>ML777343.1:1434365-1463393 GCA_009831015.1 Picea engelmannii | reverse complement strand
ACAAGTTTTGTTTTTACTGTAAAGTGAAATTCTAAATAAAAAAAATACTTTTGTATGTCGGAAGTTGAATAACTTGTGAAAATACAATTGTTTTTCTCATAAAACAAGCAAAAGTGTAACCCATCTTCATGATTTCACCCATACCCATCCCCCAGATGGGTCACATCCCTACTAAAACGACCCACTAAAAACTCTTGATATGAAATCTATATGCAGAAATAATACTCAACATGAAATTCATCTACATGTAACTTCCTATGTTGCTTAAGAACGTAAATGCAATTGCTTAACTATGCATAGGAACAACTAAATAGCATATAGAAACCTTAAACCACATAAACGGGGATTCAAGTGCATCATTCTTCTCACAACAAACAATAATAACCAAATATATTTTAGACTAAATTGCACAACAACTATATCAAAATTATACATGAGTAAACATAAAAAATAGAACACTTACGTTATAAAATGTGCAACCTGTTGTAGAGGATAGACATTCCTCTCAACCGTACCCTTGTTTTTTATGTTCTAAACATCAATACACCACCTAGTTGGGGCTATGAATCCATAAGAGACGAAGGTCCCTAAGGATTCCTAATGTCTCCCTTTCAATAGTTAAACTCTCAACTAGTTCCAGTCCACCGCCACACTTCCTCTCAACCTGAACAACCCAAGGGATGGAGTCCCCCTTCACTACTCACAGTCCCTCAAGAATTTTGACTCCCCTCCAGGGTTTCCAACATAGGTTAGAGATGAATTATTCTTGTTGGGACTTCAACAATTCCACAATTGCAAACACAAATTCCCCCAAAAGAAAAATGTGCTCTTCCTTAGCGAAATTCTAACAACTCAATACTCCTAGGAACACAACCTCTTTCTCCATGAAATTATAGCTCAAAACAATAGGAAAAAATTCCCATAATAGATTCCTTCAATATTTAGCACTTAGAAACCATTGTTGGCCAACAAACTTCATGTAAAAATAGCTCTCTACGCAAAAATGTAAATGCATAATTTTGGTCTCCTACCCATATGAATTTCCTCTCTTTCTCTTTGTTGCTTGACTTGCACTCCTCCAAAATATTATTTCACTTATCCCTCATCCTCCCAATAACTATGGTATGTGGCTCTCACACCCACCCTCTTACATGAATTCAATGATTGGACTCTAGAACACTTAACAACTAATGGAAGGTTCATGGTAAGGATAATTTAAAAGGAAATAAGAAACAAGTTTTGGTTTAATAGATATGGGTAAACTCTTCCCTCTATTGGAACCCTTCCCCCTCTTGTGTATAATTATCCAACAATATCCATGCATGTCGATATACAATTGGCGATACATTTTATTCATTATATTCAATTTACATTATTTACATATTACACTACTTTGACTCTACGCCATACATCACAATTACAATATTCATCGCTAGTTTGGGGTTTGAAAACGTGGATGTTATAGGATTCTCGATTGACCCTAGGAGGATTTGCAAGAGAGAATCCAAGGATAAGAATAAAGCACCCCTATAGGTCACAATGAAAGGTTTTAGGATCTTTATGGAGGTTGATTATTGGTGAAGGAAATGTTACCAATGGAGAGTACCTGCAAAACCATTGTTAGAAAAACAAAACCAAGAAAATGTATGCTGAAAATAATCCATAAAAAAAGAGGGAGAAAACAAGTTATTCTCTTTGTCCTGAAATTGCAACAGTAAGGAATTATATATCAACAAGGAATAATTACAACAACTACAAAATGAACCATCAAAATCAAGTATATGATATTGGAAAATAAATCTTGTAACTAGTACACACTGTTCCAATGTTTAGACCAAGACTTTGATGAAACATGAGGGTTATTAATGAGTGTTATCCACAATTTTTTGTAACATCCCTATGGATGTAGAAATTGTTTTCTACAACAACAACTTTTAACCAAAAAATAAGGAATCCACCCAATCAATATCCCTTAAATAATAAATCAAATTTCATTGCTTACATGGAAATTTTAGTGGTCAAACGTGAAGGAAACTTGTTGAGAATGGGATGTTTTTGCAACCATAATGGTTTTAGATTAATGTATATTATAGAAAATTAATCACTTGGATAATCAAAACACCCTTAGAGGACAAGAGAGCCAATAGCATGTAAAATTTAAATCCGACTTGAACAATTCCCAAAGCTCTAAATTGACGTTTACTAATGTAACAATTAACAATCTCCAATGCAAAGTATTAGAACCTTGTTATTGGATAAATTGAGTCTATTCCTTGGAAATAAATTTAGACAAAGAGGAAGAACATATCCTTTTTTAGATTTAAACCCTTAGAAAACCCATCAACACTCCTTCCATGTCATCTAGCTTAAGATCCAAGATGGACTAGGGTTTGAAGGTTCTCTAGGGGTGCAGATCTTCTTACTTCCTAGAGAAATAAACTCTATTTAAGCCTTGCAACAAGGGTGTAAATCCTCTTACTTATTTTTTCAATCCTTATAGTCCTTAAATATAAAAGAAGAATTAATTTTGGTGGAGGGTGTAATCCCTTTTACTCCTAGGTTTTAAGATATATTTCTTGAATTCAACAAGAAAAATAACAATAAATTACAGAAATTGCTCACCAGTATCCAAGATATACCATGAAATAAACCCTTCCCACCAAGATTATCATCCAAAAATTTCCAAAGAAATATCACCAAGAGAAGTCACTATCTTTTATTGCTCCAAATAACAAGTATTGCATCCATTTCACAAGAGAGAGAAAATATAAATTTTCCCAAGAGGGAAAAACTTTCAGTTCAAGAGAGGGAGAACCCTCAAGTGAATTATGATTTGTGAAAAATGACTCGCCTAATATTTAGGTGAGGAAATACCAAGCCCTAATGTATCCACTTTACAATTAAATCCATGATTTTAGGATAAAACCTAAGCTACAAAGTTGAATTAGAAAATTGATTTGTCTTTTTTACCACATAGGGTTACAAATGACCAAAAATAACCAAATGATGGGACTTTGACCCATAAAATTCCTCTCCAAGGTGGCATGTGTGATGGAAAATCCTCCAAAGTGTGTGATTTCAAGGTATAAGGGTGCCACACCATCCCTAAATCAAACAATAGAGGGGCACCCCAAGCCAATAACATCACCAAATGTGTCAAACATGCCAAACGTTCCATCAAAAATGTGATTCCATGCCTCCCAAGAGGGACATTTGGGAATAGGAGGGTGAAATCATCCTTTCTTCATGGTTCCAAGAATTATTCAAGTGCTAAAGTAACCTTTCAAAGTGCAATGTTCATCTTCCAAGGCCTCCAATGAGTGGGGAACTACATCCAACCAATGGGATTCCAACACCTATGGAGGTCCAAGTGGCCTAGTTGCTCCATGAATAGCTTTCACGGGGAAGAATCCTGCAAACACAAACAAGTACGCCTTCCAAGGGTCCAAAAGTCACATGTATCATGGCAAGTAATACACATTTAATAAAAGAACCACCCAAGAATGTGCATTAAATTCTCTCTTTTCAAACCAAACAAATGCTCAAAGACCTTATCAAATTTTCCAAATTTAAGTATAGGAGGATTTTCATGGAGCCCTATTGGGTTTGCCAATCCCCAAGTGAAGGAATGTTTACCAAGAAAATCCTCTCTAGGTCATGTATTGAATATGAAGTGGATGGGGGTATGAATTATGGGCATGGGGTTCTTCACAGATCAAGGGCTCATATTGTATCATCTATGGGTACCTTTGTGGACTGTATGTTGCATACTTCTTTTTCAATGAAACATTTTTCCAATCCCTTTATTTTATTTAATTTATTTGGGTTCCAACATTGAGTGTTATGTGTAATGGAAAGTAAATAGCATCACAATGCCACTTGAAGTTAGGAACACATTCAGTTCCATATGCAATGGAAATTAAAGGACACCACAAATGAATTCCCTCATCAAGTGTGACACATCCGCACTCCTCAGAGCACAACCGCTTCCTCGGGACCTTCTTTTCCTCCACGGCCCGAAGAACTCAAAGGTTCTTCTGATTCCCTATCGGTAATCTTCCTTACCAACAGATTCTCTTCATGCAATCCCCTTCCTTGACTTATCGAAGGATCAGAACTCGCGGCTTCGCGAGTTCACTGTCGATCTTTGGGCTCTCGAATCCTCGAGACCTGATGTGTCAGTCAATGCTCACTTTCACTTTCCTCTATCGGGACTTATACCCTTATCACGGTTTCGCAACTCGTGATACCAAAACACTCGGGTTCCCAACTCCCGACTCACGATATGCCGAAATGCCGAAACTCGCAAACTCGCGATCTCGTTCCCTTGCGACTTCGCTTCTCGCGAGGTCAAATAGCTCCTGGGTCGACTTCCAATCTAGAGTTAAATTCCTATATAACTGCATTAAATCTATTAAATGTCGACTATATACCTAAGGACGAGAGATATCCGCTCAAGTTCAATTACAATATACAAGTGTGCTTCATTAAATCCACACATTAATGTTTTGTGCAACAATATCAAGGTGTTCTTTCAAAATTTGTGCTGGCGCTGTCCAGCTGTCCTCTGCTTCTGCGCTGGCTCGCTTGATGTGCTGGCGATGCTCCTGCATCATACTCCTCGGCTTGAAAATTTTCATGGGATCCTATCCATGATCTCCCGCAGGGTATGTCCATGCTTTTGTATCACTGCTTTAGTCTCCTAGCTGGCATCCTCCACTGGGTGATTCTTCCACTTGACCAGATACTCGAAGTATTATTTTCGCCTGGTCTTTTTTCCCACTCTCTTATCCAGTATATGCTCCATCTGTGGCTTTTCTGCTATCGACATCTGCTTCTCCCATTGGATCACTGGTTGCTCAGTTGCAGTTTCTGCTTCTCCAACCTTGTGTGGGTATAAATCTGCAACATTAAATATCAGAGATATCCCAATTCCATCTGGTAACTTGATTTCATAAGCATTTTCTCCGAATCTTCTCAAGACCTTACACGGTCCGATTTTCTTCATATTGAGTTTATTGTATGTCCCCCTTGGGAACCTTTCCTTCCTCAAATGTGCCAGAACTAGATCGCCAACTTCAAACTGAAGTTGTCTCCGATGCTGATCTGCTCTGCGCTTATATTCTTGATTTGAACTTTACAGTCGCTGCTTCACCTAGCTGTGAAGTTCTTTCATCGCCTCAGCAAATTCTTCTGCACTAGCGCTGCTAGTCGCAGTCTGTTATGAATCTCGCAGTTCAGAAACTCCTCTTGGCTGCATCCTATAGATAATCTGTAATGGACTTCTACCTGTACTCTGATTCACTGAATCGTTGTATGCAAACTCTGCCTGTGGCAATATATGGTCCCAACTGCTGTGGTGCTCTGTCACCAAAATTCTCAGCAAATCTCCCAGACTCCTGTTGATGGCCTCTGTTTGTCCATCCGTCTGCGGATGATACGCTGAACTAAACGCCAAGTTAGTTCCTAGCTTCTTCCATAAGGTCCTCTAGAAATTCCCTATGAATTTGGTGTCTCTGTCTGAAACTATGCTTTTCGACAATCCATGAAGTCAAATGACCTCCTTGAAAAAAAAATTTGCGATGTGAGTTTCATCGCTGGTCTTCTGGCATGGGATAAAATGTGCCATCTTGGAAAACCTTTCCACGACCACAAAGATGGAATCAACACCTCTTTGTGTTCTTGACAACCCCAATACAAAATCCATGCTAATCGCCTCCCATGGCCTCTTCGGTATGGGAAATGGCTGATAAAGACCTGGATTCTTTTTTCTCCCTTTGGAATGCTAGAAAATTCTACATCTATCTACAAATCTCTTGACATCTGACCACATGCTCGACCAAAAATATGACTCATTCAGCTTCGCGAATGTTTTGACATGCCCGAAATGTCCTGCCAATCCACCACTGTGCTTCTCTTTTAACAAGTTCTCCCTCATGGAGAATTTTGGAATACACAATTGATTGCCTCTGAACAAAAATCCTTCCTAAATCATGTAATCTATCCAAGGGCTTCTATCTCTGAGAACTGGATTCTCAGCTGCTTCATACGCCTCTACAAAATCTTCATCTCCTGTGTACATGTTCCTGAGATCCTCAAAACCCAATGTTTTGACTCGAAACTCCTGCAACAACAAACATTTCCTGCTCAAAGCATCAACCACTTTGTTAGCAGTACCGAAAATGTGTTTGATCACAAACGTGAAATTCTGCATATAATCTACCCATTTTTCATGTTTTTGATTCAACTTCTTCTGTCGAGTCACAAACTGCAGTGCATGATTGTCACTGTATAATACAAATTCTTTTGGGATCAAGTAATGCCTCCACTTCTTTAACGTCTGTATGATAGCATAGAATTCTTTATCATACATTGAGTATTTTAATTTCGCTTCATCCATCTTCTGATTGAAGTATGCGATTGGCCTGTCTTCTTGACTTAGGACTTCCCCAATGGAAAATCCTCTTGCATCACACTTTACCTTAAACGTCTTCAGGAAATCCGGCAACATCAACACTGGTTGCTCTGTGATCTTCCATTTCAACAGATTGAAGCTCTTCTCAGCCTCTGTTGTCCAGTGAAAAGACTTATGCCACTTCTTCACTGTATCTATCATCGCTGTGCTAATCCTGCTGAAATTTCTGATGAATTTTCTGTAGAAACTAGCCAATCCATGAAAACTTCTCACCTCAAAAATATTTCTCAGTGATGGCTGATTCTTTATCACATCCACCTTCTCCGGATCCATCCTCAACTCATTCGCTGAAATAACAAAACCCAATTAAATGAGCTCTGTCTTCATCAATCAGGACTTCTTCACATTAATCAACAGCTTCTCCTGCTGTAGATTTTTCATCACTGTAGCTAAATGTTGTAAGTGTTCTGCCACTGATTTACTGAAAATCAGTATATCATCCAAATAAAAAATGACAAATTTCCTGATGAACTCCCTCAGGACTTCATTCATCAACCTCATAAAGGTACTTGGCGCATTCGTCAAGCCAAATGGCATGACTAGCCATTCATACAACCCTTCATTTGTTTTGAAGGTTGTCTTCCATTCATCGCCTTCTCTCATGCGAATCTGGTGATATCCTCTTTTCAAATCTATATTTGAAAAGTACTTTTCCCCACTCAGGCAATCCATCAGATCATCCATCCTCGGCAATGGAAACCTGTATCTAATGGTTATCTTGTTGATCGCTCTTGAATCGGTGCACATCCTCTAGCCTCCATCTTTCTTCGGACTGAGTACTGTTGGAACAACACATGGAATCAAGATTTCCCTGACTAATCCTTTGTCCAACAACTCCTGGACTTGCCTCTTGACCTCCTCATTCTCTTGCGGCGTCAACCTATACGCGGCTTTGTTCGGCAAACTGGATCCTGGTATGAGGTCAATATGATGAATCACACTCCTCATCGGTGGTAATGAACGAGATAATTCATCCACTATGATGTCAACGAACTCTTCCAGCAGTTCCTAAACTTTATCTGGTAAATCATCCACTCTAGTGCTAGTCAGAACAATCCTCGGCTTTGTGACCACAAAGAATTGTGGATCTTCTTTCTTCTTAACCTCTGTAAGAAGTTCCTTCCCACTCATGAGAAGTACAATGTTGCTTACTTCTGGCTTCACCTCCTTATCCTTTTTCGGAAGCAACATATGGGTTCTCCATTCTTCTCCAGAGTATATGTGTTCACCCTCCCATCATGAATCACATTTCTGTCATATTTCCATGGTCTCCCCAGCAATAAATGACATACATCCATGGGAATAACATCACACAGAATCTTATCATTATACCCACCTATCTTGAATTCGACCAAACATTGTTTAGTAACAGTTACCTGGTGTCCCTTCTGTAGCCACGAAACTCTGTATGGACTTGGATGATCAGTCGTCTCCAGCTCCAGTTTCTCGACCATCTCTATAGAAACGAGATTATCCGTGCTACCACTATCCACGATGACCTTGCACACCCTGTTCTTGGTCTTGCAAGCAGTCCTAAAAAGTCTGGTCCTTTGGACTGAGCTTTCCACCTCCTTCTCGGATGTCAAAAGGACTTTTCGCATCATAAGCGATCTTCCGCCTTCTGCGTCTTCGGCCTCAACATCACGCCTCTGCGCTTCGGTGATGTGAGCTTCTCCAATATCCTTCTTTTTATATGGACACTCGTATGACTTGTGCCCATTCTTTCCACACGTGAAGCATGTGATTACTCCACCTCTTCCTCTACCTCGACCTCTAGTACAAGGAAGAGTATTTGCATCAACATAATCTCCTCACTGATCATTTTGTTTCCCTCTCTGTTCAACATGTGGCCCTCACTGTGAGGTTCCACCTCTTTCATCTCTTCCATGAGGTTTCTTCCACTCCTCCTTGGGCTTATGGAATTTGTCCTGGGCAACTGCCTTGCCTCTGGGCTGACTTCTGCCTCACCCTCGTTGACCTTGCTTACAGATCATCTTTTCCTCTGCTTTCAGAGCCATATGATAAGCATCCTCTACTGTTCGGATGGTTACCATACTCAATTCATCCTGAATGTCATATCTCAGACCATTCAGATATTGGCAACCTTCTCATCATCGCTCTCCCGATGACCTGCTCTGATGTTCAATCGATAGAATTACTCAGTGTATTCTTTCACCGTCATCATTTTCTGTCTTAGGTTCTGTATCCTCCTGAACAAAGTGATCTGATAGTCCCTGGGGATGAACTTCGCCTTCATCTTCACGATCATTCGATCCCAACTCTTTATCTTCTTCTTTCCCTTACAGCGTCTCTCAGCTTGTAGCTCATCCCACCACAATGTTGCATGACCTTTCAAGCGTGTGAGAGCATGCTTGACTTTCTTGTCCTCTTCAATATCCTCATAATCGAAGTAGGTGTCAAGAGCTCTAATCCAATCTAGTAGCTCCTCAGCATCCAAAGTTCCCTCATAGACTGGAATTTCCATCTTGGCCTTTGCACCCATCCTAGAAATGGATTTGATCAACCGTTCGGTCGATGCATCTTCTGTTGTGACTTCTTCCTCATGTCTAGCCTCCTCTTCAACTTCAGAATCACTGAAATCTCCAGCACCAACTCCGCGTCTTTGTGTTGTCTCCGTGTCTTCAAGTCTTGCTCGGAGATCTCTCATCTGTCTCTCCATTTCTAGATTTTTTGTTGGTCTACCTCTTCTTCGCACCTCCCTATCTTCTGGATAAGGTGACTGCCTTTCTCTTCTCGGTGGCATGGTGAATTCTCTTTCTCTACTACAGAAAGAAAAGAAGTATTCCCGCTATGATACCACAACTGACGCAGCTGCACTCCTCGGAGCACGTCCGCTTCCTCAGGACCTTCTTTTCCTCCACAGCCCGAAGAACTCAAAGGTTCTTCTAATTCCCTATCCGGAATATTCCTTACCCACAGATTCTCTTCGTGCAATCCCCTTCCTTGACTTATCGGAGGATCAGAACTCGCGGCTTCGCGAGTTCACTGTCGATCTTTGGGCTCTCGAATCCCCGAGACCCGATGTGTCAGTCAATGCTCACTTTCACTTTCCTCTATCGGGACTTATACCCTTATCACAGTTTCGCAACTCGTGATACCAAAACACTCGGGTTCCCAACTCCCGACTCACGATATGCCAAAATGCCGAAACTCGCGAACTCGCGATCTCGTTCCCTCGTGACTTCGCTTCTCGCGAGCTCAAATAGCTCCTGGGTCGACTGCCGATGACCGAGATGCTAATATTACAATACTTATGTCACCTTTCCTCCACTATCTCACGTGGCTCACACTACTTATGTAGTTTTCGGGATATCGCATCTCGCTATATCGTGACTTTCGTTGTGTAGATTTGGAGTCTCACCTCACGAACTGCCAATATGATGATCCACGAGCAGAGCCCATGCTCCTCATGATCCTGATCAATGGCACTATCCTCCTGAACTTAAAACTTCTTCCACACCTGCACTGTAACTTCCTTGCACCTCCGCAAGATCCAACGGCCAACGAAGATTCGCGAAATCTCCTTAGAGAAATTCGTCCCTCCGTTTCTTCTTTATCCAATCCAAAAAATGACAAGCCGTTCTTCCACAAAACTCATCACCCTTCAACGAACTCGAAGGCCTATCCTTCCTGAGATTTTCTCACAACTTTCGAATCCCTTCAAGAACTCTTGCACGCACTCCTTGCGACAAATGTTCAACACTGTCTAAGTGTTGAAGTTTCGACTCTGCACACACCTACTGCAGTAGTCTTAATTCCTTTGCTCAGAATCACAACTCTGAGTCTTAACTTAGCCTGTGCACCCCTTGCATGGCTCCTATGCTCAACTGCACTTTCTTGTATGAATGAGAACAAAGGTTACCTCCAATTGAACCCTTCTATCAATGCACTCCTTGTGGAAAATTCGACTGCACTCCTTGCAGAAATCTCTGGCTCAATTAGAGAAACACTTTAAACTCATTCACTCTTCCTCTTTGACTTCACATTCAACCATGAAATCACATACATAGCATATAAAAGAAAATGTATGACAGGAAGAAAATGTTCATGAGCATAACATCAATACACAGAGAAGTAACACATAACCATGAATTTGAATCAAAGCTTTCTTCTGTTAATTCAAATGTCTATACATGGGTGTTTTCATACAATTCTCTGCATGCTCTTCCTCTCTTATGAATTCTCTCAATCGATAATGCTGTTTTTTTTTACAAAGGAGGGTGTCTATATCCGTTTTCCCTCACGAACTCTAAAGCTATCAAATCTAGAATTAAATTCCTATCTAACTGCATTAAATCTATTAAATGTCGACTATCTACCTAAGGACGAGAGCTATCCGCTCAAGGTCCATTACAATATACAAGTGTGCTTCATTAAATCCACACATTAATGTTTTGCGCAACAATATCAAGGTGTTCTTTCAAAATTTGTGTTGGTGTTGTCCAGCTGTCCTCCGCTTTCGCGCTGGCTTGCTTGATGTGCTGGCAATGCTCCTGCATCAAAGTGAGACATTTATTAATTATTTTTTTTTCTTTTTAAAGGTCCTACATTTTTTATGGATAAGCATTTCATTTCTCTTAGTACCTTAGGGTGAGCATCTAGAAGGATAATTTATGGATTTTAACATTTTCTAGCTACAACACCTTTGGGCCTTCAACCCTTTCCTTCCATTAAATGAGGTACAATCACTTCTTGGGTTCAATGAGCCCAAAGACCCAAAATATGAGAAAACATAGGGGAAGAAGTGTGGAAAGTGTCAAGTATGAGTGAAAATGGTATGATGACCTTTCAAGGTGACCACCTAGTAGCAACCCTTTTCTTGAAGTTGACCCACTTACTAGGAAATCATGTCAACCACCAAGGTGAAATAAAGAAAAATGTATAATTTCCAAGAAAACATTTTCATAATCAAGAAATAACTCTTTGCAACATGCTCAAATGCTTCAATTATTAAAGTGACACTAACCATGAGACCACACTTGTTACTTCATGAAGAAAGACCCACTGTCCTTGTTGGACCAGGCTAATGTGGTGGACGTCCCTATGCTGCTGAAGATGAATGGTGATGTGTGGTGGAGAGGAGGAGCTCGGTCTTCTCAATGGGTGCTCAGCTGGTCATCTAGCTCTTGCACTCAATGTCCTCTATGTGTAGTCCTCGATACATCATCTCCTTATTTACCCCTAGCCTAGAGGGTAACATGGAGAAAGGAACAACATGCACAATTCTTAAAGTTGATGTCTCAGACTTTCTTTCCTACTATATATGCAAGTAGTAATATTAGAAGACAAAATAACAATAATAGCTTAATAGGACTTAAGACCCATGAATATCATGTCGTAATCGAGTATATTCTACATATGGCGATGATATCAAGTTTGGAAAAGGAGAAAAGATTGGAAATTATAAGTTTGGGCCAGGTATTGAAGAGAATGAGTTTTCATTTGTTATATCTTTCAAACTTGTATGATTTGAGGGGAGAGGTTGTTGAATTCCTTTGTTCATTGGAACGATAATTTCCACCAATAAAATTCAATATTTCTATGCATCTTCTTATACATCTATAATATGAACTAGATAATTGTGGCTTGATAAGAACAATATGGTTATATCCTATAGAATGATATATTAAGGTTTTGAAAAAACTTGTTCATAATAAGGGAAAACTAGAAGGTATCATGTCTAAGGGATATTCAATGAAAGAGGACATATGATTTTACATAGAATCTATGAAGGATTTTAGTAATGTCAATCGACTTGTATGGTATGATAACAAAGACGAGAAATTTTCATGCAAAGTATTAGAAGGAAATGGAAATCGCTTCAAGATATCACATGAGGAAATAAATATGATACATGGCTATGTTCTTAAAAAAATATCCTCATTCAATAAGTGGTGCAGGTGAAATATTATTTACATGATAATTTATTTATTTGATTTCATTTAATAGATTAATTATAAATACCATTATTACTATCCCGATGTGTTAGCTCAAGTGGTTGAGTGCCATTGTTTTCTATAATGAGTTTATGGGGTCGAATCCCTGGGAAAGAGCCTATTTAGGGCCTCACTTGATGTCCCCACCGGGTTAGTCCCATAATCGGGCCAAATGGTTTGTGTCGTTTACCATCCACGAAATGTGGGGAAGTACTTGAGGGTTCCCCATGCTGTATTCCGAGGAAAATAAATAAATGTCATTCTTAAGGTATTGTACATTAATATTCTATGTAGAAAATACAAAGAAGATATTTGAACAAGGATGTGTCCATCTCTAAAGCGTAGACTTCAGGATTTTAATATTGGAGGTGGTTCTTTTCCAAAATTTGATGATTGATGCAATCAATGATGCACACCAAGAAGGTCAAGATATTATGATTGGGGAAATTGAGATTTCATGAACCCCACATATATGGGATTGTCATTTCAATGGAATGTGGGCATTTAATAGTCATTTAAGAGTGGAATAAAAGGACAAAGGAAAGGAAAATTGTGATTGTGTTTTTAGTGTTGAATTTCATGAGAACACTAAAATAAATTTTATGTTGGATTCATACAATAAATTATTCAATTTGAGTAGTGATATATTATTAAAATATAAATGGATCAACCATTATGTAGTACAAAATGATGAGTATGGATTTGTACATGCAAATACACATCAAATTTTATCAAATATCGATGAGTCGTATGTTCCCCTATTCAAATTAACCAACCATTTGTAATTGATGATGTAACAATCCTAGGATGTTTGTATGTCATTCAAATAGAGTCTCATCTGAAAAGGAAATTCATGGAAGATGTTGATATAATTCCCAATGGGAAATATAATAATTTACAAGAAACATTGGAAGAAGTAGATAAAGATGGCGATAGAGTATTTGAACAAGACATTGTGATTCCCAGTGAAGAGACTAAGAGAGATAATCCAATGCATTGTATGAGGATGAGGAAGAAAATCAAGCAGATGCATACACGAGTGATCAATATTTTGATCTTGATGGAAATACATATGATCATGATGATGATTTGAAACCTTAATTTTATGGATTAAATTTTCACTCTACGAATGTATTTTATTTTTTTGGTCATGGGATTATCCAAATGGTTGTACTAAACTCTATATTAAATTTATCCTTCATTTTTCACTCTATTGGATATGCAACATTTTTCTTTTTTCTTTTTTTGCATCTCTATATATATTTTATGTGTCTTATTTTAATCATGGTCTACTTTTTTTAAGTACTGTGTGTGTTGAAAATACTAAAACAACTGAGAGGGGGGGGGGTGAATCAGTTGTTTATGAGCTTAAACAATTTTATTCCTTTTAAAATATTATTAATCTTTCTTCAAGTGATCATCAACAATATACAGTATATGGACAGTAAAATTAAAGAACATAAGTCACACATAAAGTATACACAGAGACATATTTTCATGAGGAAACCCATAAAGGGAGAAAACCTCTTCTTCTTCAAAATGATAGGCAGTCTTTTCAGTTCTGTACATCATATACAATTGAGGACCAACTCAATGTGAGGCTGCTACCTCTGTTTTACAAGCTGCAACTTGTTTGAGAGCACCAACTCTCTGGTTTTTCTAGCACCAACTAGAAGGAAGCACCAACTCCCTAGTTTCTCTAGCACCAACAATAAGGAAGCATGAACTCCCTGAGTGTTTCCAGCACCAACTGGATGGAAGCACCAACTTCCAATCATACAGGCACCAACCTGTATCATAGAGAACAATAGTTCTCCCTTGCACCACCCTGCCACTCTAGTTTCTCTAGCTGCCACCAGATGGTAGCTACAACTCCTTGAGTTCAAGCACCCACTTGAACCTCTGAGGACAACAGTCCTCCCGAGCACCTCCCAACCTCCCTGGAATATCAAATAATGAATACACAGACAATTACCTAGATAAATCAATTCTTACCAACCTTTCTTTGTTTTGTAAGTCTGATCTTCCACAAACTGTTCTGCAAATCTTCTCTTCCTCTGTCTGTTCAGCAGGTCTGCTCTGCATCAACTTTTTCTGTCATTCTTCTATGTTTCCTCTTGATCTACTATTTTTCACTGCGTTTTCTCTTTCTCTGCGATTCTGCTCTGCGTTCCATTTCACTCTGCACATATGCTCACTTTCCTACCACGCATCCTCTACTGTATTCTTTCTTACTATTTCATTCCTTTCCTATCTAGAACAGCCAACCACATTCAGTCTGTCTCATTTTCTTTTATACACACAACCTTGACGGTTCCACTTCACCTTCCATTAGGCAAACCAAGGACACATGTCTTAGCAACTGAAATGATCACTGATTCACAATCAAGAATCCGTTTTGTTTAGCAGATTCATAACTGATGAGTTAACTGTGTGTGAAGAAATAGTAACCCTTAGATCTCATTCAAGTCTTATCCGCACTGTAGGATGACTATTATAAATCTTGTCTTTTAGATTGGGTTTCATCATTTCGACATTCCTTTGCCAAAATTTCTCGACACTTTCACATCGCGATCTCTGAAACTCCGAAATGGAGCTTATCTGGACTAACTCCTTCTCTTCCCGTGACCAAGGGCTGTGACCAAGGCTTTATGTGAAAGGTGCTTTCGCGAATTCGTAATTCCTTATGTTCAATGTTCCTGTCACCTCCAAGTCCCAAACTACAAAATTCCATAAGGAAATTAGATCAATGATCCAGATTATATCTATATCTGACAGTTCAGATTAAGTCGGGATATTACTCATCGCGATTTCGCAATACATGTTGTATAGTTTCTTCTGCCTCTCCATATCGCGATACGTGAAACTCCAATAAGAGATTAGATCAACGGTCCAGGTTAGATCTTGTCTTGATGGCTGCGATTGAATCGCAATATTGCATATCGCAAAATCAAAAGTTTCGTTGCATTTGTTTACTTGCCACTCCATGTTGCGATCCTCGAAACTACGACACGAGATGGAATCAACGGTCCAGATCAAGGCTTGATCTGATGGCTCAGATTACATCGTGATTTTACATATCATTATATCGGGATTCCCGATGTCAATAATATTTGACATGTCCAACTCTCGATCCCCGAAACTCTGACATGGAGTTAGAACCAACGGTCCAGATCAAAGCTTGATTTGATGGCTCAGATTACGCTGGGATTTTTCATATCAAGAAATTAGGATTCATGTTTCATTGTTTCTTTGACATTTCCAACACACGATCCTCGAAACTCTGATCAACGGTTCAGATGTGATCTTCATTTGATGGCTCAGATTACGCCGGGATTTTTCATATCGAGAAATTGGGATTCCTGTTGCATTATTTCTTTGACATTTCCAACACGTGATCCTTGAAACTCCGATCAACAATTCATATGTGATCTTCATTTGACGGCTCAGATTACGCTGGGATTTTCCATATCGAGAAATCGAGATTCATGTTGCATTGTTTCTTTGACATTTCCAACACGCGATCCTCGAAACTTCGACATGGAGTTAGAATCAACGGTCTAGATTCATTCTCGATTCAATGGCTACGATTGAATCGTGATATTGTTGCAACGAGATTCCTGTCTAATACAAACTTGCCATCAATGACAACCATTCGTTGTTTGTTCAATATTTTCCAACAATCTCGTTGTCTGTACAATATCGATGTTTGTTCAATCTCGTTGTCTATTCAATCTCGTTGTCTGTTCAATATCACTATCTGTTCAATATTTGCCAACAATCTCCCCCTTTGTCATTGATGGAAACACAAGCAGCCATATCTATTCGGACTCGACTCTGCTCCCGAACTCCTCTGCATTCGGCTCGACTCTTCTCCTGCTCCCAAAAGAACACAAGCACCCATATATATTCGGACTCGACTCTGCTCCCGAAATCCTCTGCATTCGGCTTGACTCTGCTCCTACTCCCAAAAGAGATATTTTCGCCCCCTTTGACATCAATGTCAAAGAAGAAACATTCTTCCCCTGGTCTTGTTACAAAACATACTCCCCCTATCGTCTATAAGTATCTAGGAAATACACCATATATTCAATAAATACTCCCCCTGACTAGGTGAACATTTTAAACACCAGAAATTATAACTCCCAACTTTTGTCGAAGATATCCAAAAGGGGTCGCTACTAATGGTTTAGTAAAAATATCAACGATCTGTTCTGTAGAGGGTATATAATTCAGTTGAACAATTCTGTTTGTAACTTGTTCTCTCATAAAATGATACTTTATAGGAATATGCTTAGTCTTGGAATGAAGAACAAGATTCTTGGAGACACTTATGGCACTGGTGTTATAACAATGAATTGGAATAGGATCAGTGTAATTTACCTTCAGATCTGCAAGAGTTTGTATCATCCATAAGATTTGTGTGTAGCAAGTAGCAGCAACAATGTATTCTGACTCTGTAGTGGATAATGAAATGGATCCTTGATTTTTACTAACCCATGCAACTAATGAGTCACCCAAAAAAAATTCTCCTCCATTGGTGCCTTTTCTTTCATCAACACAGTTAGCCCAGTCTACATTTGAATAGGAAGTTAACTGGAAATTCTGATTTCTAGGGTACCACAGTCCATATGTCATTGTTTCCTTCAGATATTTGAATATTATTTTGATAGCTACCAAGTGACTTTGTTTAGGAGAAAACTGAAAACGACCTACCATTCCAACAGCTTGCATTATATCAGGACGAGATGTTGTGATGTACAGAAGACTGCCTATCATTGAACGATATGTTCTTTGATCAACATCAGGTGAGATATCATCTTTGCACAGCTTGCAACCAACCACCATAGGTGTGCTGACTGTAGAGGAATCTTCCATCTGAAATTTCTTCAATATCTCTTTCAAATATTTTTCTTGAGAAATAAAGATTCCTGCAGAGCTTTGTTTTACTTGTTAGCCAAGAAAATATGACAGTTCTCCTATCATGGACATTTCAAATTCTGTTTGCATAGAATTAGCAAACCACTGGACAAATGATTCATTAGTACAGCCAAAAATAATATCATCTACATAAACCAAAACAACTAGTAAATCATCACCTTCAGACTTAATGTAAAGGTTACTGTAAACAGTACCTTTCTTGAACCCTTTTTCTTGTAGAAATTGGTCCAGTCTGTAATACCAAGCTCGTGGTGCTTGTTTGAGTCCATATAAGGCCTTCTTCAGCTTACAAACATAATTAGTATTGTCTGTCAATGAGAATCCTTCAGGTTGCTCCATATATACTTCTTCCTCTAGATCTCCATTAAGAAATGTTGATTTAACATCCATCTGATAAACGTTGAAGTTCTTATGACAAGAATAAGAAAGAAACATTCTGATAGCTTCCAATCTTTCCACTGGTGAAAAGGTTTCATCAAAGTACTGACCTTCAACTTATGCATATCCTTTACAGACTAATCTGGCTTTATTTCTAACAACTTGTCCTTTTTCATTCATTTTATTCTTGAAGACCCATTTGGAACCTATTACATTCTTATCTTCAGGTCTAGGGACAAGCTCCCAAGTGTTGTTCTTCTCAATTTGATCAAGCTCTTCATTCATTGCTCTAACCCAATTATCTTCCTAGATAGCTTCCTCAAAAATTTTAGGTTCAGTCATAGATAAAAAGCCAACATGAGATTGTTTTGAGTTTTTAATCAATTTCCTCCTTGTTTGAACTCCTTCATTTATATCTCCAATTATTTGATTTTCAGGATGATTCTTTCTAATAATTCTGAGAGGTGATTTTGCTTCTTTCTGCTGATTTGTGTCAGTTCGAATATACGTATCTTCATCTGATCCAAATTCTTCTCTTACTGATCGTTGGACCTGTTCATCTTCATCTTCAACTGTATCTTTTGTTCTTGATTCAACACTGCTTACATTTCTGACTGGGATTTCTTCATCAACTTTTATATCTATACATTCAACTAGTTTTTGCAGTCTCTTATTTTAGCATATGTACCCTTTACTATTTGTAGAATAACCCAAGAATATACCTTCATCAGCTCGGTCATCATATTTGCCAATATTTTCATCATTGTTCTTGATATAGCACTTACTCCTAAAAACTTTAAAATGTTTGATTGAAGCAGGTCTTCCAAACCAAAGTTCATAAGGGGTCTTGTCACTGTGTGGTCTGAGATGAGCTTTGTTAAGAATATGAACAGTTGTATGAATTGCTTCCATCCAATATGTCTGAGGTATGTTCTTTTCATTCATCATAGATCTTGCCATTTGTTGTACTGACCTATTCTGCCTCTCGACAACTCCGTTTTGCTGTGGAGTCCTTGGAATTGTGTACTCTCTTTTGATCCCATTTTTATCACAGAATTATTTGAAGTTTCCAGAACTGAAATCTCCTCCTTGATCAGACCTTACTGCCTTTAGCCTTTTTCCTGTTTGATTCTCAGTCAAAGCCTTAAACACTTTGAATTTTTCAAGTGCTTCATATTTTTCTTTCAAAAAGGCAACCCAAGTTAGTCTAGAATAGTCATCAATAATCAACATAAAGTAATTTTCTTTTCTTGTGCCTTCTTTCCTTGATGGTCCACATAGATCCATATGTACTAACTGAAGAGGTTTTTCTGTTGAAGGAAATTTTTTCGATTTGAATTGAGTGTGAGTAAGCTTTCCTATCTGACAGGACTTACAGACAGAGTCATATGGCTTTGAAATATTAGGAAGATCTTTTACTGCCCCATTATTTTTGAGTTTGATAATGTGATCAAAATTTAGGTGACCAAGTCTCCTATGCCATAGCCAACTTTCATCATATTTGCTTAAGTTTCATTCTTCTTCTTCTTCTTCTTTTAAAATATAGACATTGTTTTCTGTTCTTATACCTTTTGCAACTAGTTGACTTGAATCCACATATTTGATTCTACAGTCTTTAGAGGTAAAAAAAACTTCACACCCTCGGTCACAGACTTGACTGACACTAAGCAGATTATGCTTCAAATTTTCTACAAGCAAGACATCTTGATCTTTTCTTTTTTAGTTACTCAAACTTACAGTTCCTTTACCTTTTACCTTTCCTGGTGCATCGTTTCCAAAAGTTACATTCCCTGATTTACTATCACTTAGAGTTAAAAACTTACTTTTGTCTCCAGTCATATGTTTGGAGCATCCACTGTCAATATACAAGATATTCTTTTTCCTTTGGTCTGATAGCACTAATCCACACTTGTCATCTACTTTCTTCTTCCAAACCTTGACATTTTCAGTAATGGGATTCCGATCTGGGTTATATTTCTTTAAATGATAGTCTGCTGCCTTATGTCCACAATTATGACAGATGTAGCATTCTGGTTCACTGAATAAAAAATCATAACGATTTTTATGCTCATAACTGTTGTTGTCTTTCACCCGTGTCCTTCTTCCAGTCATCACATGATTCATAATCTGTGATTGTTTTTGCTTGGCTATCTCAATCTTTGTTGTGGATGATAGTTATTCATTGAATATCTTAATTGTTCATATCTAAATCTCAGAAAACAGTTTATAGTTTTGTGACCAAACTTAGAGAAGAAAAAACAATCACCATAGAAAAAGTCTTTGTACCTTGAAAAAATATGTCTTCTTTGAGGAGGTCGATTTCTTTCATGCCGATAAACTTTCTGGTCTGCAAATTTTGTTATGGGGTTTTTCCTTTCATTTCTTTTTGATGGCTGATTTTCTTTCTTTGTTTCTGCAAAGTAACTGTTGTCAATGTTTGAGGATTTGACAAACTTGATATATTCTGTGTTACATGGATGATCACTACTTGATCCTTCTTCATATCCCAATCCAACCTTCATCTTTGAATTTCTCTGCTGATTTAGAATGGAGGTTAATTCTTCTAATGCTTTAATACTTGGCAGATTTTGATGATACAGTCCTTTGAATTTCTCCATTTCTTTTCTAGTATTTACTATTTCTTCTTCTAGGGCTTCACACCTGAGTTTCTTCTCTGACAATTGTTGCTTCAATATGTATTCTATCTTCTTTGCCTCTTCTAATTCCACTTTCAGCAGAGCTAAATCTTCATCAGGTTTTTTACTGTCTTTCTCAAACTGTGTTAACAATTGTTTTAGCTTTCTGTTTTTAGATCTGAGTCTATCAATTTCTTCCAGTGCGCTGATTAGTTCTCCTTCCAAATCCACTACAGCTTCTTCTTCATTATCATCACTTCCTGTACTTTTATTATCATGATCCTCTTTGGCCATAAGTACGCAGTCATTTTCCTTATCTTCACAGGATGAGTCACTATCCGTGTCTTCTGAGGAATTGTTATTATTTGCAGCCAAGCTTTTCTTCTTATTATATTTCTTGTATTTGTACTTCTTTTCATCATTAGAGTTCTGAGTCTTTTTCTGATGAGGACACTTAGATGAAAAATGACCTATCTTTCCACAGTTAAATCATTTGAAGGTCAACTTCCCTTGATATTTTCCTGAACCTTTCTTTAACCTTCTCACAAATTTTGCCTCAATTTCATCAAATTCTGAATCAATATTCTTGTCTGCTTTAAAAGAAGCTTCTCTAGTACTGGATTTATCTTTTTCAATTCTCATTTCATATGCAGTTAGAGTTCCAAGAATTTGATCAATGGACAAAGTTTTAAGATCATTTAACTCTTCTATTGCAGAGACTTTTGGATTAAATTTATCAGGCAGAGATCTTAAAATCTTCTGAACTAAGAGTGTGTCATCAAACTTCTCACCAAGACCCTTCATGGCATTGAGAAGTTATTCAACTCTTAAAAAATACTTTCTAATTGTTTCATCTTCATTCATATTTAGTTCTTCAAATTTCAATCTGTATGTTTGAATTTTGGCATCTTTTACTTTTTCATTTCCTTCATAACTGCTAATAAGTTTATCCCACATTGCTTTGGTAGTATCATGATGCATCACCTTCACAAACTCAGCTTCAGCAAGTCCATTCAAAATGGAATTCATCCCCTTAGCATTAAAACTAAACTCTAACTTATCATCCTTGGTGTCTAGCACAATAGGCTTTATATATCCAGTCTCTACTACATCCCAAACATCAGCACCCAAGGCCATTAAATATGTTCTCATTCTAATCTTCCAAAAGGAAAAAATTGTTCCATCAAACAGAGGGGGCTTAGAGACTAAAGTCCCTTCGTGACTTGTCATTTTAATCTTACAGATCTACCTTTGAATAAAAGGAACCGTCTCTGATACCAATTGTTGAAAATACTAAAACAACAGAGAGGGGGGGGTGAATCAGTTGTTTATGAGCTTAAACAATTTTATTCCTTTTAAAATATTATTAATCTTTCTTCAAGTGATCATCAACAATATACAGTATATGGACAGTAAAATTAAAGAACATAAGTCACACACAAAGTATACACAGAGACATATTTTCATGAGGAAACCCATAAAGGGAGAAAACCTCTTCTTCTTCAAAATGATAGGTAGTCTTTTCAGTTCTGTACATCATATACAATTGAGAACCAACTCAATGTGAGGCTGCTACCTCTGTTTTACAAGATGCAATTTGTTTGAGAGCACCAACTCTCTGGTTTTTCTAGCACCAACTAGAAGGAAGCACCAACTCCCTAGTTTCTCTAGCACCAACTAGAAGGAAGCACCAACTCCCTGAGTGTTTCCAACACCAACTGGATGGAAGCACCAACTTCCAATCATACAGGCACCAACCTGTATCATAGAGAACAAGAGTTCTCCCTTTCACCACCCCGCCACTCTAGTTTCTCTGGCTGCCACCAGATGGAAGCTACAACTCCCTAAGTTCAAGAACCCACTTGAACCTCTAAGGACAACAGTCCTCCCGAGCACCTCCCAACCTCCCTGGAATATCAAATAATGAATACACAGACAATTACCCAGATAAATCAATTCTTACCAACCTTTCTCTGTTCTGTAAGTCTGATCTTCCATAAACTGCTCTACAAATCTTCTCTTCCTCTGTCTGTTCAGTAGGTCTGCTCTGCATCAACTTTTTTTGTCATTCTGCTCTGTTTCCTCTTTCTCTACTATTTTGCACTGTGTTTTATCTTTCTCTGCGATTCTTCTCTGCGTTCCATTTCACTCTGCACATATGCTCACTTTCCTACCACGCATCCTCTACTGTATTCTTTCTTACTGTTTCATTCCTTTCCTGTCCAGAACAACCAACCACATTCAGTCTGTCTCATTTTCTTTTATACACATAACCTTGACGATTCCACTTCACCTTCCATTAGGCAAACCAAGGACACCTGTCTTAGCAACTGAAATGATAACTGATTCGCAATCAAGAATCCGTTTTGTTTAGTAGATTCATAACTGATGAGTTACCTGTGTGTGAAAAAATAGTAACCCTTAGATCTCATTCAAGTCTTATCCACACCATAGGATGACTATTATAAATCTTTCCTTTTAGATTGGGTTTCATCATTTCGACATTCCTTTGCCAAAATTTCTCGACACTTTCACATCGCGATCTCCGAAACTCCGAAATGGAGCTTATCTGGACTGACTCCTTCTCTTCCCATGATCAAGGGCTATGACCAAGGATTTATGTGAAAGGCGCTTTCGCGATTTCGCATATCGCGAATTCGTAATTCCTTATGTTCAATGTTCCTGTCACCTCCAAATCCCAAACTGCGAAATTCCATAAGGAAATTAGATCAACGATCCAGATTATATCTATATATGACGGTTCAGATTGAGTCGGGATATTACTCATCGTGATTTCGCAATACATGTTGTATAGTTTCTTCTGCCTCTCCATATCGCGATACGTGAAACTAAGATAAGAGATTAGATCAACAGTCCAGGTCAGATCTTGTCTTGACGGCTGCGATTGAATCGCAATATCGCATATCGCGAAATCGAAAGTTTTGTTGCATTTGTTTACTTTCCATTCCATGTTGTGATCCCCGAAACTACGACACGAGCTGGAATCAATGGTCCAGATCAAGGCTTGATATGACGGCTCAGATTACATCATGATTTCACATATCGCGATATCGGGATTTTTGATGTCAATAATATTTGACATGTCCAACTCTCGATCCCCGAAACTCCAACATGGAGTTAAAACCAATGGTCTAGATCAAAGCTTGGTTTGACGGCTCAGATTACGCTGGGATTTTTGATATCGATAAATCAGGATTCCTGTTGCATTGTTTCTTTGACATTTCCAACACGCGATCCTCGAAACTCCGATCAACAGTTCAGATGTGATCTTCATTTGACAGCTCAGATTACGCTGGGATTTTTCATATCGAGAAATCGGGATTCCTGTTGCATTGTTTCTTTGAAATTTCCAACATGCAATCCTCGCAAATCCGATCAACGGTTCAGATGTGATCTTCATTTGACAGCTCATATTACGCCCGGATTTTCCATATCGAGAAATCGGGATTCCTGTTGCATTGTTTCTTTGACATTTCCAACATGCGATCCTCGAAACTCCGACATGAAGTTAGAATCAATGGTCTAGATTCATTATCGATTCAATGGCTATGATTGAATCGTGATCTTGCTGCAACGAGATTCCTGTCTAATACAAACTTTCCATCAATGATAGTCATTCGTTGTTTGTTCAATATTTGCCAACAATCTCGTTGTTTGTACAATCTCGCTGTCTGTTCAATCTCGTTGTCTGTTCAATCTCGCTGTCTGTTCAATATCACTATCTGTTCAATATTTTCCAACAGTGTGATGATGTTTTTATTTTCAAATATGTAATGTATACTTGGTACCTCAAGATACAAGTGATTTCCTTTCATTTCCATTGTATCTTCAAAAGTAACTATGTTAACGTCTATTTTAGTCATGAGTGGGAATTATCTACTGAGTAGAAGTTGTTTGAATTATGGTACCTCCATTGTATCCCAATTGTTTCTTACCATTGGTGAATATTTCCTTGAAAGTGACACATGAGAGATCCAAAAATTATATAAAAATATTTTTGGAATATTTAGCAATACTGAGGGGGTGGTGAATCAGTGTTGCACACTTTTAATAATCTTACAACTCTTTTTAACTTTAATTAATCATCCCAAATATTATAATTAAGAATGCAGAGAATTAACCATGTCAACAGAGTCACAATACAAATATATTTTACATGGAAATCAAAATGGGATAAAACCAAAGAATAATTCTTTTAATAAAATCTTGTAGGCACCAACCTACAGTTATGAAGCTTGTAAGCACAAACTTGCAAGAGACATAAATCTCCTCTTCATGAGCACCAAATACACAATAATGTTTACATACACCAACCTATAGGAGACACTAATACACTTAGTTGATAACCAACTTAGCAATTCTTGTAGGCACCAACCTACCACAACAATGTTTATAGGAACCAACCAACAAAATACACCAATACCCTTTCTTTCTCCACTCTACCACCCTAAAAATACTTATATTCCTTAATTTTCTTCATAAAGTTCTCTCGACTTCTCCAACATGTTTCATCTCTTATAGATATTTAATATATACATTCTTCTACTTTCAAGTCATCAATTAATGAATTCCTCACTTTCTTCCATCACACCACACTCTCTTATGAGCCTCAAAACCTGATCTCTCTAATCATCACATGCCTTCACTTGAACCAAAAATCACATCCAAAGAAATTATGGATTCATTACTTATAGATACCATATACTTAAGGGTTTTTCCTCACCAAATCATGCTCAACAAGTTGTCTTGAAGTCCCTCGATTCTCCATTAGTTTGGAATGCAACACTCCCTCATAATCCAACACTAACACCTTTCATTTCATGTGATCTTCTTAAAGAACACACAACAAAACTTTGATTCTCAACAATCATCAAAATCATCAGATATGATCCTGGATCCAATATTCTCGCTGATTTACTTGGTAGCCACCATAACACTCAACATACCCCTGACACTCAACAACCACCTGATGAAAGATAGAAAGGCTCTTCCATTGGGAAAATAGATTTATGTTTTCAATGATGTACGACACAATAGTTTTGAATAATATGAAATGAATGGGAGAATAACATGTTTTCCTATTATTTATGACGAGATTACTTAATGTACAATTGTCAATTGAAGTACAATTATTTTTTTAACTATTTATCCTTGAAGGGTTGGATGATTATATTCCCTTCCAACTGAAATTAATACCAACTCTTGAAATTTCTTCACTTCTCATAAGGAATTCATTTTCTTATTTTATAATTGGAAGGAAACTTTTGGAAGGAACTTCTGGTATTTTGGTTAACTTGGAAGGTAGTTCCTGTCTTGTGTTGATGTGTTTTCACCCATCAAATAGAGACCAATTTTATTTTTTTTGGTCAAACTTGAAAAGTTCGAAATAATATTCAACTGTTGATCATCAAGACCCAACAAGTTTCTAATCATCTTCCATTTTCTAGTTCTTGATCATAAAAGGATAACAGAGATGGTTTCTCTTTTGAACAAAAGAGAAGAAAACAAAATATACTAAAACAAGGAAATTTCTTATCTCTATCTTCTCACTAAATAGTCCTATGTCTCAACTTAAAAGAGAAGAAAAAAAATGATACTAAAATAAGTAAATTTCTTATGTATATTCTCTCACTAAATAGTCCTATGTCTCAACTCTGTTCATCACTTTACAAATTCTAAACCAGATCTCATATGGCCAATATATGTCATTTTTCTCCGACATATTGTTGCCCCATACTTATATTTTTTCATTTTCCTTATTCTCCACTCTGCATACTTAGTCATTTTAAATACTACCCATACTCTTTACCACTAACCCTACTTCGTACTTAGACATTTTTCCAATCTTCCACACCATTTCCATATTTAGCTATTTCCATATTTAACCATTTCCATACTTAACCATTTCCATTTTTATATTCATATTTCAATTTTCATTTTCCATTTTCCATATCCTTTTTCCTTTTTCATTTTCCATTTTCCATATCCTTTTTCCTTTTTCATTTTCCATTTCCTTTTTTCAATTTTAATTTTCCATATTTTCATTTCCTTTTTTCCATATTTCATATTTCATTTTCATTTCCATACTTTCACGTAACTTTATAACTTACCTCCCCAACACTTAGTCATCTTTCATGACTTACCACATTTTACCCATTTTTACACTAAACCTTCCATTTTAGATGCATGACAACATTCCTCTTCCTTTACCATTCCTCTTCCTTTACCTTTTTCCCTCAGGCTTGTGTCCTACAACCCATAATCCCACTTCCGTATTACCCAAATTTGACCTTCATGACTTCGCCATTTTACCAGCCATCCTGCATGACTTATAACCCACATGACTTATGACTTATCACCTACATGATTTATCACTCAGTTATCACCCACACGACTTATGAATTATCATCCGCATGATTTATCATCCTTCTTACCTTTTCCATTCTCCATGTCCCATGTCATGTAGCCCACAATCCCACAATCACCATATTGCACTTTATGTTTCCCTTCTTGTACCTCATATTTACTCATTTTTAATGAGTAATCCTACAATTACCATATTCCATTTTTCATTTCCATTTTTGCACCTCATACTCAATCATTCTTACTTATTTTTTTCTCTTCATCTACCTCCTCTACCTCCACATTCTCCAATTACACGTGGAAACGAGGCCACATTTTCGTAACTCCGCAAAAACTTCATTTATTTTTTCTTATATATTATTTCTTATCCTTGTTGATACTGAGAGGGAGGTGAATCAGTATCAAGTACAATTTAAAACCTTTTTAAACTTATACTTAAACCATTCAACTATATCCAATGAGAAATGAACAATAGTATAAGAGTTACACCAATACACCATAATACACCATGCACAATATATGAGAAATAATCAATAGTTTATTGTTCAAGGGAAGTAATGACTTCCAAAGGTAGCTACAACTTCCAAATGTAGAGGGATGGATAAACCTCCGAGAGGAAGATAAAATCCTCCAATATCAAGAGATATTTTAACTCTCCATATTTTCCCCTTCCTTCCACCCAAGAATATATGAGAGATAATAAAACTTTACATTAAATCATCACCATCAACCAATCATCACATAGAACCTGATAATGCTTCTTGAGACTTCTTCAATTTTTGCAATTCTTCAATTCTTGGAGTACTCTGATCCTGTAGATAATATTACTCAATGTATTCTCTGAAACTCCTCCAATTTTCAGTCCTTGAATCCTCACCAAAAAGAGGTTATAGAAAGAATGGTAGACTTTATTCAATTCTGGTCTGTTCAAAAGACCCAACTTGTACAGCATGGCCCATTCTCAATATTTAACATCCGATTCTGAAAATCACACAAAAGAAACTAAAGTCCCTACTCTTTCCAATGGAAGTGGTCCCACTGCATTTGGATTCTGTATGAAAAAGTTATGACTGTTTTACCCGGAACACCTTTTTATTGACTAGCTTCAGGACTGGTCACAAACCCTATCTTCCATAGAGTGTATCTCCATAATTATAGTGAATCAAGAGATGAAATTTTTACCAGAGGTACCTTGATATGTCCTCTCAATAACATAGCGATTTCACCATCTGAATCATTCTAAAAAAAATTTATAGCAAAAATGGTAAGATGACCTGAAAATAACATACCTTAGAACACATCACCAAAAGACTTCATCCTCCCTTGAAATCCGGCCTTCTTTTCTTCTTATTACCTATAAAATTCGACCTGTATCAAATGAATGTATAATGATGTTTATTTATACCATTTATGTCACTTCCTTTTAACATTAGGGCTGACCTGACACTTTCTTATTTTGTAATTATTTTCTTTAATTATTTTCAGGGCCTACATGTACTCCCTTCTTCAATTCACTTTGTCATCTTCAAAAATTCATTTCTCCTCAACCATGAGGATCCACGTGATGTGCCACATACCACCGGAAACAGCATGATGTATACTATCCATTCATGGGTGTTTTATATTCATGTGCATTTTCCTTCATGTCCAAATACCTTTATCAATCTTCCAGTCCAAAACCTATGACTAGGGTTGACATCAATGACAACAACCAATCTTCCAACAATCTCCCCCTTTCTCATTGATGGACACACTCATGCTCCCCCTATCATCATGATCCCAATTTCTCTCCCTCTTTGACATCAATGGCAAAGGTTAGGGTTTCTCCCCCTAAGTTTAATGAAAAAATGTAACTCTCTTCTTTGGGGTTGCTCCCCCTAAACATGTGGCACTCAATAATACTTCATCCTTATTTTTGGTCTTTGGGACATTTTCTTCCTTAGAATCATTTTGTGTGGCTTATGTCTTCTCTCTCTTCTTCATGTCTAGGATGTACATGTTGTTCGGTCTTCTTGTTGCAGTTGCAACCAATCTTCATGAGTTATTTTATCTGATTTTACATTTTCGGGAATCAAACATAAGAGTGTATCCTTGATCACACATTTTACTAACAATAAGTAGATTATGATTCAAGTCTTCAACCAATAGAACATTCTTTTCTTTTACATTTTTTCTTCCAAGCTCTACTACACCTTCTCCAAGTATTTTGGCAGATGAGTCATCTCCAAATGCAACATTGCCACCCTTTCTCTTCAAG
>ML777343.1:1392398-1413336 GCA_009831015.1 Picea engelmannii | reverse complement strand
AGTTCATTTATGTCCCTACGCATTTCTTCACCTTCATCAAGAGTCCAAGTAGGATTTTCTGGAGGCTTATTTGATGTAGAAGTTCCCTTTTTGGGTGGCATGTTGGCCAAGTATCACTTTTGAACCTTGATTTTGAGGTGGTTATACTAGACAATATTTCTTCTGTTGTATCTCCCAAGTTTCGGCCCTTTTGGGCATGAAACTTTCTTTTATGTATTTCTCTGATATTTATTCTCTGCAATGCCACGGTTCTGATCAAAATTGGATGTGCCAAGTGGAATTTACGGTAAATTCCCCACAACTTGCCAATTTTTGGCCTTTCCAAGAGATCTCACTTGTATAGTGTGCCCCGCACAAAATAATTGATATAAAATTTTGAAACTCGCACCAAAAATACTACAGAATGTCCACGATCCAATGCAACCTATCCCACATAATTTGGATACTCTAGGAATAAGTTATGATTGTTTTACCTGGAACACCTTATTGAGACTAGTCAATAGGACTAGTAAGATACCCTATCTTACACAGGGTGTATCTACAAATTTAAGATAACCCAAAAGATAAAAATTTTACCAAATATACCTTACTAATTTCTGTAAATAGCCTCTAGAGCTCAGGGTCTAAAACATTACAGAAAAGTTTTTATAGCAAAAATTCCTCAATGACTCAGTTCAGGACGATTCCATAACCCTATCTTGTACAGGCTGTATCTCCGAAATTATAAGGCCTTAGGAGCTGAATTTTGAACCCCACGTACCTTGATCCATATAATAAATATCCTCCAAGCCGTTCCTTCTGAAACGTTGTAGAAACAATGTTATAGCGAAAATTCCAAGATGTCTTAGATGTAGCAGCGAAACCCCAAGACCTTGAGCTCTGATACCATATGTTAAGAACCAAATATCAATATAGCATAGAAAATCCTCAGAAATAGTACTCAACGCCTTGAGAAAGAGATAATTTCATATAATAAGCCTCTTCGAGGGGGCAACCTCCTTTTACCCCACTTAAATGTTCAAGTACAAGATGATTCAAAATGAAAATGTCTCCTTGGTATATATAGGAGACTAGGAGGTATAATTACAACTAATGGCCTAAAGCTGAAATAAATAAAATAACATTACTAATTTAATATGCCCCAATTAAGCGGTAATGAGCCAATATTAGGGCTTAACACAATTTAAATGGTGTTATCTGTTACTATGAACACCTTGATGCTACTGTGTTATTGGAACACTCACACTTTCTTTAGAAGTGCATTGTGAATCATAAAGCACCAATTATGGGGTGTAAAATGAAATTCCCCACTATTCCAAGTCGATCAATATATGTCCCAGTGTGGTTCTATTAATAATACCGGTGCATTTGTTTAAATTTTTTGCATCACTGAATTAAATTTTATGAGTCGTAAAATTAGCGGTGCACTTAGTTAAATGTAACACACTAGTGCTTTTGTGTTTGAAAAATATCGGCATGTTGTTTTAGCAGGTGTTGTCTTTTATAACACACAAGGTGTGGGGCATTTCAAACGAAACATAGTTTTAGCATTATTAGATTAGATGAAGTGTTTGAGGTGCTTAATGTGAAGTTAGAACAAGATGCACCGCATCGGGGCGAGCCAAATCATATAAGCACACCATGCAAAATATGGAAAGAAGATGAAAAAAAGACCAAATTTCAAGCTAAATTCAATTTTTAATCGTATGGAAATGAAAATGGGAAGGTAATAAAAAATTTACCTAGACTCTTATTTCCCAAGGGGGCATGGTTCCACCATTGAGAAGAAATGAAAATTCATGGTAATTTCAAAAATTTGGAAATGTGTGGAATTTGCTAGTGAAGTTATCCAACTCCCTGAAGAGCACTAAAAATAGGGTGTGTTTGAAAGGAGAGTGAGAATTGATGCTTGATTGAGAGTTTGGAAGCAAAGGATGAGGTGTAACAATGAAAATGGATCTGGTAATTTTTTTTATTTACCCTATCGTAGTGTGCCTAAGGACAATTATATGCACCTCGTCCTAATATTCAATGCCACCGATGCACTCTGATCGGTTCCTGTTATTTTTTTTATAACATATGATGCTGCATTTGAACATATAAGAACCGATGCATTGTGTTTTATGTGTGCACTAGTGTATATGTACCTTAAAATATAATGAGTAAAAAAACCTTCGCAAAAACCTCTAGTCGTCTTCCTTTTCCAAGAACCTCCACTATAAACAATGATGATGTCTTTGAACATTTAAGCATTGGTGTGATATGTTTTAGGTCCACAACGATTCTTATGTACCTTAAAGGTGCACTAGAAAAAGAACCTCCACAAAAACTTCGGACCCTCACCTCCGCTAACAACCTCTGCTATAAATAGCCAAGGGATAAATTTTGGGGGGATGTTCTAGAAAAAAATCCGCTAGAAGGCGTTCTCCTTGTAGTGCACACACTCCACTCTTTATTAAAAAAAATCCAATTATCTTATTGGACATCAAGACCAGCTTCGTAGTCATGCTAAATGGTTTTCCTAGTCTTAATTTCAAGCCAACTTTTTGTAGTTATTTAGTAGATGGGGACACCTTTTACTAAACAAGGAGTGACTAATATGGAACACCAGGGTGCATATCCCAAGGAGGATTCTTCTCCGCTAGTGCACTTTGTATGAGTTGTGCATCTGTAGAGTTTAAATAATAGTTTATTAATGCATAAGGTTTTTGGAAATAAGATGTGTATGACATTTTTTATTTCCACACTTTATTTCCAACTGTGTATGACATTTCAAAGAATATCTAGAGTTGATATAGAATTATTTTACTTAAGATGGACACTAAGCCCATCATCAAGAAAAATTAAAGCTAAATTGATAGAAAAAAATTGGAAGGTTGGATATTTATAGAGCTAAAATAATGGATAATTGTTGTAAATAACAATTGAAAAAGTATGGAGCTCTTGTGAAAAAATATAAAATAATAAAGTAATTATTGGGTAATAATAATTACCATGGTAAATAAAAATGATTAAAATTGAATACATAGAATGAAAAGGAAAAATAATAATAAAACATATATAATTTAAAAGTAAATAAAAGTTCAAAGGGGAAAAACTGAGACATGTTAGGTAAAAATAAGTTAAATAGGAAATTAAAATAGGGGAGAAGAATTAGAGGATAGGGATAGAAAAAAATCCGAATATAACCAAAAATTTGAAAAATAGAGAAAATGTATTATACATTTTCTCTATTAATCACTCCCCCCACCCTCATATATGAGGGTGGGGGGAGGATTAATAGAGAAAATGTATAATACATTTTCTCTATTAAGCCCCCCAACCCTCATATATGAGAGTGGGGAAGGGAGAATTAATAGAGAAAATGTATTATACATTTTCTCTATTAATCCCCCCAACCCTCATATATGAGGGTGGGGGGAAGGATTAATAGATATAATGTATTATACATTTTCTCTATTAATCCTCCCCCCAACCCTCATATATGAGGGTGGGGGGAGGATTAATAGAGATAATGTATTATACATTTTCTCTATTAATCCTCCCCCCAACCCTCATAAGATAGAGAAAAAATATAGGGGTTAATGACCAACATAATGAATGGTAGGTTTTTAAGATTTCTTGTTTAATAAAAAAACTTGAACTATGTGTGAGAGTATTGAATAGTTAATTTTGTGAACAATTTAAATTGAATTTATTATTCGATATAAGCAAAAATGGATTCGTTATAAATCTACATAATGTATTTTTCCATATAAATAAAAGATCTATAGAAAGGATTTTCCCATATAAATAAAGGATAAGTAGTCTATTATGATTTCTTTTGTTTTTTGTTTTTTCTCTCAGTGGTAAGTTTCTTTACAAGTTTTGAACATTAAGCTTCATTAGACTCTTCTTTAGAAATGGTGGTTTCTCATTAACATTATGAGACTAATAAACCATAATTAAGACCAACAAACTCAAAACGACTTAATTCAGTGGAAAGGCACATTCTACATTTCATTATGAGGGAGATGTGTAATTGCTTCTCTATTTAACATGGAGATCTGTAATTTCTTTCGTCTTCAATATGGAGTTGACATGTGGTGCTCCCACACACACACATATAAGAACCAACCTAGATCCATCTTAAAATTTTGATGTTTTTTTTAGCATAATAAATCTAGAATTAAGATGGATCTATGTTAATTTATTAAAATAAACATAGGAAAAAAAAATCTAATTTCTAAAAAAATAAAATAAAATAATACATTAGCAAAAAAAACTTAACTCATCCATAAACCAAATAATTCTATATGCATCAAAAGAGTTAAATTAATTACCACAAATAACGATTGAAAAAAAAAACACATGTTTACTCGTAAAAACACACAAAGGGATTTAGTTTCTACCATCTGGTACGACCAACGGGCCTCACTAAACTGTAATGATACGAAGCATATAGTAGGCATTGGAAGTGGTCATATGTGATGTAGTGCATTGTGAATAAGAGAAATGGCAACTAAGGTAATCAGTAAATTGAAATGAATATGTGTTATCGTCTTAACAAAATTATTAATAATTGAAATGAATGTGAGCGTTATGGTTATAACAAAATTATTGAATGCATTGTGAATAAGAACAATGCCAATTAAGGTCATCAGTAAATTGAAATGAATGTGAGGGTTATAGTTATAACCAAATTATTGAATAAATTGAAATGAATGTAAACGTTATCGTTATAACAAAATTATTAAATGTATGAGAGATTTCAATGAGTTTTGATGACATGTAAGTTAGGGTGTTGGATATATTTTAATGATTAAATTGCAATTTATATGTTCCATTTCATTTTCAATAGGCATTTTAAGAAATGATAGGATAATAGAATTGACACATAGACATAGATATTGTAAACATCAAAATAGTAAGATAAAAATAATGAAACATTTTATGAAATAAAAAATTGAAATAAATAAATAAATATATTAATATTTTTTTAATTAAAATTATTAATTAATATTAAAATTAAAATTTAAGATATACTAATTTTCAAAATGACCTTTGAAAAGTCATTTATATAGTTTAATTTAATTATTAAAAATAAAAAAAATTAATAAAAATATAAATAAAAAATTAATTAAAAGTAATCTTTTTATTTTTATTTTCCATATAAAAATAATTAAAAAAAAAATTGTATATATTTAAATGATTTATTTTTCTCTTACTTTTTCTGAATTAGAGAAAACTGTTTTATATTTTTCATATAAATAATTTAAAAATTAAAAATTAAATTGTTTTATATATTTAATTGATTTTTTTTTGTCCCTTCGTCCGAATTAAATTTAAAGACTGTTTTCAGTCTTCGTAATGTCAACATTCACAGTGTATTTTTTTAATTCATGGCAAGATTTATAGTCCTGACAACTTTAATGATATTAGTAATTAAAGTTAGGTGAATCTCCACACTGTATGCATGTTTATAGTATACTTTTCAAATGATACCACTAATTAATATTAAGTGAATGTATACCGTGTATGTTTTCAGTGTACTTTCAAATGATAGTACTAATTAATGTTAGGTCAATATCCAGAGTGTATGTTTTCAGTATACTTTTTAAATTCATAGCCAGATCCGTCGTCAGAGGACAACTTTAAGATGACACTAATTAAAATTGAAGTAGGTTTAAATTAATTTTTTTTTATTAGGTCTAGGTTACGTCCACGTCAAAAAACTAATCTAAGTTTGTTGAAATCAACGAATAGCGTCAGACAAAACTGATCGGCAGACGACAAACTTGTCCCCGAAATTAATGGTTTCAACAACCGGCAAGAAATGGAACAATATCCATTCTAATGCTTTTAAGAACCAACATAGAAATGGATCAGTATCCAAAAGGTCAACAGAATATTCCTAAYTTTGTCRTTCGAGCGGTGGATGCCTCTTACGACCGGCAAGCCTATAAATTTTACCTCTTATAGAAGCTATCCTACAATTCTGTTCAGGAAGCATTATTTTCTCTCTTTAAGTATCTCGTTGTCTAATTTCCTGGCAATCTGTCTAGATGGCTGTTGTGGGATTGGGATTGGGGCCGATAGTGTCGAGACATACACATACACAACCAGGGCCGCCTCCTTCTCCTCGTGTACCTTCTCTAGGCAACTTCACAGTCACAGAACGGCAACCCCTCCTCGTTACCCCAAACCGCCCTACTCCGAGCCAACGCCTTTATCTTACAAACATCGACGATCAATTGGGATTAAGGTTTCATGTCAATATGCAACATCTTGGGTATAGAGAGTTGGATCTTTTGCTAGTTTTGCTCCTACAACGTAACGTTAATGTACTGGATCTTATTAGAACTATGCAGTTAAGCGCGCTCGGGATAAAGTAGTACTGGGATGGGTTAAGCGCGCTCGGGATAAAGTAGTACTGGGATGGGTGACCGCTCAGGAAATTCTAGTGTTTTACATTCCTATGGAATTTTATAAACTTACTCCAATTTATCCCACATTCATCATGGGCATTGTTCTCCTATAACTCTCTCATATATAATTGAGGTGAAGGAGGCCCTTTAAGCAGGAAATGGAGCGTGATGCCGATCATCTTGTGAATGAAGCGTAGCCAACATCTCTTTCTTTTCAGATATAAGAGACCCCATTTTTTTAGTTTTTGATCTATGTTTTTTTTCTCTCTCTTATTCATTAATATAAGTTAGGCTTCACTATATTTCTATGTTCTCTTCTATATTTTTGTTTTTGTCTCATTTTGTTCTCAGCATAATCCAGATAAGTGGAATTTGAGCAGAATTCTCCTTGTCATTTCTTAGATCATGTCCACGATGAAGTCAGGGTATAGAGAGTTGGGTCTTGATCTAGTCTCGCTTGAGGACAACTTCGCCAGCCTAAGAGACCTCCCATGGTGGAAGAAAAGAGATATGACAAAGAAATAGATCCTTTAACGACATTTCTCAAGGAAGCCATCATGAACCAGAGGAACGAGATGATGGACGGCTTCACTTAGATCCTTTGAAGACTACCGATCGTAATGGCCTGGGCAACTTTGAAAAACAACCATTTTTCAAGTGCGACACCCTTAAAGGTGAAAGTAAATTTGCATATCCCCTTATTTGAATTCTAGATAGATGTAGATGCTCTAGAAAAATGGTTGAATTTGCTAGAATGTTATTACTCTCTCTAAAGTTGTTTCGACATTGAAAAGATCACCTTCATGCCCCTTAAATCCTTTCCCCATGTCAAATCTTATTGGGAAGGTTACTAGGATAGGTACACCACAAATGAATCTACGCCATATAGGAGAGAAACCCCATTGGGCGATATTTGGAGATGCCCTAAAGGATGAGTACTACCCTATAGGAAACTATGATGACCGGTACATAAGATGGATGACTCTAAGTCATATAATATATTAGATGGTGTCATAGTACACTAACCTCTTTCATACCTTGTGCTAAAATTTGGGTATCAAAGAATATGAGTGGCACCTGGTTTTGAAGTATCGCAATGGTCTGCATAGGTAGATCCAAACAAAGATGGATTTCTTGGACATATCCTTACTGGGTTTTTCTTATCGATATGTAGTCAAAATTGAGCATAAATTCAAGCAACAGAGCAAGCAAGGGTTCGGGTTTGAAAATACACCACAAAAAAATCATGGCAAATGAAACCCTAACTCATGGAATAAATGACAAAGAAAGGAAGGCTAACCTTAAGAGAGGCAACCCAAGACATAGGAAAAGAAGGGTAACTGGAAGTCTAAGAAAAACACTAGAAAGTGGTGTGAGTTCCACAACAACCCTTGAGACAACATACATGAATGTCACTTGAAACAGTCATTGGTGGTTGAGCTCAAATATGGTGTGAGTTCCACAACAATACAACCAGAAGAACCAGAGGAGCTTGAGGAGAGGGAGTGCCTCTTCCACTCAAATATGTGCGTAAAGGGGACCCCACTACATTTCATTGTTTATATTAGGAGTCAGAAGAACCTGATCTTAGTTGAAGTTGTCAAAATATTGAAGCTACCAATGATACCACACCCCCAATAATACACCATTGGCTAGTTGAAATGAGGACTAGATATCCATGTCATCCAACAATGTCTCATTTCCTATGGAATCAAGCCCTTCAAGGATGATGTAGTGTGTGATGTTGCCCCACTTGAAGTCTGTGATGTTCTTTTAGGAAAACCATATATGTGGAAACATCATGCTTTCTATGAGTCGCGACCCTGTAGTGTCATTGTTACTATGGGAGGTCATATCTATAGGGTACCATAAGTAGCTCCAACTACTACCACTTCATCGATCTTAGAAAAAAAAAAAATTTCTCAAAGTAATCTCTTAGACTAGAAAATTTTCCCTCTTCACGATCCAGTCAGATGGTGAACAGAAGGTCACATAAGCCACTACAACCTCATCCCAGAATGTTTCTATCCAGCAGAAATAGGTCAACAAGATTGTATAGAAGAATCAAGAGAATGAGAGCCTTTCATATGTTCATCATAGTTCTATTGGAAATTACCCTTTCTAGGTGTGATTTGGGTTCCAACCATTATCCCCCATTGATATAGTTCTTCTAGTTGCATCTTCACCGACAGAGTCCTTCCACACTTAGACCAAGGAAAATCATGCAACCAGATCTGTTGAATGGTTCCAACACCTCCAATAGGTCCATGACATCCTTCCACGGGTAAAGTAAAATAAGGACATCTACTTCAACAAGGGAAATGAATTACCAAAGGTTCAATTTCAACGGAAATTTCCCCATCTCTCGAGGGAAATTGATGCAATGGGGACCATTGCTTCCTTTGGGGGGGGTGGGGAGGAAGAATGATCCAGGTGGATCTTGGAGGCCATCCACCTTTTGCACTAAATCAACATTTCAAGCCTACAGTTTTTATAAACCATGACATTCACCATTTTGATGGGGAATGGAATGTAATGCCATCTTGATTTGTTAATTATATACATCATGCAATTATTTCCTAGTGGAATTAGGTACATGCTTACATCATAGAGCTAATTCATTGGATCCCATTATAAATATATAGTTAAACGCACTCATGATAGAATAGTACTGGGATGGGTGACTACCCAGGAAGTCCTAGTGTTTTACATTGCTATGGCATTTTATAAAGTTAGTCCAATTTATCTCACATTCATCATGGGAATTTTTCTCCTCTCACTCTCTCATATATAATTGAGGTGAAGAAGGCCATTTAAGAAGGAAATGGAGTGTGATGTAAATCTTGTTCTAAATAAAGCATATCAAACATCTATTTCTTTTCAGAGATAAACTACCCCATTCTGCTAGTTTTTGTTCTATGGTGTTTTTCTCTCTCTCTTATTTATTAATAGAAGTTGGGTTTCACTATATTTATGTGTTCTCTTATATATATATATATATATTTGTCTCATTTTGTTCTCATCATAATTCAGATCATCTAAAAACCATGAAAACACACCAAAATAGAAAATAACTCTCTTTTATTCCTTCTCCTTCTTGACTATTACAATAGAGGTTCAACCCCTTATAACTACTATCTGATATTTTCGAAAGCAACTAATTTTAGAAAATTCTCGCATGACTCTAAAACTAACTAAGAACTAAAATCTAAATAGAGAGACACTATTTGTCAAAATTATTTTTTGATTAGGTGCATAAACTAAGAGATAACTCATAATTACAAATTTTAAAAATCCCAAAAAAACACTAAAACCCCAATTTGAGTCTTTATATGATGGAATTTTGCCTGCAAAATGTATCGAAACGTGGCCCGATATGAAGGATCATATTGAAACGATAGTGAACTCTTCGAGATGCAACTCCCCATAAAATTTTACCCTAAATGGATAACTGAGTCAAAAGTTATGACCCTCTAAAATACCTACATCATATGTACAACGTCGTTAGGCAGAGGATCACTTGGTGTCAAATCAATTGAGTTATTTACTTGATAGTGCAAAGGCACTATAGTAGGTGAGGAAAATATGTTTTTGAACTCTTCTACTATCTTTTCCACATGTTTCTACTATGTAGAGATATCTTATGCAGGGGTTTTGGAAGTTGCAATAACCTTTTGTTCACCTTCCGATCAAACCATAAAGAAGAAAAATATCCTGGTCTGAGAGACCACCTTTATGCACTACTTCACGGTTATCAAGGAGACCACAATAGTTGGGAATTCCTTCGGTGATTTGTAGATTTGACCTCCCAAAGTAATAATGACACTCTATGGCCTTGACCCATAAACAACATGGTTGTCCTAAAAAAACATCACAAAATTCAAAGGTGGCAACACCACACAATACCTTGTCTTTGAAGTGGTTGATTTCGTAGTGCGGGAGACATTGTTGGCCGATGTAGATGTCTTGTTTTTGGATGAAAAAATTGATGGTGTATGTTTGACACTGTGACGTCATTATTATCTTCAACATATTGATTACATCTGTTGAGATTATGTTCTTCTAGATACCATTGTCAACATTGAAATGGAGTGGGGTCCCCTTCACCGACATAAATGAGCGGAAGAGGCTCTCCCATTGTTCAAGATATTTTGGGTCCTCTGGATGGACCTTTGTGATAGCAATGGTGACATTAATTTTTTCATTACTGATCATTTTTTACTTATATGGTTATGAATCAGAATCCGATTCAACATCCAACTCTAATTATTTCCTCTCAACCAATAATGACTATTTGGAGTGACATTCATTAGTGTTGTGCCAAGGAATTTTGTCGAAATCTCACCACTTTCGAGTGTCCTTCTTCTAATTCTTGTTACCCTTCTTTACATGTTTCCTAGACTGGTTGTCCTGGGGATTTCCATCCTTGATTTATCCTTTTCTCTAGGAGTTATGGACACATTTACCATGCTTATGATGTGATGGTTTTGCAAAATGCAAATACCACTTATTCGTTTTCTTTAAAATTCCCTCGATCTTAACAACATATTGGTAAGAGGCTCCTAGTGAGGATAGGTCACTGTGATACTTTAGAACTAGGTTTCTCTTAGGTTCTATAATACCCTCATTTTTTCACAAGGTATTGAAGATGTTTTTGTACTCTGACTCCGAGTACATAATTTTCCATCTCATGTACTGGTCATAATAGTTTCCAATAGGGTAGTATTGATCATTTAAGGAATCAACAAAAGCTTCCCAAGTTGGTCCTTGTCCAAAAAGTGTAGACTCATCTTTGAAATGTTTCTCATATTAAGTCTCCCACCAATATATGACACAGAGAAGGGATTTGAGGAGTGCGAATGTGATTTTTCACTGTTGTAATAATTTTGGATAGAAAAATAACCCTCTATCAAACATAACCATTTTTTGAAAGAATCAACATCTATTTGGCCTCCAAATACAATAATATCAAATTTAACTTGTACCTTAAATGGTTTCACACCTACAAAGTGACTGTTGGTTGAAGTTTCCTCTATTTCTATTGGAAACCATCGAAGGATCAGGGAATTTTTTACCATCATCTCATTCCTCTCTCGTGCAAGGGATTCCTCGAGAAATAATTTTATACGATCTCTTGCTTCATCATCTATCTTTTCTTCTTCCATGGGAGGCTTCTTGGGCTAGCATGACTGTTCTTCCCCAAGCTCAAATAGTTCAATACCCAACTCTCAATATCCTCACCTCATCACGAACATGCACAAAGAAACAACAAAGAGAATATTTCTATAATACCACTAATCCAAATTATATTGAGAGCAACATGGACACAAATATAGAACATGGAAACACATAGATATATTGCAAGAAACAGAACAATATAATTAAACTTTGATTCTATTAATGATTTTTTGGAATACAAAAGGCTGCAAAATGAAAAGCACACAAGCTATCTAGAATGGTGGTAGCTTATCCCTTAAGAGAGAGAAGTGTTTGCTATTATCATTCGCAAGAAGCTAATTACAAAAGATACCAAAAATTCCTTTCAACATAAATCATCAATGAAGAAACCCTAAACATCCAAAACCCTAACCCCAAAATATGAAACTCCAAAAGGTTTGTGGGCCTCTATGTGTTTAGTTGATACATCAAATTCTCAAGGGGGTAACATTTTCATATGATCTCCATTTGGGGCACTCAGTATCCCGTCGAAAATATCTGGCCGATAAGTTCACATTATGAATGGCCTAACATCAACCTTTGACTACATGATAGGAACTACCATGCCAAAAAACCATTGTTTGGGACCTCAAAATGTTCTCGGAACTTTGGGACCCAAAACAATGTAGAAAAAATTCCAAGATGTGGAACCATTCTGTATTAGTGAAATAGGTGGGTGGCCACCAGTATCCACTTAAATCATCTTTCTCTCCCTCCCCATCTCTCCTCACTCTCACTTTCTCTCTATGCCCCCCCTCTCTCCCCCCTCTAACACTCTCTCCCTCTTTCCTTCTTTCCTTGAACCTCTCTCTCTCCCCCTCCATCTATCTATATCTCTCTATGCCCCCCACTCTCTCTTCATATCACTCTATACATCTCTCTAGAGGGAGGGGGAAGAGAGAAAGTGAGGGGGTGAGTGTAGTATAACTAAATTCTCATTATAAATTAATATGTGTAATCATTAATATTTGTAATTTAACTTTGTCAAGCATGCATCTATTCACTAAAATATTTATATAAGGATGGTGATTCATTTTTGTCACACAGGTTGGAATATAATAAATATATATTTTATATATATGGTCCCACTATATCTCCTCCAATTGGTATCACAACCAAAACCTTGGCGTATCTTGATGCGAAGAAATCTTTGCATGAAGTACTAAAAATAAAAAGCGAAATATAAATAATTATTTACCTGGAGGATAAGATTTATATGTATTCACATACAAGTAAATAAGGTGAAAAGGAAAAGGTAAAATAAATATTTCTTTACGTGGAGGATACATTTTATAAATATTCACATAAAAGTGAATTATGTGTGAATAAGGAAGACTAAAATACAAGTTTAAAATAAAAGCATATGCGTGGACTAAAACATTTATATTTATGAGCCACTAAAGAAACCCAAGCAACTGAAACCAAAGTCAAGAGAGGAATCCCACCAAGGAATGCCTCGGGTTCCACAGACAACACATCATCCAACACAAGAAATATGCCACCCAATAAAGAGTTAAATGAATTAAAAACCTTGGTGGTGAATATCTACAACAAACTCAGTGGTGTAGATATAAAATAATTAAAATCATTTATGGATGTGATCTCTAACAAACTTAACGATATAAATAAAATTTACAAAACAATCAATGAGATGGATACTTTCTCCATAAGACTCGGTAATGTGGAAAAAATATTAAAGGTGCGGGGAAAAACAATTATGAGCTCAAGGCCCATGTCGCACCATTGGAAAATGGGAATAAGGAGTCAAATAGCTCTCAACACTCTCACCACTCTATTTTTCTACCCTCCAAACATTTGTCAAATTTTGGATCCTTTAATGGATGTATGCACAAAATCGTATTTGATGTACATAGATTTGATGGAGAATATGATAGGGAAAGCACACTGTGGATTAATCGACTTGAATGCTAATTTGAGTTAAACAAGATGGGTGATGACAAGGAGAAAATTAACTTTGAATCATTGAACTTAGATAAGGAAGAAAGAAACTCGTTCTTATGGTGAGATTCAAAATCCCAATCAAGGGAATGGGAGACATTTAGGAAGCAATTTTTTAGTAGATTTCAAAACATCTAGGAACATGAAGTATTTTCCAAACTCACTGAATCACGATAGGTAGGCACAATGTATGAATTATTTAATGAGTTACATGTGTTAGCTACCCATGCGATTGATTTTTTAGATGATTACCTCCTACAAATTGTCATATAATGATTGAAGGAAGACATAAGAAATAAACTTAAACTAACATATATAAAATATGTGGATCAATTGTGATTAAAATCTAGGGTGACAAAAGAAAAATTGTTATTCTTTCAGTGAACTTATTTGTCTCATGTTGAAGAACCAAGCTCAAATTTTATTCTCGCTTACAAAGGTACTCCACCACCTAACATAAATGATGACAGAAGTCGGTGTCTTATATGTCATGCACCTAAATGGATTCAAGGACACAAATTCAATGGAAACCAATCATATATGTTTGAACTAGAGAGTGATAGAGACAATGGCAAATATTCAAAACATTCTATTGAAGAATCCAAAAATCTAAAAAGATTTAGCCATCAAAATAAAAATGCTTCAAGGATGAAGCATTTCAAGGAGGGATGACTTGTAATATAACTAAATTTTCATTAATAATTAATATATGTAATCATTAATATTTTCAATTGACCATTGTGAAGGGTGTGTCTCCTCACTAAAATATCTATATAAGGTTGGTCAGCCATTGTTTTAAGATGGAATGGAATATAGTATATATATATTTTATATATCTAGTCCCATTGGATATACTCCATTGAGAGAGAGAGGCGGGGGAGGTAGAGAGAGATATGGATTGAATGATATTTGAAGAGTGAGAGGGAAAGAGAGTCAGGGGGTAGAGAGAGGGAGAAAAAGAGAGAGGTAATTAGGGAAAGTGGGGGTGGGGAGAGAGAGAGAGAGAGAGAGAGAGAGAGAGAGAGACCCAATGTAGTATTGCATATTTGAAAATATTATGAATGGTCATGGGACAAGCAATATAATATGTGAACATTATACATTAAAAATAATAAAATGGAATACAACATTGGCTACTATATGAGTAAGTACTCTAGTAATGGTGGGATATTATTCAACAAGAGAGGGGTTTGAGTGGGGGTTTTGAGGATTATCCATATGCCTTGAGTCTTACACCATCTTCATTAAATATTTTTTCATTTTTTGATTTATCCCTTTGAATTATTCATCAATCAAAAGTTGAATTCATGTAATAGGTTGAGTTTCATTTAATCATACTTATGGGGAAGAGTAAGAGTCAAGAAATCATGGGAAAAAGGGTTTTCGGGTAGGAAAAAAATGAGTTTTTTAACAGTCAAAGGAGGGGAGGAAAAATAGAGTTGAATATTAGGAAAGAGTGGTAAGCCATAGTGGGTAGTGAGGATAGCTTAGTAAAGTTGGTAATTTGTGTTGAAAATGAGGTCTATATTCCCATGAGTAATTTTAATTGAGGAAATTACCCAAATAGAATTTGTATATGTTGTGTGTGTTTATTAAGGTTGGTTGTCATTGATGTCAACCCTTGAAGAAAGACCTGTAGCACAAAGGTTTGGGTAATGGACCCAATATTGTTTGATGTAAATATGACTCATTATTGTTTTTTCATGTTTTAAAAGAAGTAAATATGGATGAACTCCAAAGTGGTCCCCTTATGGTGAAATCCCTCACGGGAAGATGCTTTGTGGAGTAAGAGAACCCATGCTTAATTTTGGAATAATGAGATGAAGGACAATGAATTTGTCAGGGAAACTATCCTAGATGGATAATGCTTGTGATTCAATTTCCGGTGGTATGTAGAACGTCACATAAATCCTCATGGCTAGAGATTTATGGCCATGAGAAGTTGGAGACCCCAGGTTTGGGTAATGGGCCCAAGTTTGTTTAATGGATAACGATATGAGTTATGATATATTTTTAGATAATACTATTCTATATGGATAGTACATGTTATTCCATTTATGTTGGTATGTGTAACGTCACATAACTCCTCATGGTTTGTGAGTTATGGCTTTACGAAGTTGGAGGACCCTCACATGTCATCTAGAAGCCCCAAAAGGTCAAAGTAGTTAAAGTGGTTTAAGGGATTTTAAAAGGTAAATAATAACATGAAGTGATGAGTGTACTGTAACTCAAAGTGAATAAAAAATAAATTATTTAAATAATAAATTTAATGGAGAAATTAGAAGTGGGTTAACCCTAAAATAAGGAAAGTGGGAAAAGTGACCTAGAAGATGTTTTTAAGGAAGCTACTGGGAGAGTATAAATAATAAGCTAGGCTTTCTCATTTTAATCACACTTGAGAATATTGAATATCTATAGGTGTCTTAGGTAACCAAGTATATCTAAGCCGAAATTATGAGGGAAGGTGAAGAAAAAAAGGCAAAAATGAAAGGAATGATAAATTCTTTAGATGGTGCTTTCTAAGGTACGTTATTTACAGGCCATCTCACCATTTTCACTGTAACGTTTTTTATATAATGATTCAGACTGTGAAATTTATATGCCATTGAGAACACATATCCAAGTATCGGTGGTCAAAAAATCATCTTTTGGGTCGTTTTAGTTTTTGAGTTACACTCTATGGAAAATAGGGTTTGTGGCTAGTCCTGAAACTAGTCAAAAATAGGTGTTTCGGGTAACAATGTCATAACTTCTTCATAATAGATACAAATTCAGTGAAACAATTTTTTTTGGTTAGGTTACAGTATTTAGTATGTTGTGTAACAGTTTCAGATCAATTCAACAAATATTCCATGTGGGGCACGCTCTATAAGGTATCTCTCTAGAATTAGCCAAAATTCAACAAGGTATACCATTTTTTTCTATAACTCCTTTTCTAAGAGGTTCCAAGTAGTTACACCTAGAGGAATTTCATAAAACACACTTAAGAACATTGTGTATCCGTTCCATATCTTTATACATTACAGGTACAAATTTATGATTACTTCAAGTTAGGGTTGTTGACTAATCGAATACTAGGCATGTGAGACTAAAGAAAAGTTTGATGAAAATGCTAGTCTCTTGTTGTTAAAGTCAAGGAAGGTTTGCAAGAATGTGATCATATACACCTGGTCTATTACATATCTACAAATCAGATTTGGATGATGAAATTGATAAGGGATTTTGGTTGAGGTACATGTTGAGTACATGGTTGAGACAAGTAGTTGATGAGTTGACACATACATGAGGTGTATATTTGAGGATGTTGGTACATATTGATGAGTCATAGATTGATGAGTAGTTGAAACATGATTGGTACATACTTGGTACATGGTTTGATGCACTTTTTTATGGTACAGGTTGATTACAGGCTGTTTGGTATAGGTTGGTGCATGGTTGATGCACTTGTTTATGGTACAGGTTGATTACAGGTTGAGGTACAGGTTGATGCATGGTTCAAATTTATTGGTACATGTTTACAATGGTATATCTCACAGTGATAGTGTGACAGTGGTTCAATCATTCTACTTCTACTTTAGGGTGGTTGGACGGGGCAAGGGCAGGTGGTTGTAGCCACCTTCCAGTTGTAGCTGGAGAACATAGGGGGTTGTAGTTAGAGAATTGGGGAGTTGGAGCTTCCTGTAGGTTGTAGCCTGAGAAAATAGAGGGTTAGAGCCTCCTTCCAGTTGCAGCTGGAAAACAAAGGAATTTGGTGCTTCCAATTAATGTAATTCTTTAAGACATATAAGAAAAAACATTATGTGGTTTTCTCTTGATTTGGGTTTCCATTTAGAACATTGGTGTACTATGTATGTGTATGATTGTTCATTTGTTCATTGCTTATTTACTCTTCATTTATTGGATGATAATGCTTCATTGATATAACACTTTGATTATATGGTTAAAAATGATTCAATTGCTCTATTACTTATTCACCCCCAACCCCCCCCCTCTTAACAATCCAACAATTGGTATCAGATCTGGTTCGTTAAGGAAACAGTTTAACCACTAGAAGGAAATCATGGATTATTCTGAGAATGGAGTACCAAGGTTTAATGGTTAGAATGGTTTTAAGTATGAGATATGGAGCATAAGGATGAAAGTATTTTTTACAGGCACACAAACATTATATTTGGCTAGCAGTTGTTACAGGATATGATAGTTCAAAAAGGGCAAAGACTGCATCCAAGAAGGAATTGAATAAAAATAACAAAATAGCAATGGATTTCATCTGGGTAGGATTTCCTAATCCGGTAAGAGAAAAGGTTGGTAAATGTTCATCAACAAAATAACTTTGGGATAAGTTACATGACATATATTCTTCACCCATCACAGATTCAGAAAATGTCAAGGAATATGCAGATACAAATCAAGAAGAATTATGTTCACCATGTCAAGAAGATTTAGAAGATGAAGAGTACATAATCACCAGAGGTATGTTGTTTTGTGTTAATTGTGAAAAATGTGGACATCTTGAAATAGAATGCCATGAAGGAAATGAGACAAGAAAAATAACTGAAAAAGGAAGACAATTATGAAGAAGAATTGATTAGTGCTTTAGATGAACTAAGAGAAGAAAACAATTCACTCAAAAAAGAATTGACGAAACAAAAGGAAAGTGTTCACATTTTTGAATAATCCCAACAGGTCATCGCGAACTTAATAAATCATCTAGAAGAAGCCAGAAAGATCCAAGAAAATCTTGAATATCAAAAGCAGTGTTTGGAAACCAAGATAGCAGCACAGAAGGAAGAAGCAGAAATGAGAGAGAAGATACTGACAAATCATCTTAAGGAAAGAACTAACAATCTAAACCATCTTGAGGAAAAGATTGGTAAAGAAGAGAAAGGACTTGAAGAACAAATAATCATATTAAAAATTGATATTGAAGGAGTGAAAAGAACAGAAGATGTCATGAAGTCTGAGATAATGAAGAAAGAAGAAGAGGTTGAGAAGCTTGAAGAAGAATTTGTCACATTGAGAAGTAAAATCGTCAAGCTCAACACGAACGTTGAAGAGAAGAAACATCCACATCAGTTATAGAGAATGAAGAGAAGCACTCTAGGCTACTAGAAAAGAAGAATGAAGAAAATAGAAAGAGTTATGCAGAAGTAATCAAAGGCAGGAATCATGGTCAACCAGAATCTAAGAAAAATATTAAAGATACATCTTCAAGGGGACCATCCATGTTCAAGCCACAAAGAATCTTCAATCATAGTCATGATCAATCAAGACAAAAATTCAGAAGGACTACACCACAAAGAATATCGTTCACTCCTAGGTATGCAAATTTATTTTATGGTCATTGTTTTTATTGTACTAACTTTGGACATAAGGTTGCAGATTGCAGGGATTATAAAAGAAATGTTCAAGAAATAAGTGTCTATGTGGTTGCACGTAACATTGAGTGTTACAAATGTCATAACTATGGACACATAGCCAGTGATTGTAGAAGCATGATCGATACTTCCATGAAAGAGAATATTGATCAGATATAAGAAAGTATGGATAAGAAAACAAGAAGAACAGGTGAATATAGACCAGGTACCAGAGATCGTAATATTGGCAACAAAACGAGATGAAGAAAATTCTATAGAGAAAAAGAAAGATGTCAGATACATAAAGGTTTGGAAAATAATTGAAAGAAAGGAAGCACAAATAAGTAAGGAACAGGTTCAAGAGATTTTACTTTCAGGTATTGTAGTGAAAGATGAATCCACAGAAAGAAAGAAAGAAGTCAGAGCTCAGAGAGATAATGAATATACCTATGAAGATGATGATGAATCTACCAATGAATATGATGATGAATACACATCAGAGCAGGAATTGTTCTGAGCCATCCGGCTTAGCGACTCCCAAGTAATATGAATACTATACAAGGAGAGTCTATGTGATAGTTGTGATAGACCAAAGAACCATCCTTCGAGCATCTTGCAGAGTTTGAGAAGACAAATTCAAAGCAATCAGTTAGCAAAAGTACAGTTTGATAGTATAATGATAAATGGGTTAGCATTATGGACAATTGCACAAGTAGAGTCTTGGACAGTATATACATAGAGGGATTCGTAAGAACACTTAGCAGGTTTGGATAGATAGATGATAGTGGACAATATCATGGATTCATAGATTGGTTCAGAGAGTGGTTCAAAGACAAAGGAACATTATCGTAATGGATGATAATGACACGAGAAATGGCTCAAAGAATTCTAATGGATTACAAATTGACAGATATTTTTTGGACACAGGTAGTGCATACATCATTTCACATTCAAAACAGAGTAATGTTCATAAACAACACTGACAAAACTCCCTACGAGCTATGGAAAGGATAACCAGAAAATGTGAAGCACTTAAGATTTTTTGGAAGCAAATCCTATATCAAAAGAAAAGATGGTAGAATGTGAAAGTTTGACTCTCGTGTGGACAAAGGAGTACTTGTTGGTTACTCAAGTACAAGGAAAGCATACAAGTGTTACAATCTAAGATTGAACAAAGTTGTGGAAAGAATCAACGTAACAATTGATGAAACAGGAAGACCAAAATCAAAGGAAGAAAATGAATCAATGAAACAACCCTTAGAAGAAGAAGCAGAAGATGAAAAGGAAGTAGAAGAGGAAGATGAAGACAATCCGATAGAAGAAGAAGAGAAAATTTAGAAAGTGTCTCCAAAGACACCCAATAAACGAGTACAAAATAATCATCCTTTAGATAAGATTATTCGAAACAAAGATGCAGGAGTTGAGGCTAGAAGAAGAATCTGTTCACCAGAACAAACACACCTAGCACTCTTATCTACAATTGAACCAAACTGTTTTGAAGAAACCAGTAAGGATGAATTTTGGAATAAGGCCATGGATGAAGAATTGGATCAAATAGTGAAAAATGACACTTGGGAATTGGTTTCAAAACCAAAAAATAAGAATTTTATTGGCCCAAAATGGGTTTTTAGGAATAAATTGAATGAAGATGGACAGGTTACAAGGAACAAAGCTAGATTGGTATGTAAAGGATATGCTCATATTTAAGGAATCGAATTTGAAGAGACATTTGCCCCAGTTGCTAGAATGGAAGAAATCCATTTTCTTTTAGCTTATGCATGCTCCAAAAGAACAAATAAAAAAAAATGTTAAAGTATATCAAATGGACATAAAATCATATTTTCTGAATGGGGAGCTGTAACATCCCGCTCTGGCGCACATACCAAACTTATTCTTTGAGGACACTTGCTCGCAAGTGATCTGGATTTATATGATGATAAAACTTTTCTTTCATTATGATGCATTGAGTTATATGACAGGATGTTTTTACTACCTTGG
>ML777343.1:1342896-1376240 GCA_009831015.1 Picea engelmannii | reverse complement strand
AATTACCTTCGCGTAGATATTTTATTACTAGAAGGGGTCTGAGTGGGGTTGGGAGGATAAATTGGATTTGGTCATTTGATGTATAATAATTATTTATAAAAAGATCCACTTGATTTTACTTATCCCAGAATAACTCTTTTATTCTTGAATCAATATTGGACTCCCGAAGAATGAAATTGTTAATTTATTATGATGTTAATGCATTCTCCTTATAGTTTACCTAGATTTGGATTCTCAACAGTCGAATGTTTTATTCAGAATGATGCTTCTGCCTGATTTCTAGCATGTTGATAGTTTATCTATGCCACGTGTGAGATTCACTTTTTCATTTTACACATATAAAGAAAAGGAAAGAAAATATTTTAAAGGCGATTAAAATATTAAGTGATATGGTACTCAATATGAGAAATGCGAAGTTGTTTTGTGCACATACAAGGAAAATGAAATTAAAATTAAATAAACGAGCGCAGCCACATAATTGACATCTTAGATGATGGAGATCTTAATTTATTGCAGATTGTAAGGTGGCTAGTTGTCATTGACATTTAAACTTTATCATCTTACCAGATTGCCCCTTTTAAAACTATGGTGTATGTTGTACTTTCGATTGATGAGTTCCAATAATCATATTACTGTTTCCATATAGTCACCTCTTAGTTAATGGCTATTTTAATTATTGTTATTTAAAAATTGATATGGGTCACATCCCATTATACCCTCTTACTTTGGCCACTAAAATTCACCACTTTAGATTACTCGGATAACCTATGATGTATGATGTGGTCTTCCCATTAATATTACCTATAAGTATGATGTCATCTTCAGTGCTTTGATATTAGACCTTAGTGGATGATTTAATCTGGTAAGGTCATGATAATTTAGCGGTTGTAGCATACCAGTAGTATGATAATCATGGCATAATGATAGATAGTTAATGTTTCTTGACAAAGCTTTTGTCACTTTAATTTGTTGTTAATAACATACGTGGTGCGATAATCTGGAATTACGTACCTTAAATTACCCAGTCAGCATATCGGGGTGGGTGTTCTTTAGATATTGTGAACTTGGGTGTTCGTTGTCGCAGTCCTTGTCATGCACCTTCCGTAAGGAGTGTAGTTGTTCCTCTTCTGTATGTTGCACTTGATCGTGGTCAGTTGGTTGCTTGGTCTATTGTGTCGGGCGGTATTTAGACACCTCCATGCTCCTCAGAACAGTCGCCAGCCCTGAGACCTTAAATGGTTAAAGACGATGGGAAACCGAGCTTGAGCGTTGATTATGTGTCTTGGAGGTCCTAACCTTGCAGGGTAGGATGGGCGGGAGGTCAGTCGTATTTTAGCAGTTAGTTTTACTTGTCGTGAGATCTTCATTTATGCATGTAGTTACGTATCGTGCATCCTGAACATATTCTTATGTTCATCCTGGTTGTTCCCTTGTACACACGCACTCACACACTTCAAAAAAAAAAAAATCTTGCACCTGGCACTAGAGTGGTTGTCGTAACGAGGCGGTTCGTTACAGGAGCTTGAAGAAGAAGTCTACATTGAACAACCAAAAGGATTTCAGTTTTCAGAGAACACAGATTATGTGTGTAAATTAAAGAAGGCCTTGTATGGTCTAAAACAAGCTCCTAGAGCATGATACTCTAGACTGGATAAGTAGTTGGAGCAGGCATGGTTTAGAAAAGAAAATGAAGACAACAACCTCTACATCAAGGTAAGTCAATTTAATATTTTATTAATTGAAGTTTATGTTGATGATATTATTTTTGGTAGTGATGATGACAGGTTAAGCCAGAAATTTGCAAAAGATATGCAAAAAGAATTTGAAATGTCGCTACGTGGAGAACTATCCTTCTTTCTGGGACTTCAGATACGTCAAATCAACCAAGGAATTTTTATTTCTCAAAACAAGTATATCAGAGAAATGCTAAAGAGGTTTGGAATGGAATATTGAAAACTAGTTATCACTCCCATGCGAACAAGTTGCAAGGTGAGCAAAGATGATGATTCGAACTCTACAGATCAAAGGAAATACAAGTCAATGATTGGAAACCTATTGTGTGTGAGAACATCCAGACCATATGTAATGCGGGAAGTTGGACAGGTGGAACGATTTCAAGCAACACCAAATGAATCACATGTATTAGCAGTGAAGAGGCCTTTTAGATATCTCAAAGGAACATAAGAGTTTGGTCTATGGTATCCAAAAGGAAAGGATCTATCACTAATTTCCTACACAGACGCAGAATGGGCAGGTTGTATTGATGATCGACGAAGCACCAGTGGAACAGTGTTCTACTTGGGTGAGTGTTTAGTATCATGGATAAGCAAGAAACAATCATTAGGATCTCTATCTACCGCTGAGGCAGAGTATATTGCAGCATCACCATGTTGTACACAGGTTTTTTGGATGAAACAAACTTTGACAGATATACATGTTGAGTATGATGAGCCCATTCCAATATATTGTGATAATACAAGTGCCATCAGTATCTCAAATAACCCGATGATGCAATCCAAGATGAAGCACATTCCAATCAAGTATCACTTTCTATGAAAACAAGTTGTAGAAAAGAACATCAGAGTTGAGTATGTGGGCACAAAAGAACAAGTGACAGATATATTTACAAAACCACTTCCACGAGAAGTCTTTTAATATCTTCGCCAAAGACTTGGAGTTATTTATACTCCAAAATGAATGTTTTTTGAATGTTTATCTTATATGTCTTAGATGTACACGAGGAAGCACCATAAGAGGACAGTTCAGTCAGGGGGAGCAGCCCCAGATGGAAAGATACCTTTTCCATTGATGACAAAGGGGGAGAGATTTATCAGATGCAAAGGACAGAGGAATGGTTCCAAGGGGAGAAGATTTATCAGATGCAGAGGATAGAGGAATGATTCAAGGGGGAGAATGAGTGATATGATTTCAATATTGCATCAGAGTGCTTCCATCAATGCCAAAGGGGGAGATTGTTGATTAAGGTTAGTTTTCATTGATGTCAACCCTTGAAGAAAGTCCTGTAGCACAAAGGTTTGGGTAATGGACCCAATATTTTTTTATGTAAATATGACTCATTATTGTTTTTTCATGGTTGATAAGAAGTAAATATGGATGAATTCCAAAGTGGTCCCCTTATGGTGAAGGACCTCACGAAAAGATGATTTGCGGAGTAAGAGAACCCATGCTTAATTTTGGAATAATGAGATGAAGGACAACGAATTTGTCAGGGAAACTATCCTAGATGGATATTGATTGTCATGCCATTTTCAGTGGTATATATAACTTCACATAACTCCTCACGGTTAGAGAGTTATGGCCATGAGAAATTAGAGAGCCCAGGTTTGGGTAATGGACCCAAGTTTGTTTGATGGATAACAGTATGAGTTATGATATATTTTTAGATAATACTATTCTATATGGATATTACATGTCATTCCATTTCTGGTGGTATGTGGTACGTCACATAACTCCTCACGGGTTGAGAGTTATGGCCTTACGAAGTTGGAGGACCCTCACATGTTATCTAAAAGCCCCAAAAGGTTAAAGTAGTCAAAGTGGTTTAAGGGATTTTAAAAGGTAAATAATAAAGTGAAGTGATGAGTGTACTATAATTCAAATTGAATACAAAATAAATTATTTAAATAATAAATTTAATGGAGAAATTAGAAGTGGGTTAACCCTAAAATAAGGAAAGTGGGCAAAGTGACCTAGAAGATGTTTTTAAGGAAGTTACTTGGAGAGTATAAATAAGAGGCTAGGCTCTCTCATTTTAATCAAACTTGAACATATTGAATATATATAGGTGTCTTAGGTAACTAAGGATATCTAAGCCAAAATTCTGAGGGAAGGTGAAGAAAAGAAGGCTGAAATGCAAGGAAGGATAAATTCTTTTGATGGTGCTTTCTAAGATATGTTATTTACAGGTCATCTCACCATTTTCGCTGTAACATTTTTTATATAATGATTCAGACCGTGAAATTTCTATGAAATTGAGAAACCATATCCAAGTATTGGTGGTAAAAATTTCATCTTTTGGGCTTTTGTATTTTTGGATTTACACTTTGTGGAAAATAGGGTTTGCGGCTAGTCCTGAAACTAGTCAAAAATAGGTGTTTCGGGTAAAAACATCAAAACTTATTCATAATAGATCCAAATTCAGTGAAACCAAATGTGTTGGTTAGGGTAAAGTATGTAGTATGTTTTGTAACAATTTTAGATCAATTCAACAAAGATTCCATGCGGGGAACGCTCTACAAGGTCACTCTCGAGAATACACCAAAATTTAGCAAGGTATGCCATTTTTGCTATAAACCCTTTTTTGAGAGGTTCCAAGTAGTGACACCTAAAGGAATTGCACAAAACACATTGAAGAACATTGTGTATCAGTTTCAGATCTTTATACATTACATGTACAAAGTTATGATTACTTCAAGTTAGGGTTGTTGACTAATCCAATACTAGGCATGTGAGACTAAAGAAATGTTTGATGAAAATGATAGTCTCTTGTTGTTAAAGTCAAGGAAGGTTTGCAAGAATGTGATCATATACACTAGGTCTATTACATAGCTACAAATCAGATTTGGATGATGAAATTGATGAGGGTGTTTGGTTGAGGTACATGTTGAGTACATGGTTGAGACAAGTAGTTGATGAGTTGGCAGATACATGAGGTGTAAAGTTGATGATGTTGGTACATATTGATGAGTCATAGATTGATGAGTAGTTGACACATGATTGATACATACTTGGTAAATGGTTGGATGCACTTGTTTATGGTACAGGTTGATTACAGGTTGTTTGGTACAGGTTGGTGCATGGTTGATGCACTTGTTTATGGTACATGTTGATTACAGGTTGAGGTACAGGTTGATGCATGGTTCAAATTTATTGGTACGGTTTTACAGCGGTATATCTCACAGTGATAGTGTGACAGTGGTTCCATCATTTTACTTCTACTTTAGGGTGGTTCAACGGGGAAAGGACAGGTGGTTGTAGCCACCTTCCGGTTGTAGCTGGAGAACATAGGGGGTTGTAACCTTCTTCTGATTGTAGCCAAAGAATTGGGGAGTTGGAGCTTCCTTCATGTTGTAGCCTGAGAAACTAGGGGGGTGGAGACTCCTTCCAGTTGCAGCCGAAAAACAAAGAAAGTTGATGCTTCCAATGAATGTAATTCTTCAAGACATATAAGAAAAAACATTCTGTGGTCTTCTCCCGATTTCGGTTTCCACGTAAAACACTGGTGTACTGGATATGTGTATGATTGTTCATTTGTTTATTTCTTATTTACTCTGCAGTTATTGGACGATAATGCTTCATTGATATAACACTTTGATTATATGGTTAAAAAGGATTCAATTGCTCTATTACTGATTCACCCCCCCCTCTTAGTAATCCAACAGTGTGAGCACTCTTATTACAACTGGAGTTCTTAGAGCCCCCATAAGAGAGATTCCTGGACAATCTATGTTAGATCCCTAGAGGGGATGGATATTTTCTGAAGGACTATGGTGTAAAGAATGAAATCTCATCCCTTAGGTTATGGAGACTGATGGGGAAGAGGGATGCAGATTTGAAATTGTTACATAAGTTGCTTCACTGCATTTTAGTAGGTATTTGAGTTGTTATAGTGGAATGCAGACACCCATAAGATTTAGTTTGTCCTTGTGGACTCATAGCCCGAGCTCAAGGGTGGCTCGTTGTAGAGAGAATTGGTGAAAGAAATCCCACAAATGGGAGGAACATAATCTTTATACATCTCGTTGTGTAAAAAAATATTAAAATATAAGTGTTTTGATAATTGTGTTATTTAGTATTTAATGTTATGATAAAATGTTTCATTTACTCTATATGTTGTATGTATGAGTGTCGAAGTGTGTATTAAATTATTTCTACACATGTCTAAACCGTTTTTATTCATGATATTAATTATTAATGATAGTAGCATGTGTGTGTATATCATGTTGTTCGTATTTATAAATTTAAATAGATAGAATAATTGATTTAAGTAGTAATGGTAACCATTCCTTATATAGTGGAGTTGACCATGCATTGAATTGGACTACATGAAAATATATCCTTTTCCCTTAATTTGTCACTTCTTGAAGAAAAATGAAAGGAAATTTATTATTTTGGAAGAATTGGTTGAAGTCACTAGTTTTGCATTTCCATACTACCATTTTTCATTTGTTTCTAATTTGGTTTGTTATACTTTCCATGTTAAGTTTGAGAAAGGAAAGATTTACCTAGTTTTTGTTTGAGGAATAAATGATATGGGTTTCCAAAATGGACACCATGAACATTGTATACGATTTAGAGGTTAAATTTCTGGGCTCGATCCAAGTCATGTAAATCTACAACCATTATTATGAAACCTTTACGACCTGGAGTGTGTTTTCATTTCTTTCTTCAACTAAGAATATTTGGATATTTTTCTTTGAATATTGTAAGTTTTGTTCGACGAAAAATTCTAACCCACGTCTATTAATACTAAGAAATTGATATTATTGACATTCAATCAGTTATTCTATTCCCAGAATTTTCGTTTAATGGGTAATAGGTTTGGAACTTGGGTCAAACAGATTTCATATGAGTTTTTAATTATTGGACTGTGGACCGACCCTCATGTCGAATTTGGATATACCTGTAGTTGTTGTTTCAATTCTTGATAAAATGGATTGGGTAATTCTAAAATGAAACTTTTTCATGAAATCATTCAAGATAAGAAATCATGTCTTATGAAATCATTCAAGATATTCATGACCAATATGATATATTTTTCTCGGTTTTTAATAATTTGATGGAGAAAGAAACAATTTCAGAATTGTGTCTTTAACCTTTCTCACTTTTTTCTTTTCAATATATGTGGGTTCATTAAATTTTGTTTCCGGTGAAAGCATATATACATACATCAAATGAAATTGAAATGATATGGCCAATAAATCTCATAGCTCATTTAGTTTATATTGAGAAATATTGTGTTGAATTTTTAGAACTATTATTCGGGAATATAAGGATAAGAATTTTTACATATGCCACTAAAAAGGTATATCTAATATACCATAGATAATTTGACAACGACATAACTAAGTGGTATGTTTTAAAGATGGCATGGATGTTGATTAAAGCTACATGTTGATATCCAAGTTTGAATTATATATACTTTCACTCATCCTATAATACATAGTATTTTTCATAAGTTATACTCCTAGATCTTATTCATAAAATCCCCTTTTCTATCTTATTCCCTGTCTATGTACTTTAAAGAATAATTTTTAAAAGAACAAACAACAACAATGAGAAGAAATGTATGACAATTCACAACTTGTATATATGAATAAAAGTAGTTTAAAAGTTGATTGGGTATTAAGGAAATGTACAACAATGAGAAGAAATGTATGACAATTCACAACTTGTATATATGAATAAAAGTAGTTTAAAAGTTGATTGGGTATTAAGGAAATGTACAGGCATTGATTAATATTTTTGAAGTTGATCAGTCCATATGTAATTCATATTATGATTCACTTTTTTGTAAATTAATCCCACTCATGAAAACTCCAATTCTCCATATACTTCCCTGTTCACATTTATAAAAGAGAAATGACCTATACATGATGAAAGTTCTCAGGACAAATTGTAGAGTTTGAAAGACAAATTTTGTGTGTGTGTATAGAAGTTTTGTGTTTTCCCTTGATTCACTTTTCTTGTTCATCTCCCTTTTCTGTGTTGCATGGTCATGTCATTTGATAGCCAAATTTATTCATGTTTTCTTTCTTAAAAAAAAATGCAAAATTTGTATTATCAAAAAGGCACGGTTGAAACCGTTGAGGAGTTATAAAGTCCTTCAAAATTCAGACCAATCCAGGGCCTCTATTAAACCACTATGACAAGCTACTAATGACTGTTTCAAATAATCAAACAAAAACTTCACATAGAACAAACTTACTAAATACACTCAGAAAAGTGCTACGAGGATAAAAGTGAAGAAAAACTGCATCTAAATTAACCTGTTTGGGAGGAGCTCGCCTATTTGGATGACTTATGGGCCTGACTTCATGTTACCATTGGTTTTGTTGTTGAATGTGATGTATTCTTATTTCTGACTACCATCCAACCTTCATTTGCATATGTTGAGGTACTTGTGATGCCTATATTTCTTGGATTGTCTTGATCTGAAGATTCTATTTTTTTTTCATCCAATACCCCAACATTATCAACTTGATCTGCCCAACTAGATGATGGTTGAGAAGAATATCAGATTCAAAGTACCTCATCTGAAACCTAAGGGGAATATGCCTTTTCTCCAACTTTTGATTGGATTTCAGACTCATGTCTAGAGATAAGAGAGTTGGATGAAGAGGAGGATTTGACTCAGATGCATTTTCACTGAATTGAGGTGGTTTTGTGCAGTCCTTCGAGATTAATTTATGGTCATCATTTGGTCCCACCCACCAAGTGGATTTACAAAGATTTATGTTCTTCTTAAGACCTTTGGGACAATGGGTTGCAAGATGTCTCATTTCAAAACAAGATCTGCAATCCAATGAAACTCTCTCATAGTCTAGTTTCTGAGACCAAGAATAATTTTTACCAGTCATAATAACTTTAGATGGGAATCCTTTACTGAATTCCATTTCCACGCAGATACAAGCAAAAGTGGAATTTTTGTGCCTTTTAGTTTCATGAGATGTAAAGTGTAACTTTCACAACACCAAACCAATGGATTCAAGAGAGGTTAAACCCCAAAAATTGAAGCGAAGGTTGGGAATCCTCACCTAAATAGGATTTGAGGATATAATTTAAGTAGCTGGATTGAAACAAGGAGTCGAGGGTTTCATGCACAAACTTGAGTTACCCAAAAACAATGAGCTGAGAATTAGATCTCTATATTCATCATTGTCGAACTTAAAACTGAAGGATCCTTTAGAACAAGGATGAATGAAATCTTGTTTTTTCATAATAGGGATCCATATAGCCGATATCCAACTATTGATATCAGCCAACTTTGGCTAAAAAACATTGAGACGACACACCAAAATCACATATCTGTAGTATCCTTCCTCTTCCTTAGCATCTTGTCTAATGGGAATGACAAGAGGAGGGGCTTCCTGAACCAGAAGAGATGCATAAGAAGGAAAAGAGTCTCGTTGAACAATATCACAAAAGAAGGCCCTAGACTGCAAATTAGAAATTGGTCTGGACTCAAAGATGGAAGGAAAGGCCCCGCTGCCTAGGGCACCCACAGATATCGATGAATTTTTGGCCATGGATAGTGAATAAGAGTGCAATCGGATGGAATACTGGCTCCCATAGATGCCACGAGCAGCCAAGGTTAAACCCTAGCCGCCATGCACCAGGGGAAGAGAAACACCATCGCTTCGGTCAATTGAAAATACCTAAAAGTTGTTACTATGCTCTAATGATTTTGCCAAAATTTATTCATGTTTAAAAATGGTATTTTATGTATTATATGTTGTGACTTATCTACATTCTAATTTTTATATGGATGGTATAGATGAGCTTCTTCAAGAGAGGCATTAACCGGTCTAGATACAGAGGAAATAGAGGTAACAAAAGAATAGGACCAAATGCATTTTGGAAAAGAGGGAGGAACAAGACGATGAGGTTCTCTATACATTTTGATGGAAAATCTAAATTTTTTAATAAATTGTTTCAGATAGGTTACTTGAACCTTGCAAGACACTAAAAATCCCCCCCCTTGGCCACAACTCATGCCCCATTTTAATCCTAATGATCCTCAGCCTCACCCAAGAATCACATACATTCTTGATCATCCTAATGTATAGGGTTAACCTCCAATCAATGATGGCTTGACTGATCCACTAGTAAATCCTCCATCTGGTATTGGTCACTGGTCAACTATGTTGTTACCTCTACCTCCTCCACCTTCTATACTAATAGTTTATACAATTTCTTCTATTGATTCACATGTACATTCCCCTCATCGCCCAAATATGTATAAAGCCTTGGCTATTGAACTTGGACCAATTAAAAAACAATAACCTACCATTTTAGTCATTTTTTATTCCTCTGAAGCATAAGCCTACACTACTAAATCCTTGCCTCTTAAAATTGGAGATAGTGTAATATTTATTACCTTTAATGATATGCACTCAGAAATCCCAAGTAGTGAAGAAAAGATATTTGCATGTGCATATTTGATCAAAGATAGGGAAACAATATAAGGAGGAAGTGCTTAGAGGAAGACAAACTCACACAAAAAAATATGACTTTTATTTTTATTTTATTGTCATGATGGCATCCTTTTTACTTTAAGACACATATCTTTTTGGATAGATGATACTATTATTATTATTTTGAGAAAACATAAATCATGCTATATAACTTTTGGGAGATGTAAGTGTTTATTATTTTTGAAGCATGATTATTTCAGTTGTTGTTTATATTTATGATGTGATGATATGTGTCTAAAGTATGATGATGATTATGGAGAAACTTGGGAATGATTGAAACATTTAAAAGACATACAGGGGGACGCCACCTATTTAGTTATTATTTATTTATTAATTATCCTTATAAATAAATTTATTTGTCCTATTTCTTCACTAAAGTTATGTAACTTTAGTAACTAAAAGTGGTTCAACAACTTGAGGAACTACCTTCTAGAGAATAAAAGGAAGAACTAAAGGACAAACAGGACATGAGGAATTAAAGAGAAACACTTATGAAAAGGTTTTCTCTTGTTTCCTATTGATATTTCTCAATTTCATCTTTTCAGTTTTTGAGTTTCTTAAAAGGCTAAATCATCTTGTTGATAGTAGGATCTTTCTAAAGGTGGAAAACAATAAAAGACTAGGAAGCATTGATATTTGACATTCTTCAGAAGGTCATTCATTTCTCTTGACAGTCTTTGTAATTCTATTATAATTTATGAATTAAATTTCAAGTTTGATTAAGTTTATTTTGCAGAGCCAAGACATGGTGGGATTGCGACATGGTTGATCCATTGTATTCATTCATGGTAATTTTATTTCATACATTGGTTGTCTATGTATGATATTAAATTACATCTTAGAATTCTAAGTATAATGTTGGTCATCACCCTCGCATGGGTTTGAAAAGAGACATCCTTGTTGTAACTAAGAAAATATTTTATCAATAAAATCTGGTCATTCTCAATTGAGATTTGTATTTTTGATTTCATATTGATATATTATTTATCTCGTTAATTTGAATTCTTGTCATCATTTAAACATAAATATTTTTACATTTTTTAAAGTTGAAACACATAACTTTAAAATAGCTTCAAATTCAATAACATATTTCTTTAGGGCTAATTTATATTTTTGGATAGGCTATAAACCCATGGTAACATTCTCGCCTATCTTAATTTAGACTAGTAATATTTGAAAATGCTTGAGTGAGGAATTTCCATTCCTCACATCAACATTTATATTAGGAGAAGGCACTTTCTGTATTATGGTGTACTTGGAAGGAATTTCTTGTCTTCTTGTATAATTGGTAGGAACTTTTCATATTTTGGTGTACTTGGAAGGCATTTCTTCTCTTGTTGCATAATTGGAAGGCACTTTTGGTATCTTGGTGTACCTGAAAGGAATTTCTTGTCTTGTTGTATAATTGGAAAGAAAAAATTGTAAATCACTTTTGGTCTTTTGGTATACTTGGAAATTGGAAGGAAACTTTTGGAAGGAACTTTTGATATTTTGGCGTTCTTGGATGAAATTTCTTGTCTTGTTGTATAATTGGAAGGAAAGTTTTGGAAGAAACTTTGGTCTTGTGGTGTACATGGAAGGAATTTATTTTCTTGTTGTATAATTGGAAGACATTTTTGGTATTTTGGTGTACTTGTTGTTAGTAAAACAGGATCGCGAAGAAATAAAACAAAACAAATGCAGAAATAAAACACAAAAGATACACAATACAATAGAGACACAAATATATGTGGTTTGCCCAGTGTGGGATACGTCCACCCGAGAAATTGTCAGGTCCTTCCTTTATTATTATCCAACAAATGAAGGGATACAACCTACAACACACCCACTGTAACTTCCTCTTATTTCTCTCACAATCTCCTCACTCATAATACAATATTCGCAATAATACAAAACCACAATACATTTCCCTCATAAAAGAGGGTTTCTTTCTAGGGAAAAAAACCCTAACATAACTTCTACCATCAGATATGAGACCTGATAATGAATGGTCAATATTTACTATGAAATTACAATATACATATACAATGAAATTTTTACTTCATGGGATTTACCCCTGAACCCTCGTCAGGGAACCGCTTTCCCCCGAACCCCATAGGAGGGGAAAGTCCTCGCTGCACTCGCCCACGTGGAGGAGTGTACATTATTTCGGGATGTAAAGTTTTCATGGGGTATAAACACGGTTAAAAAAAAAGACCTATGAATCAGGAAGATAATCAGGCTCCACAACCAACACTTGGAAAAAATGTTTTATCTTGTTGTATATCACTAGTACAAAATGGGTAATTAGTGACTATGTTACCAAAAACGTTAGTCACGATAGTTTTTTTAAGTTAAATACTACCCAATTTGAGCAATTTTAAGTGACACAACTAACAATGAATAACTTAAATGACAAATTTAGTCCAAGAATACATAATATGATTAGATAACAACTACATGAATATGAATTAGTAGTATTTCAATCGATGACCACTACCTCCAATTAATTGAAAGGATATGTGCTCAAGTTTATAATATTTCATTATTAATCTTGCTTTTTCCATAAAAAAAAATTCCCTTTCAAAACAGATTCATGTAAAATAGATTTGTTGAACTGGTGAAATTTTGTTATAAGTTGACCTTCTCTTTTTATTTGGTGGATTTGATTATATTGTTTCTATTGATGAATTTGAACCTTCATTTTATTGGAAAATGTCATCTCTTTGGGAACCATGATGATTTCCAGTATTGGTTTCTTCATCTTTTCGATTTACAATAATTAGTTCTTCATGAAACCAATTCTAACTTTTCCTAGAATTGAATGGTTCAAGGAATACTTTCCCTTAGGAGGGTTGATTTCTAGAAAATGTGAAAGGGGGGACTCGAATACATAACATGTAAACCCACTCCCAAGATGGCTAAGAAAAGATACAAAAACAAAGTGTGTGTTTAAGGGTTTTCTTTACACATAAGGAATTCATAGTTTGAGAAATTACCACATATTTCAATCTATGGTGTAGACCAAGGCATTCCATTATAAGGGACAAAACAAATATTGCCTCCTTCGAAACAACTAGGTATGTTTTTAGAGTCTTATACCTGAGGTGCCATATTTTATTTGTTGGCATGTTTTACAGGCAGCGTATGCTTGTCATTGATGGCAAGTACAACAACGATGATGGCTTGAGTACAAGAAGAATGTAACAGACGGGCACCAGAAGTATTTTGGGAAGACATTGCAAGCTTGATAAGATCAGAAGAGATAGTGCAGAGGATGGTTGGCATGCTTTACAAGCAGTATGTGCTTGTCACTGATGGAAAGATCAGAGTATGCAGTGAAGGAAAAACAAGGATAAAGTAAGCTCAGGAGGAATTAGCGCAGAATCGAATGCAGTGCCTAAGCTCGGGAGGAGAAGCATCAGTGATCCTTGGATCCCATTTAAATTCCCGAAAGAAGGAGGACCATCAGATCAGATTGTAGACAAGAAGAACACATAGAAGAGGAGGACATATCTCAGGCGTCAGATCTGAGCATAAGTTCCGACCATCATTGGATCAGGAATAACCTACACATTTTTTAAAGTGCAAGATCGAAGCGGTGGTCCAACTCCATTTCAGAGTTTTGGATATCGGGAGATGGAAATGTCAAGGTTATTTACAACATGAGTCCCGAAATCGTGAAATCCTAAATCCCAAAACATACACATCAGCAAACCACGTCAGCTAAGAACACGTGGCACAACCAGGAAATGAAAAGTGTCAAGCTGATTCGACATTTTAGGCACATGTAAGTCACGAATTAGAGTGACACGTGGTAGTTATTCGACACGTGTCAATCCATGTGTGACGTCAACAAGTTTACATCACTTTGGGGTTTCGCGAATCACAACTTGGAAAGTCAAGAAACAATACCACAGGAATGTTGAAATCGTGATATGCGAAATCACGAAAAAGATGTTGACCGTCAATTCACCAAGAACGTGGATCATTAATCTGAGCTCCATCTCGGAGTTTCAACTATTGCGACTTGGAGTGACGAGAACCTCCATCTAAGGAATTGTGAGATGCAAATTCACGATGAGATCTGGACCGTCAATACACCAAGATTCTGGACCGTTGATCTAATCTCCATCTCGGAGTCTCGCCTATCGCGACTTGGAGTGACGAGAACCTCCATATAAGGAATTGTGAGATGTGAATTCACGATGAGATCTGGACTGTCAATACACCAAGATTCTGGACTGTTGATCTAAGCTCCATCTCGGAATCTCACCTATCGCAACTTGGAGTGATGAGAACCTCCATCTAAGTAACAACGAGATGAGAATTCACTATGACATCTAGACTGTCAATTCATCGAGATCGTGGACCGTCGATCAGGGTCAATGAAGGTCATAAGTTCACGAAAATAAAGCAAAGGTGAAATGGATGTAGCCTGTGGTCACATCGGTGGAAGATGGGGGAAGGAGCTAGTGTAGACAAGCTCCTTTTTAGAGTTTCGAGGATCGCAACTGGGAGTGTCGAGACACTTGGTCACACGAATGCCAAATTACTGAATGCCAAAATGCTGAAATGAATGCAAGATCCCATGGAACCAATCCAATGGTGCAGGTGAATTTGAGTATGATCAGAGGGATAATGTTGCTCTTCACAGTGAAACTACTAGAAACCATTGATGGTTTCTGCCAGAAGATTCGAAGAGACTTCTGTGTGATCGCCAGAGGAGCTGAAGAGTCTCCAAGCTTCTTCCAGTGAATGAAGACAATTTTTAGAGGGACTGAAAAGTGGATGAGCGTTGAAGTTGGTAACTGAAGCAGAAAGTATAAGCTTGACTATGCCAGAGAAGATGAAGAGTCTCGACTACCAGAGAGGCTGAGGAATCTCAGCATGACATCCAATGATGATGAACGCGTGGGCAAACTGCCAGAGAAGATGAGAAGTCGTAATGATGATCAGACAGAGCACTCACTATGAAGAGATGCAGAAGCATTGCACACATTGCATGCACAAGGTGCACGGAAGCTATAAGAACACAACACAGAGAAGTGATGAGGTTGTTGTTGCTGAGGTGAAGTAATGCATGTGTGAAGAAGTAAAGGGGTGGTGCAGCATATGAAATGGACAGGAAACAAAAGGTGCATTGAATGAGAATGGCACACAGAGCACAAAAGGTAGAAGAACAGAATGGGCAGCGGATGCATGCAGGAAGACAGTGAGGAAGACTGAGTAGCAAAATCTTGCAGAGCATTGATGAGACTCGTAAGTTTTTATTGAACACTATATCACTGTAATAGGTTTCAGTATTTCATATTCATAAACTAGGGTAGAAGGTAGGTGCTAGGGAGGACTGGTGTACTCAGAGGTTCAAGTGGGTGCTTGAACACAGGGAGTTGTAGATTCCTTCTAGTTGGTGCTAGAGAAACCATGGAGTTGGTGCCTCCTTCTAGTTGGTGCTAGAGAAACTAGGGAGTTGGTGCTTCTTTCTAGTGGGTGCTAGAGAAAAAAAAAGAGTTAGTGCTCTCAGCAAGTTGCAGCTCTCAAAACAGAGGTTGTAGCCTCACAATGAGTTGGTGCTCATATGTATGATAATGTAAAGAATGTAAATAATACTTATCATATAAAGAAGAAGAGGTTTTTACCCTATATGGGTTTCCTTGGGAAATATCTGTCTCTGGGTTTCTCATATATGTGACTGATGTTGAACGTGCCATTGTTTATTTCCCTGCATTATTGTAATCATCATTGAGTGCCTTGTAAATATTTTAAAAGAAGCATAATTGTTTAAGCATGGTAACAACTGATTCACCCCCCTCCCCTCTCAGTTGTCCCACAATTGGTATCATAGCTGGCCCCTTTTATTAAAGGGTAGATCCTAGAGCTTAAACATGTCAATCCATGAAGGAAATTCAACCAATAAGTCCCCTCTGTTCAATGGAACAAACTTTGCCTTCTGGAAAGTTAGAATGAGAACCTACATGGTGTACAAGGTCTCTCTCTAGAATAAGCCAGAATTCAACAATGTATGCCATTTTTGCTATAACTCCTTTTCTGAGAGGTTCCAAGTAGCGAAACCTAGAGGAATTGTATAAAACACATTGAATAACATTGTGAATAAGTTTCATATCTGTATACATTACATGTACAAAGTTATGATTACTTCAATTTAGGGTTGTTGACTAATCGAATACTAGGCATGTGAGACTAAAGAAATGTTTGATGAAAATGCTAGTCTCTTTTTGTTAAAGTGACACAGACCCGAATACCCGCAGGTCGGAATCTGCACAGGATCTTTCAAATTTGGCCCCTTAGAGCCTGATTGGCTCCTCTATTTCCTCTTCGGGAAAATTATCAACACCCACAACTAAAATTGAGGAATTCCCCCCTTTCTTTCGGGATACCGGATTTCATGATTTCACAAATCCCATGGTCGAGCACCTTACCTCTTCGACCTCTGAAACCCGAAATACCAAACACCTGGATTTTATTACCATTTATTTCAGATTTTCGGGACTTGAGTGGATGACCAACACACGCCCCTATTTCCTTATGATTTTCTCGGTTCCCGAAATTCCTTTCCCTTTTTGAGTTTTAATTTCTTTCAGGATTTTCCCCGAAGTTTGGCCTTTCTTAAGACCTTCATCACACATGTCCTCCAAAAAGTACTTGGAACTCTACTTTTGGGCTTTTCGCTTATCGTGATTTCGGGAGTTGCAATAATGTGCAACTCTATTTCTTGACTCCCTGAGTCCCGAAACCCAAATTGTCGAAATCTCGTGATTCCACACTAAGTCATGTCTCACTTCGCGAGTTCGGGATTTCCTTTGCACTATGTCCCATCCCATTGTCAACAAGATTCCCGATATGCCAAATCCTAAAATGTCGAAACGCTGCTACCTTGCCTTCCCGGAGATCAATGGTTGTGAGTCTCCTCCTGATCCGACAGCTGGCACGATTTCACGTACCGGGAGTTCGAAATGATAAATCTCAAACTCTCTGTCTTCTGTACCTTCCAGATCCTGAATTTCCAAAATGCCAAAATGGTATTTCCTCTCTAGGGATTTCGCGATTCTTGTCAAGAGGTTTCCTGATTTTCTAAATGTCCCCTCGAACTGTACTTTACTCCTGATGTGGACTCCTACCACCTGTCACCTTTTCCGGTTTTCAGAACTTGAACCACTTTTCGACAACCCTCTTTTTATTTCGGACTTCTGGGTACGGGGAGTTCAAAGCTCTCAACCCAAACCTTATGTCATCATGATCACCGAATTACCGAACCCCGATTTTTCGAAATGCCGAAACGCTAATATGAACTTCTTCGTGTTTCGCGATTTCAAAGATTCTGATGTGGAGTGCTCTGCTCCTTGTCAACATGAATGCCGAAAAGACGATTCCCGAAATGTCGACAATTACTCTATCGCAACTTCTGATTTTGGACTTTCTTCCCTACTATGTCCCGATCTCTCTCCCTTAGGACTTTGGAAACCCTGAACTCCGAAGTTCTGAAAATTTAAACTTACCACTCCTCGCTTCCACACACATGAAATTTCCTTTCACGTTTCAGAAACTTGACCTGTCAAGGATTTGGCTAGCAGCCCAAACTTCCAAAGTTTGAATTCCCGAAATGATCTGACAACTTCGATAGGTTAAGAGCAACGATCTACATTGATTCTTGATAGAAAATGGATGGGTTTGTCAGCCCTTATCTACCTTGCAGCTTCTGTAGATCTTACGGTGCTAGTTGTTTCGGGAGTTCTCCTCGGATAATTCCGACCATCCAATTTCTTCTCAAAGAACCCTTGGATCGAATCAAACCTGTGATCCTCCTCTTGAACTTGGCCTCTACACGATGCCCAAAGCTCCCTTTTTTCTCTCGAACACTTTGAAGGTGCTAATCCTTCCTGAGCTTCCTTTCGCAAAATCAAATCTTTTAAAATACTTCTGCATGCACTCCTTGCGGCACCTCTTCAAATACTTCAACATACTTGAACTCTTGACTCTGTACACTTTCTCTACAACAACAACCCTTCAATCGCTCAGCCTTAGTTTATAAGTTCTGAGGTCTCGACCAGCCTGCGCACACCTTGCATGGCTTCTATGCCTGACTTGCACTTCTGCGGAAAATGAGAACAATGTTATCCCTCTTGAGCTTTGAAGGATGAAATCTGAACCCCGTCAACACACTCCTTGTGGACATTTCAGTGCACTCCTTGCAGGAACTCTTACTCAGAGAGAAAAACAATTGAAACTCATTCCCTTACTCTCTCTCTCAGAATTCAAACACTTAACATGAAATCATACATACATAGCATAACAACAAATTCACAACAAAAATAGTAAAACAACCATAAGCATAGCATTCAACATGTATACACATAAAGCATTATAACACCATGAGTCTGAATCAAGACTTCATATATTAATTCAAAACTTCTGTACATGGGTTCTTCTCCACAACTCTCTGCTTCTTCTCTATGCTCATGTGCTTAATCATACAACCTATGATTGATACAAAATACTCAAAGATACAAAGACGAGGGTGTCTATAGTCATTTTCCCTCCAGCTCCTAAAATTATCTAATCTAGAATTTAAAACTACCTACTTTCATTAACTACATATAAATGCCTCTACATCCTACAGATGAGAGTTGATCGCTCAAGATATGTTTACAACTTGGAAGTATGACTTCTTAACTATTTCATTAATGTATGCGCATCCAAACTTTGAAAAACATTTCAAACATTTTCCACATGTGCCAAAAATGCATTGCACTCATCCCCGCTGTCTTCTGCCTCCATGCTTACTTGCTGGTGACGATGCTCCTGCATCATAAAGTCAAGGAAGGTTTGTAGGAATGTGATCATATACACCATGTCTATTAAATAGATGCAAATCAGATTTGGATGATGAAATTGATGAGGTCTTTTGGTTGAGGTACATGTTGAGTACATGGTTGAGAGAAGTAGTTGATGAGTTGGCACATACATGAGGTGTATAGTTGATGATGCTGGTACATATTGATGAGTAGTTGACACATGATTGGTACATACTTGGTAAATGGTTGGATGCACTTGTTTATGGTACAGATTGATTATAGGTTGTTTGGTACAGGTTGGTGGATGGTTGATGCACTTTTTTATGGTAAATGTTGATTACAGGTTGAGGTACAGGTTGATGCATGGTTCAAATTTATTGGTACAGGTTTACAACAATATATCTCACAGTGATATTGTGACAGTGGTTCCATCATTCTACTTCTCCTTCACGGTGGTTCAACAGGGCAAGGATAGGTGGTTGTAGCCACCTTTCGGTTGTTGTTGGAGAACATAGGGGGTTGCAGGCTCATTCTGGTTGTAGCCAGAGAATTGGGGAGTTGGAACTTCCTTCAGGTTGTAGCCTAAGAAACTAGGGGGTTGGATCCTCCTTCTAGTTGCAGCTGGAAAACAAAGGAAGTTGATGCTTCCAATGAATGTAATTCTTCAGGACATATAAGAAAAAACATTCTGTGGTTTTCTCCCGATTTGGGTTTCCACGTAAAACATTGGTGTACTATGTATGTGTATGATTGTTCATTTGTTCATTTCTTATTTACTCTACAGTTATTGGACGATAATGCTTCATTGATATAACACATTGATTATATGGTTAAAAATGATTCAATTTCTCTATTACTGATTCACCCCCCCCTCTTAGTAATCTAACAGTGTGAGCACTCTTATTACAACTAGAGTTCTTGGAGCCCCCATAAGAGAGATTCCTGGACAATCTATGTTAGATCCCTAGAGGGGATGGATATTGTCTGAAGGACTATGGTGTAAAGAATGAAATCTCATCCCTTAGGTTATGGAGACTAATGGGAAAGGGGGATGTAGCTTTGGAATTGTTATATGAGTTGCTTCACTGCGTTTTAGTAGGTATTTGAGTTGTTATAGTGGAATGTAGACACCCATAAGATTTAGTTTGTCCTTGTGGACTCATAGCCCAAGCTCAAGGGTGGTTCGTTGTAGAGAGAATTGGTGAAAAAAATCCCACAAATGGGAGGAACATAATTTTTATACATCTGGTTGTGTAAAAAAATATTAAAATATAGGTGTTTTGATAATTATGTTATTTAGTATTTAATGTTATGATAAAATGTTTCATTTACTCTATATGTTGTATGTATGAGTGTTGAAGTGTGTATTAAATTATTTCTACACATGTCTAAACCATTTTTATTCATTATATTAATTATTAATGATAGTAGCATGAGTATGTATATCATGTTGTTCATATTTATAAATTTAAATGGATAAAATAATTGATTTAAGTAGTAATGGTAACAATTCCTTATATAGTGGAGTTGACCATGCAATTAATTGGACGGGACATGGGAATTTACTCCATAGGCCTGGGTCCATCACCTTCATATTTTGTGAGTTTCTAGAGTTTTCATTTCATATTTGTGTTGTGGAGAGGGCATAATGCTCTAGTTTCCGAGAAAACCTCAAGCTTTGTGGTTGTTGTAATTGTTTGGCACTCCATACACTCGTATAAAATCGCATTTAAACAAGGTATGAGTTCACAAATGATTTTAAATCTCTTTCCTTGAATTTTTCTTTATGATGGTTAAGTTTGGATTTGCTGTGCGTTTTGTGTACATGAAAATATATCCTTTTCCCTTAGTTTGTCACTTCTGGAAGAAAAATGAAAGGAAATTTATTATTTTAGAAGAATTGGTTGAAGTCACTAGTTTTGCATTTCCATACTGCCATTTTTCATTTGTTTCTAGCTGATTCAGTAATAAAACGTGAATAGAATCTTGGGTTTTTGTTATTAGTTCATAAACGAATCCAAGCGGACTCGAAAAATTTGGTTTGTTATACTTTCCGTGTTAAGTTTGAGAAACGAAAGATTTACCTAGTTTTTGTTCGAGGAATAAATGATATGGGTTTTCAAAATGGACACCATGAACATTGTATACGATTTAGAGGTTAAATTTCTGGGCTCGATCCAAGTCATGTAAATCTACAACCATTATTATGAAACGTTTACGACCTGGAGTGTGTTTTCATTTCTTTCTTCAACTAAGAATGTTTGGGACGGAAAATATTTGGATAGTTTTCTTTGAATATTGTAAGTTTTGTTCGACGAAAAATTCTAACCCAGTTCTATTAATACTAAGAAATTGATATTATTGACATTCAATCAGTTATTCTATTCCCAGAATTTTGGTTTAATGGGTAATAGGTTTCGAACTTGGGTCAAACAGATTTCATCTGCGTTTTTTATTATTGGACTGTGGACCGACCCTCATGTCGAATTTGGATATACCTGTAGTTGTTGTTTCAATTCTCGATAAAATGGACTGTGGACCGACCCTCAGTTCTTCAATTCCCATACATTGATGAAACTTGGTCTTATGAAATCATTCAAGATGTTCATGACCAATATGATCTATTTTTCTCGGTTTTCAATTGTGCATTTTTTAATAATTTGATGGAGAAAAAAACAATTTCAGAATTGTGTCTTTTTTTTCAAACCTTTCTCACTTTTTTCTTTTCAATATATTTGGGTTCATTAAATTTTGTTTTCGATGAAAGCATATATACATACATCGAATGAAATTGAAATGATATGGCCAATAAATCTCATAGCTCATAAAAAAAATTAGTTTATATTGAGAAATATTGTGTTGAATTTCTAGAGCTATTATTCGGGAATATAAGGATAAGAATTTTTACATATGCCACTAAAAGGGTATATCAAATATACCATAGATAATTTGACAACGACATAACTAAGTGGTATGTTTTAAAGATGGCATGGATGTTGATTAAAGCTACATGTTGATATCCAAGTTTGAATTATATATACTTTCACTCATCCTATAATACATAGTATTTTGCATAAGTTATACTCTGAGATCCTATTCATAAAATCCCCTTTTCTATCTTACTCCCTGTCTATGTATTGTGTGTCTATGTACTTTAAAGAATAATTTTTAAAAGAACAAAAAACAACAATGAGAAGAAATGTATGACAATTCACAACTTCTATATATGAATAAAAGTAGTTTAAAGGATGATTGGTTATTAAGGAAATGTACAGTCATTGATTAATATTTTTGAAGTTGATCATTCCATATGTAATTCATATTATGATTCACTTTTTGCAAATTAATCCCACTCATGAAAATTCCAATTCTCCATATACTTCCCTGTTCACATTTATAAAAGAGAAATGACGTATACATGATGAAAGTTCTCAGGACAAATTGTAGAGTTTGAAAGATAAATTTTGTGTGTGTGTATAGAAGTTTTTTGTTTTCCCTTGATTCACTTTTCTTGTTCATCTCCATTTTTTGTGTTGCATGGTCATGTCATTTGAGAGCCAAATTTATTCATGTTTTTTTTCTTAAAAAAAACTACAAAATTTGTATTATCAAAAAGGTGCGGTTGAAACCGTTGAGGAGTTATAAAGTCCTTCAAAATTCAGACCAATCCAGGGCCTTTATTAAACCACTACGACAAACTACTAATGATTGTTTCAAATAATCAGACAAAAACTTCACATAGAACAAACTTACTAAATACACTCAGAAAAGTACTACGAGGATAAAAGTGAAGAAAAATTGCATCTAAATTAACCTATTTGGGAGGAGCTCACCTATTTGGATGACCGATGGGCCTGACTTCATGTTACCATTGGTTTTGTTGTTGAATGTGATGTATTATTATTTCTGACTAGCATCCAACCTTCATTTACATATGTTGAGGTACTTGTGATGCCTATATTTCCTGGATTGTCTTGATCCGAAGATTCTATTTTTTCTTCATACGATACCCCAACATTATCAACTTGATCTGCCCAACTAGATGATGGTTGAGAAGAATATCAGATTCAAAGTACCTCATCCGAAACCTAAGGGGAATATGCCTTTTCTCCAACTTTTGATTGGATTTCGGGCTCATGTCTAGAGATAAGAGAGTTGGATGAAGAGGAGGATTTGACTCAGATGCATTTTCACTGAATTGAGGTGGTTTTGTGTACTCCTTCGATATTAATTTATGGTCATCATTTGGTCCCACCCACCAAGTGGATTTACAAAGATTTATGTTCTTCTTGGGACCTTTGGGACAATGGGTTGCAAGATGTCTCATTTCAAAACAAGCTTTGTAATCCAATGAAACTCTCTCATAGTCTAGTTTCTGAGACCAAGAATAATTTTTACCTGTAGGAATAACTTCAGATGGGAATCCTTTACTGAATTCCATTTCCATGCAGGTACAAGCAAAAGTGGAATTTTTGTTCCTTTTAGTTTCATGAGATGTAAAGTGTAACTTTCACAACACTGAACCAATGGATTCAAGAGAGGGTAAACCCCAAAAATTCAAGCGAAGGTTGGGAATCCTCACCTAAATAGGATTTGAGGATATAATTTAAGTAGCTGGATTGAAACAAGGAGTCAAGGGTTTCATGCACAAACTTGAGTTACCCAAAAACCATGAGCTGAGAATCAGATCTCGATATTCATCATTGTCGAACTTAAAACTGAAGTATCCTTTAGAAAAAGGATGAATGAAATCTTGTTTTTGCATAATAGGGATCCATATAGCCGATATCCAACTATTGACATCAGCCAACTTTGGCTAAAAACAGTGAGATGGCGAACCAAAATCACATATCTGTAGTATCCTCCCTCTTCCTTAGTGTCTTGTCTAATGGGAATGACAAGAGGAGGGGCTTCCTGAACCAGAAGAGATGAATAAGAAGGAGAAGAGTCTCGTTGAAAAATATCACAAAACAAGGCCCTAGACTGCAAATTAGAAATTGGTCTGGACTCAAAGATGGAAGGAAAGGCCCCACTACCTGGGGCATCCATAGATATGGATGAATTTTTGGCCATGGCCAGTGAATAAGAGTGCAACCGGATGGAAGACCGGCTCCCACAGATGCCACAAGTAGCAAAGGTTAAACCCTAGCTGCCATGCACCAGGGGAAGAGAAACACCATCGCTTCAATCAATTGAAAATACCTAAAAGTTGTTACTATGCTCTAGTGATTTTACCAAAATTTATTCATGTTTAAAAATGGTATTTTATGTATTATATGTTGTGACTTATCTACATTATAATTTTTATATGTATGGTATAGATGAGATTATTCAAGAGAGGCATTAACCAGTCTATATACAGAGGAAATAGAGGTAACAAAAGAATAGGACCAAATGCATTTTGGAAAAGAGAGAGGAACAAGAGGATGAGGTTCTCTATACATGTTGATGGAAAATCTAAATTGTTTAATAAATTGTTTCAGACAACTTACTTGAACCTTGTAGGACACTAAACATCCCCCCCCTTGGCCATAATTCATGCCCCATTTTCATCCTAATGATCCTCAACCTCACCCAAGAATCACATACATTCTTGATCAGCCTAATGTATAGGGTTAACCTCTAATCAATGATGGCTTGAATGATCCACTAGTAAATCCTCCATCTAGTATTGGTCATTGGTCAACTATGTTGTTACCTCTACCTCTTCCACCTTCTCTACTAATAGTTTATACAATTTCTTCTGTTGATTCACATGTACATTCCCCTCATCTCCCAAATATGTAGAAAACCTTGGCTATTGAACTTGGACCAATTAAAAAACAATAACCTACCATTTTAGTCATTTTTTATTCCTCTGAAGCATAAGCCTACACTATTAAATCCTTGCCTCTTAAAATTGAAGATAGTGTAATATATATTACCTTTAATGATATGCACTCAGAAATCCCAAGGAGTGAAGAAAAGATATTTGCATGTGCATATTTGATCAAAGATAGGGAAACAATATAAGGAGGAAGTGCTTAGAGGAAGACAAACTCACACAAAAAATATGACTTTTATTTTCATTTTATTGTCATGATGGCATCCTTTTTACTTTAAGACACATATATTTTTGGATAGATGATACTATTATTATTATTTTGAGAAAACATAAATCATCCTATATAACTTTTGGGAGATATAAGTGTTTATTATCTTTGGACCATGATTATTTCAGTTGTTGTTTATATTTATGATGTGATGATATGTGTCTAAAGTATGATGATGATTATGGAGAAACATGAGAATGATTGAAACATTTAAAAGACATACAGGGGGACCCCACCTATTTAGTTATTATTTATTTATTAATTATCCTTATAAATAAATTTATTTGTCCTATTTCTTCACTAAAGTTATGTAACTTTAGTAACTAAAAGTAGTTCAACAACTTGAGGAACTACCTTCTAGAGAAAAAAAGGAAGAACTAAAAGACAAAGAGGACATGATGAATTAAGTAGAAACACTTATGAAAATGTTTTCTCTTGTTTCTTATTGATATTTCTCAATTTCATCTTTTCATTTTCTGAGTTTCTTAAAAGGCTAAATCATCTTGTTGATAGTAGGATCTTTCTAAAGGTGGAAAACAATAAAAGACTAGAAAGCATTGATATTTGATATTCTTAAGAAGGTCATTCATTTCTCTTGACAGTCTTTGTAATTCTATTATAATTTATGAATTAAATTTCAAGTTCGATTAAGATTATTTTGCAGAGTCAAGACATGGTGGGATTGCGACATGGTTGATCCATTGTATTCATTCATGGTAATTTTATTCCATACATTGGTTGTCTATGTATGATATTAAATTACATCTTAGAATTCTAAGTATAATGTTGGTCATCACCCTCGCATGGGTTTGAAAAGAGACATTCTTGTTGTAACTAAGAAAATATTTTATCAATAAAATCTAGTTATTCTCAATTGAGATTTGTATTTTTGATTTCATATTGATATATTATTTATTTCATTAATTTGAATTCTTGTCATCATTTAAACATAAATATTTTTACATTTTTTAAAGTTGAAACACATGACTTTAAAATAGCTTCAAATTCAATAACATGTTTTTTGAGGGCTAATTTATATTTTTGCATAGGCTATAAACCCATGGTAACATTTCCGCCTATCTTAATTTAGACTAGTAATATTTGAAAATGCTTGAGTGAGGAATTTCCATTCCTCGTGTCAACATTACAATTAGGAGAAGGCACTTTCTGTATTATGGTGTACTTGGAAGGAATTTCTTGTCTTCTTGTATAATTTGAAGGAGCTTTTCATATTTTTGTGTACTTGGAAGGCATTTCTTCTCTTGTTTCATAATTGGAAGGCACTTTTGGTATCTTGGTGTACCTGGAAGGAATTTCTTGTCTTGTTGTATAATTGGAAAGAAAAATTTGTAAACAACTTTTGGTCCTTTGGTATACTTGGAAATTGGAAGGAAACTTTTGGAAGGAACTTTTGATATTTTGGTGTTCTTGGATGAAATTTCTTGTCTTGTTGTATAATTAGAAGGAAAGTTTTGGAAGACACTTTGGTCTTGTGGTGTACATGGAAGGAATTTATTTTCTTGTTGTATAATTGGAAGACATTTTTGGTATTTTAGTGTACTTGTTGTTAGTAAAACATGATCGCGGAGAAATAAAACAAAACAAATGCAGAAATAAAACACAGAAGATACACAATACAATAGAGACACAAATATATGTGGTTCACCCAGTGTGGGATACATCCACCCGAGAAAGTGTCAGGTTATTCCTTTATTATTATCCAACAAATGAAGGGATACAATCTACAACACACCCACTGTAACTTCCTCTTATTTCTCTCACAATCTCCTCACTCATAATACAATATTCACAATAATACATAGCCGTAATACATTTCCCTCATAAAAGAGGGTTTCCTTCTAGGGAAAAAAACCCTAACATAACTTCTACCGTCAGATATGAGACCTAATAATGAATGGTCAATATTTACTATGAAATTACAATATACATATACAAGGAAATTTTCCCTTCATGGGATTTACCCCCGAACCCCCGTCGGGGACTCGCTTTCCCCCAGACTCCGTAAGAGGGGCAAGTCCCCGCTTCACTCCCCCACGTGGAGGAGTGTACATTATTTCGGGATGTAAAGATTTCATGGGGTATAAACACGGTTAAAAACAAAGACCTATGAATCAGGAAGATAATCAGGCTCCAAAACCAACACTTGGAAAAAATGTTTTATCTTGTTGTATATCACTAGTACAAAATGGGTAATTAGTGACTATGTTACCAAAAACGTTAGTCACGATAGTTTTTTTAAGCTAAATACTACCCAATTTGAGCAATTTTAAGTGACACAACTAAAAATGAATAACTTAAATGACAAATTTAGTCCAAGAATACATAATATGACTAGATAACAACTACATGAATATGAATTAGTAGTATTTCAATCGATTACCACTACCTCCAATTAATTGAAAGGATATGTGCTCAAGTTTATAATCTTTCATTATTAATCTTTCTTTTTCCATAAAAAGAAGACCCTTTCAAAACAGATTCATGTAAAATAGATTCGTTGAACTGGTGGAATTTCGTTATAAGTTGACCCACTCTTTTTATTTGGTGGATTTGATTATATTGTTTCCATTGATAAATTTGAACCTTCATTTTATTGGAAAATGTCATCTCTTTGGGAACCATGCTGATTTCCAGTATTGGTTTCTTCATCTTTTCGATTTACAATAATTAGTTCTTCATGAAACCAATTCTAACTTTTCCTAGAATTGAATGCTTCAAGGAATATTTTCCCTTAGGAGGGTTGATTTCTAGAAAATGTGAAAGGGGGGACTCGAATACATAACATTTAAACCCACTCCCAAGATGGCTAAGAAAAGATACAAAACAAAGTGTGTGTTTAAGGGTTTTCTTTACACATAAGGAATTCGTGGTTTGAGAAATTACCACATATTTCAATCTATGGTGTAGACCAAGGCATTCCATTATAAGGGACAAAACAAATATTGCCTCCTTCAAAACAACTAGGTATTTTTTTAGAGTCTTATACCTGAGGTGCCATATTTTATTATGTCTAATATAAAGGCTTAGATTTATACATAGAAACAATATCCATCAATTTGTTTATATTTTTTAAATCGCTTGGACTAGTACCAATTCCCCAACCCCTCCACCAAGCCAACAGGGCCTATAGTCCAATATTAATGAAAGACTCTCTAGAATAAAGATGTTAACCCTTTCAAAAATAAATGTGTTAGTTGTAGAAAGTATAAATTATTCTTTCAAAATTGGTTAACTTTTCTAGTCTTTGGCTTGATAGTGAAATATATATGTAATATTTTCAAAGCCTCTTTTAAGCAAGCACTTGGATGAGAAACAAAAAGTATTTGTTAAAGTATTACTATAGAACGTAGGATAGTGATATGATCATTGAACAAAATACTTGATAAATGGGAATTCCTTTCCATTGAACCCAAGGTTTGATGGCTTCCCATGCTTTCTAGGTGATCTAGCTACAAAGTTGTCTACAAATGTCTACATGAGGAATATTTACAAGCATAATTTGCATGCTTAGGTTTCCCCAAGCTCTAATACCAAGGGGGAATTCCTCTACACTGTAGTTTATATGAATTTTCCACGTATGACCTCAAAACTTCATCCATTATATGCATGAAACTCGCTAGTGAATTACATAATCCAAATGGCATAACTAATTATTAAAGAAACATTTTCTTCATCTTGAATGTTTTCTTCCATGTGTCCACTTCTCAAATTTCAAATTGATCACATCAAGACTTAAAATCCAAATTGATGAAGTAGGAGTATAGAAATGACATTCCAAAAATTAAAAAAAGAAGATGTTGTATAACATTTTAAAAACAATAGCACGAGCAGTACCTCAAATAGTGCTCACATGCACAAATTCTGCAAAAGGTTTCCAAGTAAGGTGAATCCTTTTATATTTCAAGCTTCTTTTTTGTCATTTTGTCCAATGCATCACACATTTTAATGTAGCTATCAACATTCACCTTGAATTCAACTTTCACAGTCCAAGTTCCTTTCTTATGAGAAACATCAAAAAAAAAAGTGTAAAATTCATTTTTGCACAACTCTTGTTACTTACAAACATGGTTGAATTTTATAGTTTCTAGAGTGAGAATTGGTTCTAGGAGAGACTTCATGGTATTCAATCTCTTTGTAAAATTAAAATTCAACAAGAATTGCACTCATAATTGATTCAATTGAACTTCCCAAAACCTTTGGAACTTCTACTTCTATGGTAGTCCAACCAAAGAAGCAATCCCCTAATATTGAAAAGATACTAATGATTTTGGAAACATCTATAATCTAATTATAAAGTACACTTGAAGCACATTGAAGCTATTGGTGCAAGTTACACTTCACTATTTCTTGGGAATGCCAATGATTATTAATTGTTAGTGATTTTAGATATGCCAACAATCCTATATATGTTTTGTAAAAATACAATGTTATAATATAATCAAAGAAGGAATCCCGAAGTAATTCTAATCATTGATAACATGTGGGAAATGATGGCTCTTTATATGATGCACATGTGAAAATTTCCATTAAAAGAGTGTGAACATGGAAAGACTACTTCAATAATGAATCCAAATAAGGAACATTCGCATTCGAGAAAAATATTTTATCAGGATTCCTTGTAAAGGGAATCTCCTAGAAAATGTCAATGGCCAAGCCAAGTGGATTCACAAAACAAAGAGATACACTTTCACCACCAGTTTCCATAAAATCACCAATAAATGATTCCATGACATTTGCAACATTCTTAATATTCATCATTCTATATCCATTTAGGTGCATCTTCTCCATGATATTGAATTTGTCTTGGATATCCCTAGATTATAGAACTAAATGGTGACTAGGTGTGATCCATTACTGAGTATCAAAACATACATTACTGATATAACTTGGTAATTTCTTATCACAACTAGTGCTTATAGTGCATAGTTTTATATAAATCACATACTCTTAGAAGTGAATTGCCCTTCATTTTTTTTTAATATATGTTGTGAATACATGTAGACTAGCAACACGCCTTAACATATCATCACCAAGTGTCTCTAGGATTTCAAGTGACATGTTTTTCCCATTTTTTCGTTGTCAAATATTCAAGAACCTTAATAGTTGGAACAGTGAAATTGTATGTCTATTGATTTGAAGATACCTTCTGCAATTGTCCGATACTAATAATTCTTTTAATTTGGTGCATTATGGAGCGTATACATGAAAAATTAATAAAATACTTGGATGTATTCCCAAACAGATAACCTTACAAGTCTTTGGTGGTAGTTCTACCATAAAATTACTTATAGAATCTTTCTCTACCTTAGGCCACCTCAGAAAAAAAATTTCAACCATGGAAAGAGGCATTGTAGATAATAATGGTTGGCATTGATAATGTAGAGTAATACCGCAGTGGTTTTTGAAATGTCGATTATATTTCCTAATTTCCATGTGGATACTCTTTTGTGAGTCAAGAGAACTTGCAACATTCAAATTCTTTAATACAATGTTTAGTATGTAGTAAACAATTTCATTATGAGGTGTTTAATACAATGGAGTCCTCAAACATGTCCACAAGAACCATTCCACATGTTTTCTATATTAAATATCCTTCTTATTCTCAAGAAAATAGTGACTATTATGGCAGTGACCTACATTCCTTATATTCCTCCCTTAACTAAGTCTATAGAAGAAACATTCTTGATGCATGTCCAATCTATTGGGGATTAATCTGTTTTGGGAGAACTATTGTATGGACTAATGGAATAAGAAAATACATGATTATTTTCATTGAAATTTCAATTCTATAATGTAAATCAATTAATGTATAGGTTCATTCAATTTCTTATAACCAGAATGTTCAACTTCGGAACTAAGCTCATAAGGACAATTTTCTTTTTTTGAATTCTTTAACACCCTTCCTAGCATAAGATAGATAAATAAATAGGTTTTCAATAAATATTAGTAACTTGTAATATATGATATGTATATGCAAGGTAGGAATTTCTCTAAGTCATAGGTAAGAATTCCCATAGATGAGCATGATTACTATGTTTCCTACTAGTATCATTATTTTCATATACTCATTTTCCATGTTTGAATATATATATTGTTGTCATTGATTTCAAATATAGGGTGAACCTACAGATGTATAAGATAAATATTGCAAGATGGAGATTGTTGAAAGTATTACTTTTGTATTTTTGATGGTTAGTTTGGATTCCCTATATTTGAATGAATGTTTACCCTAAATACATATATCTAATGGGATAAAAAATTATATGGCTGGAAATATTATTTTGATACCTTTCCCACAGTATATGGAATTCCCTCTAACTCCATAGGAATGAGGAGATATGAATTTTTCTGTCTGACAACCCAGTCAAAAAATTGAGGTAAGCTCAGCCAGTCATTACAGGTCGGCCCTGAAATTGGGGATAGAATTACTATAAATACAAGATATATTTTCACATTTAGATAGAAACCAAGAAATATATCAAGTAAGAGGTTTGAATAAGTGATTTGAGGTGTGTTAAATGTGTTGGGGTCTCTTTCTAGTATCTAAAGGTGTGCAAGAGAAGTCTAAGGGGTTTTCTTGGGGTGTTTTTTATTCTCAAGGTGAACTACGAAGGACTAAAGGTCTGTGATTATTTAGTTTGAATTGTCTTAAGGTTGTTATGTTTCCTTCAATGGATGTTTCCTTCAATGGATGTTTCCATCAGTGGATGTTTTTGTTAGTGGATGTTTTCATCAGTGGATGTTGTCATCAGTGGATGTTGTCATCGGTGGATGTTGATGTTATTGGATGTTTCTACCGGTGATTACATTTTTGGAATGATGTTATGAGGATTTCTAGGGTTTGAAGTATTTTTTGTGGAATGAAGCATGCAAGTGAAGTCAGAAGTACTATGTGCATGGAGATATGGGATTGGTGTCTACACATACATCTTGTTGAGTTGGTGCTCAGTTGAGGACATTAGTGTCTCTAGTAGGTTGGTGCCTATACCGTGTTGATTTGGTTCTTAGTTAATGATATTGGTGTCTCCATTAGATTGATTCCTACGATTTTTATAATAGTAGGTTGGTTCCTATAGAAGTTTGTAAATATAGGTTTATGGTTTTCTCTTGATTGCGTTTCGATGTTAAACTATGTGCATTGTGATTTTAGTTTATATGTGATTATTATTTCTCACATAATGAATGACTGATGAATGGTAAAATAAAGTAAAAAGTGTTGTATACTGATTCACCCTCCACACCTCTCATTATAATCATAATTTCAACAATTGGTATCAGAGCAGGTTCCTTCAGAAATAGTTTTACTATTTCTTGAGCACATATGGATTGTAAGGAAGGTAAGGAAGGTCTCCCTACAAATATATATCCTTTGTTATATGGAAAAAACTATGAAACATGGATTATAATAATGAGGATATATTCATAGGACCTTGGGTTTGGTATTTGAGAAACAGTCAAAATAGGTTATACAAATAAATTTGGGAAGGAGTTTGTTAAGAACCAAATATCAATATAGCATAGAAAAACCTCAGAAAAAGTACTCAACACCTTGAAAAAGAGATAATTTCAGATAATAAGCCTCTTCGAGGGGGCAACCTCCTTTTACCCCACTTAAATTTTCAAGTACAAGATGATTCAAAATGAAAATGTCTCGGTATATATAGGAGACTAGGAGGTATAATTACAACTAATGGCCTAAAGCCTACATAAATAAAATAACATTACTAATATAATATACCCCAATTAAGGGGTAATAAGCCAATATTAGGGATTAAAATACCCCTCCCTTTGAGACAAGTGTTATCCACAATGCTTGAGTAACTCTGGATGCTTCTGTATAAAAGACTCATCTTCCCATGTGGAATCTTCAGCCGCTAGTTTCCTCCATTTAATGAGATACTTTTAAATGGATCTATTCCTCGGCTAGAAAATTCTTGTGTCAGTGATGGCTTCATGCTCCAATATGATTTTTCCTTCCTCGTCAAGTTCTAGAAATATAGTTTGAACTGGTATCTTGTCGCCTATAACCTTCTTTAAGCATGAAACATGGAAAACTGGGTTTACTCGTGAAGATGTAGGCAACTCCAATTTGTATGCCATAGTACCAATCTTTTGCAACACCTTATAAGGGCCATAGTAATTTGGTGATAATTTATTATCCTTCTTGGCTTGCTTGAGGGACATTTGTTTGTATGGTTGTAGTCTTAAAAACACCCAAT
>ML777343.1:1326032-1340569 GCA_009831015.1 Picea engelmannii | reverse complement strand
TTAATAGTGATCTTGTTGAGCTCTCTATAATCTGGACACATACGCCATGAGCTATCTTTCTTGAATACCATTACCACTAGTGCAGAGTAAGAACTTTGGCTAGGTCTAATAATGCTAGCCTCTAACATTTCTTCAACCATGCGATCAATTTCACTCTTTTGGGCATAAGCATATCTATATGGCCTAATGTTAGGAGGAACACTCCCGGGAATTAGGTGAATTTCATGATCATGATTTTGAGTGGGTGGAAGAATTTTGGGAATATCTTCAAATACTTTGGAATGCTTATCAATGATCCTTTGGAGATCTTGAGGAATCGATGGCTTAGATGTTTGAACATCTAGTGAGCATAGTTGTGCAATAACGCCTTGATGCCCCTTTTTCAATAATTTTGTCATGCCATTAGAGCTTATCACCTTATCGGGTTTCCCTGTGATACCTCTTAACTCAATTTCTTTTCCTTCCAATTAAAATTTCATGAAAATTTCTTGAAAATTAAAAGCCATTGTTCCTAATTATTGTAACCATTGGATTCCTAGTACAACATCTGCACCACCCATGGGTATAGATGATCCGGATTATTTTCGGCACGAAATGAGAGCGGAGATATAATAAAGAAATGCATAGAGATATTGCAGATATTCAATAATATAACATAAATGTATCAAATATGCAACCATAAACACAGATATACAATAATACACGATTTTTATTAATCAGAGAATGTACAGAGACTGTAAAAATACAGAGTGAAAGACTCGCTAGAATGGTGGAAGCTTATCTTTGAGAAGAGATGTGACGGCTACTCGCATTCGCAAGAAGATGATTACAATGAGGCTCTAGAGGCGTTTTTACAATAAATAGGAATGCCAAAAGTCCTAGACATCCAAAAACCTAACCCTAGGAGATGAAGCGTCAAAAGTCATGTGGGCCCCGTTTGGGTAAGTGAGTACATCAACTTCCTAGGGTCGTAACTTTTGCATACGATCTCCGTTTTAGGCATCTGATAGCTCGTTGGAAAGGTATTTTCGAGGAGATTCATTTTGGGGGCTCAATCATGCCTTCGGCTATCATTGAGAACCTCAATCTCGAAAAACATTCATTTAGGCCCTCAAAATGGCCTCAAAAGTTAAAACTTGCTAAAAATAGTAAATTGCCAGAACATTGTTTTGAGCCAGTCGGAAAAGGTGGGTGGCCACCGATATCCACCTGGATCAATCCTCCCTCCTTAGGAAGAAATGGTCTCCATTGCGTTGAGTTCTCGGGGGAGAGGGAAAATCGTTTGCTGGATCTGCATCTGGGTGAGCTGCTTGTATTGCTGGAGACGTCGCACTGCTTAGTTTGTGGAAGTCTGTCATGAACCTGTTGAAGTTGAGGCTGTTCAACAAGTCGAGCTACATGAGAGGAAGGTGTGGAGAAGGAATTTTTGTTCTTTGTTGCAACCTTGTCGACCTGCTTCTATTCAATAGAAGGTTCAGGGGGAGAAACTGTAGTGGTTGCAATGTCCTTATGTTCCCCTTTCGAACAGATTGTGAAGAAGCTAAATTTTGCAGTATGAGAAACCACCTTGCGGAACTTTTTAGGTGGAACAATAGTTGGAACTACCTATGATATTCTGTAGAGATTACCCCCCAAAGTAACAATGACACTATGGGGTCGAGACTCATAAACAGCATGGCGCTTCCACATATATGGTTGGCCCAAGAGAACATCACAGAAATCCAATGGGGCAACATCACATAATACCTCATCCTTGAAGGGCTGGATGCCATATGACAATCGACATTGTTGGTTGACATGAAGATATCGTCCTTGGCGAAGCCACCCGATGTTGTATGGCTGCGGGTGTGGTGTTGTCAACAATCCCAACTATTTGACGACCTCTACTGAGATGAGGTTCTTATGGATTCCACTATCAACAATAAAATGTAGCGGGGTCCCCTTCACCCACATCTGTGAATGAAAAAGGCACTCCCCCTCTTCAGGATCTGTTGGTTCTTTTGGTTGAATTGTTGTGGTCGCGACAATAGCAGTGGGGTCTGTGTCAATGATCTATCCTTTACCAGTATTTTCATAATCAGATTCTGAATCAGGGTTCGGCTCCTTGTCTTTGATCTCGGCCACCAATGACTGTTTTGAGTGACATTCATCCGTGTTGTGCCAAGGGATTTTTTGGAAATCACACCATTTTCTAGTGTCCTTCTTTGTCTTTCCGTGACCCTTCTTTTCCTGTGTCTTGGAATGGTTTTCAGGAGACTGTTTGTTAGGGCCATCTTTGTCATACTTTGGTTGTTGCGGATTTGCAGACCCGAATTCCCGTTTGTTCTGGTGCTTAAATTTCTTCTCAATTTTAACAGCATATTGATAAGCAGTACCGAGTGATGAGATGTCCAGAAAATTTATTTCAATCTGGATGTATCTGTGTAAAGCCCCACGGTATTTCAGAACCAAATGTTGCTCGGAGTCTTTGATACCCATCTTGGTGTGCAAGGTATGGAAGGTATTGCTGAACTCCGGAACTTCTTGGCCCCTCTCTTGCTGTAGTGTGGTCCATCTCATGTACTAGTCCTCATAGTTTCCAACATGGTAATATTGTTCTTTTACCACATCCACAAAAAAATCCCAAGTGGGATCGACCCCATATATTCTAGAATCCTCTGTGGAACTTTTCTCCTAGTAAGTTTCCCACCAATGTTTGACACGAGGGAGAGCTTTAAGGAGTGTGAACGTGATCTTTTCTTTGTCAGAAAAAATGTGAACAGAGAAATAACCTTCTAGCAGGGTTAACCATTTTTCTAGGGCTTCTGCATCTATCTGTCCTTCAAATACAGGAATATCAAAATTAACTTGTACCTTGAAAGGTGAGGTGCCTCCAAAGTGGCCACTTGATGAATATGTGCCTGATGATATCGGCAGGCATTGAAGGATGTGGGAAAAATTCTCCATCATTTCGTCCCTCTGTCGCGTGAGAGCTTGCTCAAGCAACAGATTGATAGGATCGTCTACTCCGTCATTTTTCTTTTCTTCCGCAATTGAGGGTTTCTTGGGTGTGCGAGAGCAATTGTCTTCAAGAGATACAAGCTCGAGACCCAACTTTCTATATTCGGACCTCGTCGGGGACTTGCACTGAAAAAAACGATCAAGAGTAGCTTGCTCTGATACCACTGATACGGATTATTTTCCGCACGAAATGAGAGCGGAGATATAATAAAGAAATGAACAGAGATATTGTAGATATTCAATAATATAATAGAAATGTATCAGAGATGCAACCATAAACACAGATATACAGTAATACACGATTTCTATTAATCAGAGAATGTACAGAGACTATAAAAATACAGAGTGAAAGACTTGCTAGAATGGTGGCAACTTATCTCTGAGAAGAGATGTGACGGCTACTCGCATTCACAAGAAGATGATTACAATGAGGCTCTAGAGGCCTTTTTACAATAAACAAGAATGACAAAATTCCTAGACATCCAAAAACCTAACCCTAGGAGATGAAGCGCCAAAAGTCACGTGGGCCCTGTTTCGGTAAGTGAGTACATCAACTTCCCGGGGTCGTAACTTTTGCATACGATCTCCGTTTTAGGCATGTGATAGCTCGTTGGAAAGGTATTTTTGAAGAGATTCATTTTGGGGGCTCAATCATCACTTTGGTTTTCATTGAGAACCTCGATCTTGAAAAACCTTCATTTAGGCCCTCAAAATGGCCTCGGAAGTTAAAACCTGCTAAAAATAGTAAATTGCCAAAAATGCCAGAACATTGTTTTGAGCCAATCGGAAAAGGTGGGTGGCCACTGATATCCACCTGGATCAATAGATATCATTGGAATATTCATTACATATTCACCCATAGTAATATTTATCTTATTGCATTTTCCTGAGTAATTGATAGTTCCTCCATCTGCAATCATTACTTGAAATTTTGGCGCTGGATATACAAAGAAATTGAGATCTTTGGATAATTTATAGTGAATGAAATTATGAGTACTGCTAGAATCAATTAGGACTATTGCCTTTTTCTTTTTTATGTATCCTTTGATCTTGAGGGTTTGAGGAGTGTTAATTCTAGCCAATGCATTACACGATATCGTGGGAGTCAACTCTTCAGACAAAATTGCTTCTACGTTTTCATCTTGAGATGGTTCTTATTCTTGTTCTTCTTCCTCTTCACAATCTATGTAGAATAATTTCTTCTCACCACACTTATGTCCCTTACTATACTTGTTGTCACAATTAAAGCATAAACCCTTTTCTTTTCCTTCCTCCAATTGTTGAGGTGTCAACCTTGTAGGTTGAGGTGTTTTAGAAGAAGGAGCATTGTTCTCTCTATAGATGTTAGGATTGGTCCTTCTAGTAACCATAGCCATATTTTTACTTTCAACATTTCTTGCCACCTTAAATGCATTCTCCAATGATTGGGGTTCCCAAAGGCGAACCTCATGTTGAATGTTATTCTTTAAAGTTCCTATGAATACATCAATCAAGTTCTCATCTGGAATATCGGTTACCTTTATATTCAATATTTGGAAGTTCTCAATGTTCTCGGTAACTGAACCCTTTTTCTTCAGATTTATCAATTAGCTAAAGAGGGTATTTGATGCAGACCCCCAACCCTTGGGCCAGAATCTGCACAGGATCATTCTTCTCTTTGAATCTGCAGAACTGAAATAGTTCTTTCGGGCCCTCACTGGAACCCCACGAATCCGGTCCACAGGTCCTTCATGAAAACTTCAATGGCACAAGCAATGCACCAGGTGTGAGTCTTCACCTCCACACGGCCACCAGATATGACCGCGACCTTTTCCGAAAAGGGATTTCAGGTTTCATGACTTCGAGAATCCTGAAGTCATGAGTTTCTTGACTCTTCAATCCCCGAAACCTGAAATGCCAAAATGCCAAAATGGACTCAATCGACGATTATCTCTTGGCCCACGTCTCAGACCATGTGACTGCTTTCTCTGTGATTGCAGGCCCATACACGTTGTGTTTCGCAACTTCAAGGTTTTGAACACAAAGTGCCCCGACTCCTTGTCCTCAGAAGTGCCGAAAAGCCAAACCACGAAATGCCAAAATGTGTGACCACAGCCCCACTCCAAATATATGTTGCTTTTCGCAAGTTCGGGGCTTTCAACACCATGTGTCTCGACTTCTTGTCCTCGGAACTGTTGAAATGTTGAACCCCAAAATGTCAAAATACCGAAATAGGTTTAATGGATTTGGGTCCTCCCTTAGCCTCTGAATGCTTTCAGGGTTTGCAATTCAGAGAATCGTGATGCAAGGCTGCAACGATCCTTGACCCTTCGAACTCCCAGGTCCCGAAATGCCAAAATTCCACTCCAAAGGGAGATCAATAGCTATGAGCCTCCCCTGATCTTATGGCTTACCTTCTTTCAGAATTTCGTGGGTCAAGAGTTCTGACTCTTACCCTTTGTATCTCTCGGTAGCCGAAATGCCGAAATGGGCCTTTCGGGGATTTCCCTGAAACCTTGACCGCTTGCCACATGTCCTCCTATGGACAATCCTAATGCTTTCGGGATTTCATGAGATGGGACTTCTAGTCTCTCGACTCTTTCTCCTTGAACTCCTGGTATCCAAAATACCGATGGCTTCCGGATTTCTGCCACGCATCCTCTCAACGATGGATGGTCCTAATCTTTTCAAGACTTTGATAGATCCTCTCCCTTTGCATATACGAGGGTTAAACCTTGTGCAATTTCTCCTAGATCCGATGGATATCGGCTCCCTATGCTAGATCTGATGGCCCAGATCTATTCTCCTGTGCTCTCTCCTCCTGTTTCCTAGACATGAAACTCAACAGTCCAGATCTTTTCCTCAGTGCCCGAATCAACGACAGTTGTAGCTTTCCGGAGCTCACATTTATTCCTTCCCCTTGGAACATTTCTTGGTCCAAAAAGACCTCGGCCTTTGTCTTTGTTGCAAACCTTGTATCCTCGGCTCCTGCCTGTAATCTAAGGACATTGTCTCTCCTGATATTTGTCATATTTGAAACCTCAAATGGTTTTTCGACCTCTGCACTCCTTCCAGGGTCCTTGCACACAACTGTGCTATCCGTCCTGAGCTTGGTCAACTCAGAAACCTTGAAAGGTTTCTCAATCTTCTGCTCCTCTAGGATATTGCTCTGTGTGCAAAGGAACTGTTCCTCTTGAGCTTTTGAACTTGAGACAAGTTCACTCTGAGTGCACTCCTTGCACTATTCCTTCTAAGCTTAAGAACTTTAGACAAGCTCTTATTCACACACTCCTTGTTCTTGATGAACCTTCAGACAACTGTCTATCAACACTTCAACCGAGTGTTGGCCTAGTGCACTCCTTTCACAGGTCCTTGTCCTCCTTGAGATTCAACTGCTCGGACCTCAATGGTCTCTGGCCCTTTCTCTCCTTGAAGGGATGTAAGTGCCCTCTGGAAACTTCCTGCTCAAGCACGCTTGTTGAGCCTGCAAGGTGTTCAGTAACCTTGTGAGTGTCTTCCATTGACACTTCTCCTTCCTTTGAACTCAGAATTGAGTTCTTTTGTGCACTCTTGCACCTACTCAATACCCTCCTAGCAGAGTTCTCCAGAATCTTCAGTGACTCTGTCTTCTCACCGAACTCAAAATAGAGTTCTCTCCCATGCACTCTATGCACTTGCTCAATGCCCTACTGGCAAAGATTCCATAGAATCCTCAGTGATTCTATTTTCTCTGTGCCTTCCTTTGCACAGTCTTACCTCCAAAGTGTTCAACAACCTTGAGGCTTCTCCTTGAATCTAAGACTTCCTCTGGTGCACCCTGCTAGCACGTCTCTGTCTACAATTCCACAGAATTAAGAAGTGCACTCTTTGCACTGGCTTATAGAACCCGCAGTGTTCTATCATGCAACCTCTTGCATGAAGCCACAAAGAACCAGACCTGTAATCAAGGAACCCAACAGACAACAATTTTTGTCTATAACCTGCAAATGAAAACTAACATACATCTACAACATATCATCAACACATATATGGTATTCATTCATAAACACATAAACACACAAAGAATCTCATGTAGGAAAAACTGCTCTTTGTATTGATAAAAAATGTCTGATTACAATGTGTTCGAGCTCATACTACAACAGAGTCTTGGCTCTCTTCTTCTCTCTAACCTACTCTTTGTTCTACTCTTCTTCCAACTCTCTTCTTCTCTCCTTCTCTATTATCTTCTTCCTACCTACAACTAGATACAAATAAGATCCTTTTACAAAGAGGGGTTCCTCGAGCTCTTCCCTCCATCCTCACCAACTCTCATTATTTTACATTCAATTACATTGAATGTCTGTCTAGTCCGAATTAGATCTAGATCTCAACCTTACAACCATTTAAGGCAACCTTTATCTAAAGCCTGCGCCTATGCATGGCTTTTGGCACTACTAGCCTTACAATCATTTAATACAATTTTGAAATTTAAAAAAAAACAAGAAGGTCACGCCTCTCTCCCCCATTGAATGTGCACTTTGATGTGTTGTCTGGCTGGCACATAGCTACCTTGGAGTGATGCTCCTGCGTCATACTCCTATGATGTGAAAAATTCATGAGATCCTGCTCATGAGCTTCCCAGCATCGCTGTTGAAATCCACCTGGATCCCAAACAGTTCTTTGGGGTTGTCCATCAGCTCCATCGCTTCGCTGCTACTGCTACATCTTCTACTATGGAAAGTTCTCCTCTGCTCATCTTCCCTTTGCTAACTGCTTCTACTGATCGGATCATCATCCTTCTAATCTCCTTAATTATCTCGTCCAGCTGTTCCCATGGCTGGCTCTCCTTTTGCAGTCTGCTCCATTGCACTTCTTCCCTGCAAATGGGTTGATCAACTAGGTCTCCCATGCCATCTTTATCTCTCCTTGTGGCACTAAGTGGCCACTCTATTGTAGAATCCAGCTCAGTAGTCTTCTCACTGAACTATTGCTTAGCTTCCTCCTCTAACATCTTTGCTTCTGCCAGTTCTCCTACTGGCATACTTCTAGCTTCTTCCACCTTCTCCCCAGGCTTGTATGCTCCTCTATATATCTCCAACATGATCTGTTGGATGTGCATGCCCTGCACCTTCACCCTCTTCTCCAAGGCTTCAAATTCTTGATACAGATCAACAAAATTCATGGTGTCTTCTTCCTCCTCTTCTTCTTCTGCTGCAAGCTCTAGTGCTGCAGTCATCTCCTTTTTAGCTTCCTGGCTGAAAATTTTGAGCCACTCTTCCGAATGCTCATCTCCTTTTCCTTGGGCAAACATCAGTGTCTGTTCCATTTCTTCCTCCATGATAGTCTCTGTTGGTTATTTGTCTTTTGTTGTTGCCTCTGCAACACATGCTCTTGCCTCAACTGGGCTATATGACAAGAATATTTCAATTCCTCCAATGATCAGAATGCTCTTTTGATCATTCTCTATCAGCTCCTCTCACTGATCTGAACTCACCTTGGAGTTCATGAGACTTTCATTCAGTCTCGTATGCTCTCCCTTACCCACCTGAAAATATGGGTTTTCCTCTCTACCCACCTGACAGTCTATGAAATCAATCGATCCCATTTCCATCAGCACTCCTTGCTGACATGAACTCACTTTTGAGTCCCTGAGATCTTCATACAATCTCATCTCCTTCTCCCTGCCCACCTGGCAAATTGGGAATTTTATAGTGCCCACCTAGCAGTCTATGAGATCCAATGTTCCCATCTTATTGCCCACCTGGCAATCTGAACTTTCTTCACTGCCTTCCTGGCAGTCTCCGAGATCTTCCAGTGATCTCTTCTCCTCATCATCAATGAGATTTCTCCCAGCTTCCGGTTCACACACATGAACCATTTCCTATTCATCTCTGAGGCTTTCACTATACCTCATCCATCTCTTCAACAGTCTCTGTTGTCTTGTAGCCAACAATTCTTTGACTGACCACTTTACTTTCATTTTCATGGGCCATTCATACACACAATGTGGCTTTGCATCATGCTGCATCCGCAATGCAATCTCTTCCATTCTCGCCCTTATTTCAGTGAGCTCTTCATCCATCTCATATTTTCTCTGCTGCTGGTGGCTCTTCTTTCCACCGCATCCATGGCCTTCAGTAGCCATCTTCCTGTTCCTATTTTCCCTCCTGGAAAACTTGTGGTTGTCACTCTACAACCGTGAAGGCTTCCAGCCTTTCCTACAGTCCTCCTGACTATCTATTGACTGCTGCACACCTTGCAACAATCATCACAAAGCTTCGACACTCTATCTTCCTTTTCCTCTAGCTCCCTCTCCTTGCAATATACAGACAAAATCAATCTCTGATACCACACTGAAGCAGACCCCCAACCCTCGGGCTAGAATCTGCACAGGATTGTTCTTCTCTTCGAATCCACAGAACTGAAATAGTTCTTTCGGGCCCTCATTGGAACCCCACGAATCCGATCCATAGGTCCTTCACGAAAACTCCACTAGCACAAGCAATGCACCAGGCATGAGTCTTCACCTCCACACGGCCACCAGATATGACCACTACCTTTTCCGAAAAGGGTTTTCGGGTTTTGCGACTTTGGGAATCTTGAAGTCATGAGTCTCTTGACTCCTTAATCCCCGAAACCCAAAATGCCAAAATTTTGAAATGGACTCAATCGACAATTATCCCTTGGCCCACATCTTGGTCCATGTGACTTCTTTCTCCATGATCACAGGCCCACACATGTCTAGTTTTGTGACTTCAGGGTTTCGAACACAAATCACCCCGACTCCTTGTCCTCAAAAGTGCCGAAAAGCCAAAACTCGAAATGCCGAAATGTGTGACCGCAGCCCCACTCCAAAGATATGTCGCGTTTCGCGACTACGGGGTTTTAAACACCAAGTTCCATGACTTATTGTCCTTAGAAATGCTGAAATGTCGAACCCCGAAACGTCGAAATGTCGAAATGGGCTTAATGGCTTTGGGTCCTCCCTTAGCCTACGAATTCTTTCGAGGTTCGCGATTCAGAGAATCACGATGCAAGGTTGCAACAATCCTTGATCATTCGCACTCCTAGGTCCCGAAATGCCGAAATTCCACTCCAAAGGGAGATCAATGACTATGAGCCTCCCCTGATCTAATGACTTACCTTCTTTCAGGATTTCAGGGCTCAAGAGTTCTGACTCTTACCCTTTGTATGTCCTGGTAGCCAAAATGTCGAAATGGGCCTTTCGGGGATTTCCTCGAAACCTTGACCGCTCGCCACATATCCTCCTATGGACAGTCCCAATTCTTTCGGGATTTTGTGAGTCGAGACTTCTAGTCTCCCAACTCTTTCTCCTTGAACTCCCAATATCCGAAACCTCGATGGCTTCCAGATTTCTACCACGCGTCCTCTCAACGATGGATGGTCCTGATCTTTTCAGGACTTTGACAGGTCCTCTCCCTTTGCATATACGAGGGTTAAACCTCGTGCAGCTTCTCCTGGATCCGATGGCTATTGGATCCCTACCCTATATCTGACGGCCTAGATTTGTTCTTCTTCACTCTCTCCTCCTACTTCCTGGACACAAAACTCAACAGTCCAGATCTTTTCCTCAGTGCCTGAATCAATGGGAGTTGTAGCTCTCTGGAGCTCACATTTTTTCCTTCCCCTTGGAAGATTTCTTGTTCCAAAAAGACCTTGGCCTTTGTATTTGCTACGAAGCCTGTATCCTCGACTCCCGCTTGTAATCTAAGGACATTGTCCCTCCTAAGCTTTGTTGACTCTAAAACCTCAAAGGGTTTTTCTACCTCTGCACTCCTTGCAGGGTCCTTGCACACAACTGTGTTATCCATCTTGAGCTTGGTCAACTCAAAAACCTTGAAAGGTTTCTCAATCTTCTGCTCCTCTCAGCTATTTCTCTCTATGTAAAGGCACTGTTCCTCCTGAGCTTATGAACTTGAGACAAGTTCACTCTGAGCACACTCCTTGTGCTATTCTTTCTGAGCTTAAGAACTTCAGACAAGTTCTTATTTGCACACTCCTTGTGCTTGATGAGCCTTCAGATGGTTGTCTATCAACACATCAACTGAGTGTTGGCCTAGTGCACTCCTTGCATAGATCCTTGTCCTCCTTGAGCTTGAACTGCTCGGACCCTAATGGTCTCTGCCACTTTCTCTCCTTGAAGGGATGTAAGTGCCCTCTGGCAACTTCATGCTCAAGCACACTTGCTGAGCCTGTAGGGTGTTCAGTAACCCTATGAGTGTCTTTCCTTGACACTTCTCCTTCCTCTAAACTCAGAATAGAGTTCTTATGTGCACTCTTGCACTAATTCAATGCCCTCCTATCAGATTTCTCCATTATCTTCAGTGACTCTGTCTTCTCATTGAACTCAAAATAGAGTTCTCTCCCGTGCACTCTATGCAATTTCTCAATGCCCTCCTGGAAGAGCTTCCGTAGAATCCTCAGTGATTTTGTTTTCTCTGTGCCTTCCTCTGCACAGTCTTACCTCCAAGGTGTTCAACAACCTTGAGGCTTTTCCTTGAATCTAAGACTTCCTCTGGTGTGCCCTCCTGGCATGTCTCTGTCTGAAATTCCACAGAATTCAAAAGTGCACTCTTTGCACTGGCTTACAGAACCTGCAGTGTTCTATCATGCAACCTCTTGCATGAAGCCACAAAGAACTAGACCTGGAATCAAAGAACCCAATAGACAACAATTTTTGTTTGTAACCTGCAAATGAAAACTAACATACATCTACAACATATCATCAACACATATGGCATTCATTCATAAACACATAAACACACAAAGAATCTCATGCAGGAAAAATTGTTCTTTGTATTAATCAAGAATGCCTGATTACAATGTGTTCGAGCTCGTACTAAAACAGAGTCTTGGTTCTCTTCTCCTCTCTAGCCTATTCTCCGTTCTACTCTTCTTCCAACTCTCTTCTTCTCTCCATATCTATTATATTCTTCCTACCTACAACTAAATACAAATAAGATCTTTTTACAAAGAGGAGATCCTCGAGCTCTTCCCTCCATCCTCACCAACTCTCATTATTTTACATTCAATTACATTGAATGGCTTTCTAGTCCGAATCAGATCTAGATCTCAGCCTTACAACCATTTAAGGTAACCTTTATCTAAATCTTGTGCCTATGCATGGCTTTTGGCTCTACTAGCCTTACAATCATTTAATACAATTTTCAAATTTAAAAAAAAATGAGAAGGTTGCGCCTCTCTCCCCCATTGAATGCACACTTTGATGTGCTAGCTGGTTGGCGCGTAGTTGTCTTGGAGCGATGCTCTTGCATTAGTATTGCTTATTGTATCCTCATAGTGTGTTATCATTTCTTCCGTGAAAATTGTCCAAGTGACAAGTGATTTGCGAGAACAAAGCCATCGATACCATACAAATTGATTAGGTTCTAAATATAAAGAAGAAATTCGTACCTTTTGTGTATGTGGCACATTATGTATATCAAAGAATTGCCCCATCTGAAGTATCCATGTTATTGGGTCCTTTACATCAAACTTCCTCATATCGATCTTAGGAATGTGGTTGGTCTTCAACCCAAATTTGGAGTTTCTCCATTCTTGATTTCCCTTCCTTGTGTCCTCATCATGAATTTCATGGGATGCATTTTCAATTTCAGGTGTCTTCTCTGTTACAAAATTTTTCAATATTTTCATGATCTCCTCTTTTAAACCATCCATCTTTGCCTCCAACTTAGCTTCCATCTCTTGTAGTTCATCTTTTCTTACTATCTTCTTTTTTAAATCATTTATGTCCCTATGCATTTCTTCACCTTCATCAAGAGTCCAAGTAGGGTTGTCTGGAGGCTTATTTGGTGTAGAAGTTCCCTTTTTGGGTGGCATGTTGGCCAAGTATCACTTTTGAACCTTGATTTTGAGGTGGTTCTGCTAGATAATCTTTCTTCTGTTGTATCTCCCAAGTTTCGGCCCTTCTGGGTATGAAACTTTCTTTGATACAGTTCTCTGATATTTCTTCTCTACAATTCCACAGGTCTGATCAAAATTTGATGTTCCAAGTGGAATTTATGGTAACTTCCCCACAACATGCCGATTTTTTGCCTTTTCAGGAGATATCACTTGTATAGTGTGCCCCACACAACATAATTGATATAAAATTACGAAACATGTACCGGAAATACTAAAGACTTTCCATGATCTAATGAAACCATTCCCACTCAATTTTGATAATCTAGGAAGAAGTTATGATTGTTTTACCTAGAACACCTTCTTGATATTAGTCAATAGGACTAGTTAGATACTCTATCTTACACAGGGTGTATATACAAATTTAAGATGACCCAGAAGCTTAACTTTTTACCATAGATACCTTACTAATTTTTTTCAATATCCTCTGGTGTTTAGGGTCTGAAACATTACAAAAAAATTTTTATAGAGAAAATGACTCAGTTCAGGATGATTCCCGAACCATATCTTGTACAGGCTATATCTCCGAAAGAATAAGGCCTCAGGATCTTAAATTTGAACCCAACGTACCTTGATCTGTCTACTAAATATCATATAATCCATTCCTTTTGAAACATTGTAGAAAAAATGTTATAGCGAAAATTCCAAGGTGTCTCATATGTAGCAGCGAAACCCCAAGACCTTGAGCTCTGATACCATATGTTAAGAACCAAATATCAATATAGCATATAAAAACCTCAGAAAAAGTACTCAACGCCTTGAAAAAGAGATAATTTCAGATAATAAGCCTCTTCGAGGGGGAAACCTCCTTTTACCCCACTTAGATGTTCAAGTATAAGATGATTCAAAATGAAAATGTCTCATTGGTATATATAGGAGACTAGGAGGTATAATTACAACTAATGGCCTAAAGCCAACATAAATAAAATAATAGTACTAATATAATATGCCCCAATTAAGGGGTAATGAGCCAATATTAGGGCTTAACAGAGTCAAGTGAAAACAATGAAAAAGAAATAGAGGTCATCTTGAGTGGCCCACTATAATATGATATTGTCAAGGTAATGAAGTGTAAAAAATATAAGAATATTTGGGACAAGCTACAAAACTTTATATAGAGAGACCCAGTGAAGAGATATTTGATGATTATTCCTACTGTGAGTTAGATACAAAATAAGCACAAATTATGAGAAAGCTAAAAGGAGGACTTGGAAAATTCAAAGAAAGGGAAGACAGTGATGATACATAATAATGTTCCTCCATGACCATGAAAACAAAACTTATCGATGAATAAAATGAAAATAATCAGAAAGGAAAGACAAGATTCATAGGAAAAAGACATTGATGGGGAATTGAATCTTGAAGAAGAATGTGTTAGTGCCTTACAAGAAATAAGAAGACTCGGGGAAGAGAATATAAAGAAAACGAATAAATTGCAGAAACATGAAAAGAAGGATCACGATATTGAAGAAATAGAGAAGACAATTATTATTACAAAGACTCAACTATAATAGGAAAAGAGGATAGAAGAAGTGGTGAGAAACTAGTTGAAATAAAATGAATAAAATTGTGATAAGCTAGAAGATGAAATCATTTCCTTAAGAAAGGAACTAGAGAAAACAATTGATCAGTTGAAT
>ML777343.1:1310432-1325163 GCA_009831015.1 Picea engelmannii | reverse complement strand
CATGTGAGAGATAGAAATACAGGTTCTTACAAAACCTTAAAGGATGATTATGTAATAAACAAAATGAGAAGTTCCCATGGGTTTGCTAATAGAATCTAAAATTCATTTTATCCTCTACTTGATATTGAATGTTATAAGTGCAGTAACTATGGGAAGATAGCATGTTACTGTAGAAACATCATAAACAATTCTCCCAAACAAAACAAGGAAGAATATTCTCTTACCAAACATAAAGAAGAATAAACTAGGGTGTGGAAAAGGAAGCAAGAAGGACTGGAGAAGGAAGAATATGGACTTGCACTTTATGCTCAAAATTAAGGGAACCAATGGTACATTGATAGTGGATGTTCAAAACACATGACAAGGGACCAAACCAACTTTCTCACCTTCAAGAAATAAAAAAGAGGTAGTGTTACTTTTAGAGTTAAGGTTTCTACAAGGATAACTTGAAAAGGTATTGTTAGTCTTGATAATGGAAAGAATAAGAAACATAATGTATTGTCTACTGAAGGGTTAAATCTTAATGATATAAGTGTCATCCAAATGTGTGATCAAGGTTAAAACCTCATATTTCATTCTAAAGGGTGTGAGATAAGGAAAATATCTTCAGGAATATTAGTGGCAAATGAAAACAAAACCTCAAGAGATGTATACATACTCGATAAATTCAAAGAAGAAAATTGTTGTGTGGGAGTGATACCTCTCTTATATTGTTAGTAAATGGAAGTAGACGATCAGGGGGTTATCCCTTTTCCATTGATGTCAAAGGGGGAGAAGTTGTAGATAAAGGAAGAATTGAAAACACAAGGAGAGTTGCAGATAGAGGGAGTATTACAGAATTGACTAAGGGTTGTCATCAATGACAAAGGGGGATATTGTTGGAAATATTTTTTCAATTGATTTTGAAGGAAAGGGGATCCTACATATTTTCAATATAAATATTAAAATCCTATATATGTCCAAGATGAATATTACAAGATGGAGATTATTGAAAGTATTACTTTTAGATTTTCAATTGTCATTTTGAATACCCTATCTTTGAAGGAATTTTTACCATCCATACATAGATCATATGGGAGAATAAGCTATATGGTTGGAAATATTATTCTGATACCTTTCCAATGGCATATAGAATTCCCTCTAACTCCATACGAATGAAGAGATATTAATTTTTTGTTGGACAACCCAGCCTGGAAATTGAGGTCGACTCAACCAGTCTTTACAAGTTGGCCCTGAAATTCAGGACATAATTATCAAAAATACAAGATAGATTTTAGCATTTGGAGTGAAAATAAGAAAGAGATCAAGTCTGAGGTGCACAAAAATCATATTCGGTGTGATAAAGGTGTTGGGGTGTCTTTTTCAGATTTAGAGGTGTGTAAGAGAAGTCTAAAGGATTTTCTTGGGGTCTTTCTTGCTCTAAAGGTGCACTATGAAGGACTAAAGGTCTATTATATTTTCATGTGCATTGTATTGAGGTTGTGATGTTATTTTAGTGGATGTTTTTGTTAGTGTATGTTTCCATATTTGTATTTTGTCATCAATGGATGTTGTCATCATTGGATGTTTTCATCAATGCATGTTGTCATTGGTGATTACATTTTTGGAATGATGCTATGAGGATTGTTAGAGTTTGAAGAATTGTCTTTGGAGTGAAGCATGAAGGTGAAGACATAAATACTATGTGCATGAATATATTGGATTGGTGTCTACACATACATCTTTTTGAGTTGGTGGTTAGTTGAGGAGAATGGTATCTCTGGTAGGTTGATGTATACATATTGATGAGTTGGTGCTTATATAAGTAGATTGTTGTCTCCATTAGGTTGGTGCCTACAATATTTGTATTAGTAGGTTGGTTCCTACACACACTTGTAGGAACCAAAAATAAACTTGTACAATACTTGTGTATTGAAAAAAAATTGTGGATTCAATATGTCCCTCCTTATACTATATGCCTCTTTGTTTCATAGATTAAAAAAATTGGGCACGATCCCTAGTGATTTCCAAGGATTCATAAGGGAATATTTTGCAACTTGATGAAATGAGTGAGAAAATTATGAGTATCAAACTGTGATAAGTAGAAAAATATATCTATGATGAGAAAACATTATCCCCTCCCATACAACAAAATTCACAAAGGTTTCACATACAAGTTTCATGTGAATTCACTTAGACTATATGGAGCAATTTAAATCAAATTCTATTAGCTTATTTACGACAAAAAATTCTTTCTCTTTGTGAGAAGAATGATAATTTTCCTAGATTTATGAGAAAAATAAGAATTGTTCCAATATTATTATTTTCCTATATTTGTTAATTAAGATACACATTTCATAATTGAATGCAAAAAATTGAGGATAAGTCAACATGGAATTTTGGCAACCCATGAATGCCATGCACATGATGAGAGAATATCCAATCAGAGGATCTTGGATATATATGCATGTCCATGTATTTACTATCATCGTGGGAATACGAAACAAGAAAAGTGATTTATGAACATATGCTAATATTTTTTTATATCAATATAATCCCTTTTCCTGAAAATTGTTATCTAGATACGATATAATTGCGTAGCATGAGACATAAAGAGGAACCAAACATAGAATAATATGCAACAAGCATACATGAATATCCATGCATATTAGATGAAGGAATTGAAATTAATAGAATGTTGAATGAGGGTCTCAAGGATTATTAGAAAAAATTGATGGAGGATGCCTCAAAATATGTGTATGGTACTTGTAAGTTAAGCAATTTGAAAACAATCCTTCTGATTCTTAACTAGCAAGTACTGCATGATTGGAAAATTGAGAGTTTTGATGAGTTATTTGTATTGTTACATCTGGTGTTGCTACCTAACTCGACATTTCCAACAAAATGGTGTGCATATAAAGTGAAAATCACTAATCTATGATTAGGGTATGAAAACATCCACACATGTGTGAATCGTTGTGCATTATTTCACAAAATTCTTGCAAGTGATACCAAATGTCTGAAATGTAAAGAAGGGAGGTATAGACAAAGGTAGAAATTAAATTCATCACACTTTCAAATAATCCCATGGTTATTTCAAATGTACATATTTGAAGACATTGCTAAACTTATGTAATGGCATGCCCAAAAAAAGAGCATCGATGGAAAACAATGACTTGTTGTTGATTATAATATATGAATGGAATTTGAAAACAAATGGCCCTATTTTCCCCAATATCCTCGTAATATAAGGTTGAATTTATCTTTATATGGGGTGAACCCATTCTTAGATCAAAGTACTAAATGGTCAACTTGGAAAGTGTTTTTAAAATATTAGAACTTGCCTCCATGGTTATTAATCAAACCATTTTTATTAATGATGTCATTGATTATACCAGGAAAGAAAAGTGTGACTTCATATACAATTGATGTTTATTTAGAGCCATTATTTTATGAGCTAGCATAATTGTGGAAAGGAATTAAAGAAAATCAATTTTTAATTGATGGTGGTTCAATCAAATTCACTTTAAGATTTTCTTTGTTTTTTATGATACACAATCTTCCTGCATATGGAACATTGACTGATCTCAATGTTCATGGATACCATGGATGTCCAAGCAATATATTTAAGGGTTTTTTGAAGCACTAAATTAGTTTTCATAAGTGTATTTCTTATGTACACTGTGCTTACCTTAAAATGGAGCTTTCATATCATCAAAAAAGTCATGTTTCAATGTTCAGGAAGAGAATCGTGAAGCACCATTAGCAATAAAAAGTGGATACATTATTGAGAATGAAGAAAAAAGAAAGTAGTTTCTTGATAGTGGTGTAATTTGTGGTAGTAAAAATGATCCACTTAATGATAATGGTGTAAAATGGTTGTGTGTATTCTATTAGTTTCCATACTTTAACCATATATCCATTATGCATATTGTTTCCTTTATGCATACTAAGAAAAACATAGATTTTGGTATTATAGAAACTATTTTTGGTGCATATGATATAGTTTCATCAAATCTAGAATTTCAAGAACTAAATTTTCGTTGAAATGTCAGGTTTGAAACTATGGTGATGGAAAATATAGAAAAAATATTGCTCCTCATGTGTGTATTGTTATCACACAGTTTGTAGTTTAGTAAAATCCAAACCCAAGCAAACAATGTGTGACACAATTGGTGACACCTATCACTTTGACCTCAATATATATCCCCCTTTTTTAGTGAAGGACAAGTCCCACTCAAGGGAGGATTCTTGGGTGACCCTAGGGTGTAGTTGCAAGGGAAAATCCAAGGAGATGAATGAAACACCCATAGAGGTCACAATGAAAGGTTCTAGGATCTTTATGGAGGTTGATTATCTGTCAAGGAAAGGTTTCTAATAGGGAGTACTTGCAAAACCAATGTTAGACAAACATAACCAAGACAATGTATGATGAAAATAAGCCCTAGAACAAGAGGGAAACAACAATTTATGGTTTCTTTCCAAAAGTAATTATATATCAGAATTGAATAATTACAACAAGTGAAAAATGAACCATCAAAATCAAGTATATGATATTGGAAAACAAAGCTTGTAACTAGTACACAATGTTCCAGTGTTCCAATGTTTAGACCAAGACTTTGATGACAAATTAAGGTTGTTAATGAGTGTTATCTACAAGTATTTTTAACATCTATGGGTGCAATATAATTTTGATACAACATCAAATCTTAACCAAAAAAATCAGCAAGCAAGCCACCCAATCAATATCCCTTAAATAATAGATCAAATTTCACTGCTTACAAGCAAATTTCAATGCTCCAAAGTGAAAGAAATTGAGATAGAGAGTTTTATGTACCCTAATGGATGTAGATTAATTTATATTACATCAAAACAATCAATTTTCTAATCAAAATCCCCTTAGAGGACAAGATATCCAATAACATGTAAAATTTAATTCCAACTTGAACAATTCCAAAACCTCAAAATTAATGTTTACCAATGTAATAATCAACAATATCCTATGAAAAGTATCGGTTCCTTGTTATTGGGTGAATGGAGAATATTTCTTCAAAAACAAGTTAAATAAAGAGGATGAAGATACACTTTTTGAGATTTAAACCCTAATAAAATCCAACAACAATTCTTCCAAGTCATCTAGCTTAATATCCACGATGGAATAGGGTTTGAAGTTTCTCTATGGGTGTAAACCCTCTTACTTCCTAGAGAAATAAAACCTAGCTAAGCCTTAAAAGAAGGCTGAAAATCTACTTAATTCTTGTTGAAAACCTTATATCCCTTCAATAGCAAAGAAGAATTAATTTTGGTGGAGGGTGTAAGCCCTTTTACTCCTCCAAGGGATTATGATATATTTCTTGAATTCAACAGGAAAGATGACAATAAATTGCATAAATTACTCACCAAGATTATTAGGGTCCAAACATTGAGTGTTATATGAAATGGAATGTAAATATAACCATAATTCGACTTGAAGTTAGGAACACAATGAGTGCCATATGTGATGGAAATTAAAGGACACCGCAAATTCATTCTTCTTTCAAGTGGCAAATTTATTAATTATTTATTTTCATTTTTAAAGGTCCTTCATTTTTTATGGAGAAATGTTTCATTTCCTTCAAGACCTTAGGGAAATCATATAGAAGGATAATTTATGTGTTTTAACTTTTCCAACTACAACACCTTTGGGCCTTCATCCCCTTCTTCCCATGAAATGATGTAGAATACCTTATCAGGGTCAATGATCCCAAATACCAAAAATATGAGGAATGTTTCAAGTATTAGTGGGAATGGTATGAGGACCCTTCAAGGATACCACCTAGTAGCTACCCTTTTCTTGACGGTGACCTAGTTACTATGAAACCATGTACACCACCAAAGTGAAATAATTCAAAAGGTGTAATTTCCAAGCAAACATTTTCATAATGAAGAAAGGAATATCTGCACCATTCTCAAATCATTTAATTACTAAAGTGACACTTAACATGAGACTGTACTTCTTACCTCTTGAAGCAATACCTGTCATCTACATCAGGCCATGCCAATGTGGCGGATGGTGCTATGTTGATGAAGATGAAGGATGATGTGTGGTGGAGAGAAGGGAATTTTCCTACTCAATGTGGGATCATTTGGTCATATGGCTCTTGTAACTCCATGTATTCTACCTGTTCTCCTCGAGACATCATATCCTTAGTTACCATAGCCTGGGGGGTAACATCTGGCTCCTACATGTGGAAATGTGCTCACCGTAGAGTGCATGGGAACCTAAACATATCCTAGTAATAATTGTTTGTACACATACTCAAGAAATATATTATATAATTGAGGGGTGGATTTCTCACCCTTTATTCATACAAGCAAAACTTCAATAATTTCAAATTTTCCAATTATTCTTTTAAAAAAAAAATTGCATTTTTCAAAACAAAATCAACTAACATATAATCATTCAAGAAAATTTATCACAACAACTATGCATGGATGAAATAAAGAAAAATGGAAATTAAAGAAGTAATGGAAATGCAACTACTTTATGATGACATGAACACACACATGCAAATTCAAGAAAGAAAAATACCTACCTACTTATGTGGGGCCCAAGGCCCGTAGAAATCAAAACCCTAAATGTGTCAGATTAAATCATACAACCAATTAAAGAACCTTCTCATCTCATAAAGGTATCTTTCCCTCTTCTTAATAATGTAATATAATAGAGATACTTCAAGAAAAAATTAATCATGTGAATAAATAAGAATATAATGAATATCAAAATGCAACTAATATAGATGGGAGGGAGGGAAAAAATATTGTTGGAAAGAATGGACACAAGCCTAATCCATCCATTTTTGAAGAGGGATGCCATGTATAGAAAACAACTCATCTTCATCCTCACTTATAATACCATTACTCCTTGAAGGTTTAAAGGATTGAGAGATCCCATGAGGACCCTATGATTTCCTTGAGAAGAAGATATGAGATAACGGATAGACTCGGGTCTAATGAAATAATCTTTACCTATACTCAAAACATGTTTCTTCTTCATTTGCAAATCCATACAAAAATCCCTAAGATGAAAACAATGTTTCTCTATGGTGTGATTCTATGACCAATCTGGGATAGCCACAACCTTGTTTTCATCAAAATTTGATCATATAGGTGGTTGAAAATATTCATCATACAAAAATATGAGTCCACAAAAGGGTATGGATCATAACTCCCAAGGTATGACTGAAGATCAACATGATTATACTGCAACAATTGATCCTCGAATGGATGAGACCAATATATGCTCATATTGTCATCAGGTTTCCGATTACATGCGTTATCCAAATGGGAATAACAGTCCTCAGGTGATGACACCTCATCCCTCTTTGTTTGAAAAATAACCTCAATGTTGTAAATCAGATGTTTATAAAAAATGAAACAAGCCAAATCCAATTTACATCTCCCAAGACATATGAAATCATCAATGTGATCATAAAATATGTCAGATAGGTCCTATAAAAACTATTTTTATCCATGGGGATGATCACTTCTTCATTTTCATGTGCAGAAGGAAAAGAAGGTTGAATGGATTCATCATGCAGCGTCCCATATGGGTTCTTAACTGTTGGTTGTGGAGCCTGATTATATTCATGATTCAGAGGTTTGTTTCATTCAGGCTTGGAACCCATTCCCTAACGGGAGATGTGAGGGAAATTTCCCCCCCAAAACTGTCGCTAAGGGGGGAAAACACAAATTTTTGTACAACCCCTCCCCAACTGGTGAGCGATTCGGGGGAAGCGCCCCCGAAGCAAAATATTGGGAAAATTTTCCTTGTAAAATATTGTAATTTCGTAGTCAATCTGGACCGTTCATTATAAGGTCGCATATCTGATGGTAGAAATTATTTTAGGGTTTTTTTTCCCTAGAAGGAAACCCTCTTTTATGAAGTAATTTTATTGTGGTTGGGTAGTTGTGTGATTATTTTATTCTAAGAGACGAGACTGTGAGAGGAAAAAGAGGAAGTTACAACAGTTGAGTTGTAGGTTGTATCCCTTCATTCTGTTGGATAATAAAAATAGGACCCATCGATTTCTCTGGTGGACGTTTATCTAGATGGATTTCACTAGCTTCCCACCTATTGCAACTGGTTCATTTTGGTATTTTTCCAGTTTGGCAGGTTTTTCCTAGTTTTTGAGTCTCCGACTTTCAGGGTCATTTTGAAGCCCTAAACAACATTTTTAGGTATTACCATAGTTAGAATAAAGATGGAGTCATATTCTAATGGAAACATGTGTATTCCTCGGAAATAAGTTTCCAACAAGCTATCATGCGCCTAAAACAGAGTTTGTATGCAATAGTTACGACCCTGGGAAGTTGATGTACTAGCTTACCCCAATGGGGCCCACATGACTTTTGGCGCTTCATCTCCTAGGGTTATGTTTTTGGATGTCTAGGGTTTTGGAATTCATGTTTATTGTAAAAAGGAATGCATAGCTTCATTGTAATCACATTTTTGGAAATGAGCGCAGTCGCCACATCTCTTCTTAGAGATAAGCCGCCACCATTCCAATAATCTTGTTTTCTGCTGCATTTTATTGTTTTAGCTTATTTCCTTATTGAATAGAAACATGTTTTACTATATCTTTTTTATTCTATGTTAAACATGTTTTAATAATATGTATTCACTTCATTCTTCTCATAAAATCCAGATCAACTGCTCCTTGTCCTTCTTAATGCATGTCCCCAACGAGGTTAGGGTATAAAGAATGTGGTCTCGAGCTTGTTTCTCTTGAGGAAAAAATCTCTTGCACGCCAAAGTGACCTCTCACAGAGGGGGTAAATAAAGATGACAGGATATGATGATGGATAGTTTTTCGCAAATCCTTCAGCGACTACCGACACCCGATGCATCTTCCTCGAGCAGAGGTGCCGCCCCATTCAAGGTACAAATAAACTTTTGTATTCCTATATTTGAAGGTTAGATAGATGCATATGTTGTAGAAAAATGGTTGAATCTATGAGAAGGGTATTTTTTTGTCCATAAATTTTCAAATAGAGAAAAGATTACTTTTGCATTCCTCAAATTCGTTTCCCATGTCAAAGATTGGTGGGAAAATTTCTGTGAGAAAAATGAAATGGAGGAACCCTCATTATTTACAGTTGCGGTCACTTGGGAATCCTTTAGATATTCTATTAAGGAATAATACTACCCTGTCTGAATTTATGACAACTTGTATACAAAATGAACCACACTGCGGAAAGAAAGAGACCAAGCAGTGCCAGAGTTCACAAATATCTTCCATACCTTGCGCACCAAGATGGGTATCAAAGATTATGAGTGAAATATGGTGTTCAAGTATCGCAGTTCTATGCATAGATATATCCATAATGAAATGTAATTTTTTGAAATCTCATCCTTGGGCACGACCTATCGATATGTCGTCAAAATTGAGAAGAAGCTTACACAAAAGACGCAGAAATTTGGGCATGGGTAACCCTCACAAAAAAAACCAGAAAAGGGAGGCCCCAACCTGCAGAACAAAGGAAAAAGAAAATATGGACAACATCAGGACAACCAATCGAATCCACAAGCAAACAAGGACACTGAAAAGAAAAATAAATATACCGTAAAGTGGTGCGACTTCCATAAGATCCCTTGGCTTAACACTATTGATTGACACTCAAAGTTGTTGATGGTGGATGAAGTGAAAGATTATGAATCAGATGTGGGGTCTGACTCTAATTCAGAACCAGAAAGGGGGAGATTAATCCTTAACTCGGAACCCATTTCCACCGTTGCTATCACCAAGCTCCATATCGGTGAACTAAATGATCCAGAAGAAGGAGAACGCCTTTTCCATTCATAGATGTGTGTAAAAGGCACCCCACTGCACTTGATCATTGATAGTGGTGTCCAGAAGAAACTCATCTTAGTAGAGGTCTTCAAGAGGCTATCCATGCCAACAACACCGCACCCGCAACCCTACACAATTGGATGGCTCCACCAAGGAAGTGATATCTACATCATTCAACATTGTTGATTATCGTACGACATCAATCCCTTAAAAGATGAGGTATTGTGTGATCTTTCTCCTCTCGAAGTTTGTAACATTATTTTTGGCCAATCTTATTTATGGAAACCTCATGTTGTATATGAGTCTAGGCCTCATAGTGTTATTATTACTTTGTATTGGAAATACCCAAGGTAGTCCCACCTAGTGCTATTTTCTTGATATCTACCAAGCAATGGAGGAAGGTCATCTCTCGGACCAAGAAATTTTCCTTCTTCGTGATTCTCTCTCAGAGTGAGAAAAATATCGCAACCACATCTAGGGCCTCCCTATCCGATCTTTCCACACAACAAAATCAAGTGGATAAGTTCATGGAGGAGTAATCAGATATCTTCTCCTCACCTACTGGGTTACCTCTTCACTGTCAGTTCAAGCATCCCATGGATCTGATGCTCGATGCACCACTACACAATGGGAAAGTCTACCGTTTCTCTCAATTAGAAAATGAGGATATGAAGAGGCATATCCAAGAACTACTCCACAAGGGGCACATCCTTCCCAGCTCATCTACTTGTGGGAGCCCAATTGTACTGGTGCAAAAGAAAGACGAGACATGGAGACTTTGCATTGATTACTGGGCTCTGAATAAAATCATGGTTCAAAACGGGTACCCGATTCCCCGAATCGATGACCTCCTTGATTAGCTCACGAGGGACAAATATTTTAGTAATATTCATCTAAATTCTGGCTAACACCAGGTCCTAATAGAACACACATATGTATGGAAGACTTCCTTCAATTCAAAAGAAGGTATTTTCGAATGGTTGGTCATGCACTTTGGTTTGAAAAATGATCCAACAACTTTCATGAGGATGATGGACGATATCCTAAGACCTTTCACCAGTAATTTTGTAGTGGTGTATCTAGATGACATCCTCATCTACATCAAGACTTGGGTGGAACACTTGCTTCATATTTAGCAGGTTATGCAAACCTTGTGGAAACACAAGCTATATGCCAACTTGGAAAAATGATTCTTTGGCATGGACACGATCCATTGCCTAGGATACATCATTGATCAGCATGGTGTGCATCCAGATCCAACCAAGATCCAAGTCATCTGTGACTGGCCATCACCAACCACACTCATTAAGCTTCAGAGATTCTTGGGCCTTACCAATATCTATCGCAGGCTTCTGTTGGGATTATCTCACATCGCATGGGACCTCAGCCAAGTAACTAGGGGTGGTGGTAAGGAAACATTTGTGTGGGGCATGTCCCAACAGCAAGATTTCAATGATTTGAATAAACTCTTGTGCTCATCCCCAATACTTTCATTACCAAATCTTCAATATCCATTCAAGATAAAGACCTATGATTCAAACTATGTTGTGGGTGTTGTCCTCACTCAAAACGAACACCCCGTGGAATATCATAGTAAGACACTATAAAGTGTTGTCCGTAAGTACCCTACATACAACAAATAAATGTACTCCATTGTGAAAGTATGCTGCCAGTGGAGACATTAAATTCTTAGGAAGGATAAAATCATCCACACTAATCATAATCCACTATAGTTCATGCAGACACAATGAAAATTGTAGAATGACTTCCATCAGAAGTGGTCCACATACTTGCAGCTTTTCCATCTCAACATAAATTTTAAAACACGAAGTACCAATCGAGTTGTTGATTGCCTCGGCCAACCTCCATTCATGACACTCACCACAGTCCTAGACTCTTACAACCACGATACCTCTAGATGGGCATACCTCTATGAGATAGACCCTGACTTCTCCACCACCTACCAAATGTTGGGAGGAAACTCAATTATCACTAATTTCCATCTTTAGGATAGGTTGTTCTTCCATCTGGGCCATCTTTGTGTTCCATCAAGTGATAAAGTGAAGCTAATTTGGGAATCTCACTACAGTTGGGTAGTAGGACACTTCGGAGTTGAAAAGACAGTGGCAGTGCTACAAACACATTTCTGCTACTGAAACTTTGACAGGATGTTGGCAAGTATATCAAGTCCTGCACTGCCTACGCTATTTCCAAATCATCCACTAAGAAACAGGGCATGTACACCCCTCTACCTACTTCTGACGGGCCATGGGAATCCATCTCAATGGACTACATGTTGGGCCTTCCATCCACCAAGAGGGGAAATGACTGTGTTTTTGTGGTTGTTGATCACTTTTCCAAGATGGAGATTCTAGCCATCTAGAAGAAGAGAATCATAATAGAGGCCACTTCCAATATCTTGTTTGAACAAGTATGGGTACATTTTGGAATCCCACAAACCATTGTCTCAGATCGAGACAGTCGGTTGCCTAGTACATTCTAGTCGAGCCTCTGGTCACTGTAGAACACTAAGATTTGGTCACTCCAAGACCTCTGGTCAATCAGATGATCCTTCATATCCTATGCATGTACAATTATAAGAACCCCCTCACATGGTATGAAAGTATTCCCTATGTTCAGTATTGCTACAATCGAGTCCTACATAGCTCAACTAGCCACAACCCCTTTCAGGTGGGGTTGTGATTCCAACCATTGGTCTCCATGGATGTTGCACTACCCTGGTGGCCTCCTCGGCTGACTCATCCCCTGCTCCACTTGAAGATAACAAAGCCACCCGATTCATTGAGAGGATCCAACACATCCTCCAACAGGGTGAGGATATTTTACATAATTCCAATGCCAAGTACAAGAAGCACCATGATCAACATCGTGTGTCAAATAAGTTTCAGGTGGGATATAAGGTTTGGTTGCACTTGCAGAAAGAAATCCTTATAGTTCCCTATCAGAAGCTTCATCCACTCTGTTATGGGTTGTACACCATCACCAAGGATGTGGGTGACAATTGTTTTGAGCTCAACATTCCTCCTTTCTTTGTCCTACACCAAGTATTCAATGTGGCTCCCATTTGGCCATGTTTTCCACCATTATTGGACACCTCAAAGATAGCAGAGTAGTTGACACTGACATAGCTCAACCATGACTACATGAAACAAGAATCTAGTGATAATATTGTGGACACACAAATTAATGAAACTCAACATCAAAAGATCCAGCTTTATCGAGTTGTCAAAGCAGGGAAGCTTATGCACCAAGGCAAGTGGCTCACCCGGGGCCAAATTCAATAGAAATTTCCTCATCTTATGGGGTCACTCAATGCAATAGAGACCATTAATTCCCAAGGGGGGAGGATTTATCCATATGAATTTTGGTTGCCTCCCACCTATTCCAACTAGTTCATCTTGCCAGTTTTCCAGTTTGGCAGTTTTTTCCTAGTTTTTGGGTCCTTAACTTCTAGGGTCGTTTTGAGGCCCTAAACAACATTTTTAGGGCTATCCATAGTCAAATTGTACACAAAGTTTTAGTCAGACAACAACATGTGTATTCGTTAGATAGACCTTTCCAACGGCCTATCGTGCACCTAAAACAAATATCATATGCAAAAGTTATGACCCCAGGAAGTTGATGTACGAGCTTACCACAACGGGACCCACATGATTTTTGGCGCTTCATCTTCTAGGGTTATGTTTTTAGATGTCTAGTGTTTTGACATTCATGTTTATTGTAAAAATTCCTTCAGAACCACATTGTAATTATCTTCTTGCAAATGAGCACATTTGTCACATCGTTTCTCAGAGATAAGTCGCCACCATTCCAACAAGTTTAACATCCCGCTCTGGCGCACTGAGAAAACTTATTCTTTGAGGACACTTGCTCGCAAGTGATCTGGACTTTTATGATATTTAAACCCTTGTCCTTTATTATGATGCGTTATGATAGATGACATGATGTTTTACTATTTTGACTTAGACAGGTGCTATTGACTCAGTTTTATTGAGTGTGCAGGGTTTTGGACCTTGATGATGCACAGGCATCGATGGAACCCCTTGGACTCCGGAGTGAGTCAGGGAGTGTGCTATTTGGGTTGATTTATTTACTGTGATATTTCATTGATATGATGATATGATGTGGACATGTTCTGAAATGATTGTTGATGATGCAGGCTGACGATAACTTGCTGACCAGACTCACATATGGAGTAAAGGGGCCACACACGATTTTCAGAGAGGTTGAGGGAGAGGTGTGGACAGCAGCCCTACCATAGCCTACTAGCACTCCCTTCGTGGCTTGAACTGTAGGTTAACGATTACCTATTTTGAGAGGATTAATGATGCCATGAGGGCATATTGTGATAGTCGCTCACGATGATTCTAAGGGGCACGCAATAAGGCCGGGGCCTTATTCCTTAGATCCCCTAGTCTCCCACAAGTTCACCTGGCAGAGTGTTGACTCCAGGGGTTATTGATGTCTACCAATCAGTAAAGTTGGCAAATGGCACCCTTGGAGCACGTGGTGCATCCTGAAGGGCACGTCGCGCGAAAGAAACACAAGTTAGTGAGTGTCACCCTTGGAGCATGTGGTGCATCCTGAAGGGCACATCGCGCAAAAGAAACAACCGAGGTGAGTGGCACCCTTGGAGCACGTGGTGCGTCCTGAAGGGCACGTCGCATTGATGTTGAGGAAGGAACAAACCTAGATGTCCCTAAGACATTTAACACCTTAATAAATTCTTAAAATGACTTCCCTAAATAATTGTCACCCAGTTCAGAATCTAAACCTAAGTCTAAAACTTCTCTAGGGTAAAATTTTGTGTAGCCTTAAGAAAAAGACCCTATAAAAATAAAAATAAAGATATAAACTAAAACCCACTTAAGTAATAGTTTTAGTCTTCTTAAATTTAG
>ML777343.1:1283973-1310382 GCA_009831015.1 Picea engelmannii | reverse complement strand
ATATAAACTAAAACCCACTTAAGTAATAGTTTTAGTCTTCTTAAATTTAGAGGGTAAAATGAAGAGAGGAATAATTTAATTAAAATCCCTGGTTTTAAATTGTAAAGAGGAATTAAATTATTTAACTTGTGGAAGTATAAAAATATTTAAAATTAATAATAAAGGGAAAAGAGTAGATAGTGCAACTGTCATTTTGGCTCTAATAAAAATGGGAAATAAGGGAATAATAATAATTAGGAAACTAAGTAATGGAGGGAACATAGTAAAGGAAAGTTGGGAACTTATGGTAAAAAGCGAGGTCAACATAGTAAGGAATCTGCAATTAAGAACCTTCTAATTTGAGCTAATTTAGCAACATCATTTTTGGGGAAAGTATTTAAAACATGTAAGGGGATCTAGGAACACCTAGGAGTAAATTTAGGAGCAACTCTAGGTGGGTGAGGGAAATGAGACAATTAATAAATTTAAAAAAAAAAAATTAACGGAGAAAAGAGGGGGATGGATGACACTTGTGCGAAGGAGAATATTTAGAATATTTTCATTAAAACTTGATTTAAATGTGATTAGGGGAAAGTTGGAGGTCCAAAAACTCTATAAAATAAAGGGAAGATGAGGAAGAAGGGGATGGGGTCTTAGCATAACATTACGCTGCCGAAATTGTCTCTTGACTAATTACTTGTGGGGAGTTGGGATTTCTAAGCTCGGATAGGAGTGGTAGCTCGGCCTTGCGAGGCAAGCTGGGAAGCTAGACATACCATCTGGATAGTGTGTGGCCCCTTTGCGGCTTGGGGGGCTAAAGGGGAAGCAGAGTACTCCTAGTATTGGCTACGAGGTACCAGTGAGGTCTCGACGATTAGCGAGCGGGAGCGGCATGGAATGCGCGAACGTCATCGAGGCAGGCGATAAGGCAACAGTATGGTTTTTTTTTATTTGTAGAGTAGAATGCATTAAGATTATGATAGGATTTGAAAATTGATTATAAGTGATTGGGTTATCTTGTTCCTCGATGGTCTCTGCACTTAACACGCTTCCTTGTGATTCCTCCTTGTGTTTTACTCACCTCTCAACTACATATTAACAACCTCGCCTTAGCAATTCATCACTGAAATTAAGTGTATTGATGGGGTTATTTTGTGTTGTAGATTTTTATGACAAACTTTATTGTCCGACTGATTCATGAAGTTATATGTTTAAATTCGACTGTAGTTGCATGGCTAAAAGTGCATTATAGTTAGAATTTATGTGTTGAAGTTTTATGTAAAGAAAATTTTAGCTTTAGAATTCTGTACTGAAATTTTATGTATCGAAGGTTTTATATTAGGAAGTATGCAATGAAATTTATGCACTGAAATTGATTAATATTGGACTGTAATCTATTTCCTTTCTAGAAAGTACAGGTCTGAATTCTGGCTGGAATGCATTAGGTTTAGAAATCCCAGGTCTGAAGGTTGGAATGTCTGACTGTCTGTATCACGTTATTGTGTAGGAATTATTGACCTTCTTGAAATTGTGAGATTTTAGGACCACAAAGCGCGAGGAGAGGGATGAGGCGACTGGGTTCCAGTGTTTCAAACTTCTCCCGCAGGTTTTTGTCCCAAACATATTGAACTCCTCCAACCTCCCACTCTTCCGTTGGACGCGTATGATTTTTAAAGCACGTTTTATGACAGCCCCCCCAATACACCTGTGGTGAACTTAATGGTGTTGTTTCACCTTCCCTTCAACTGCTTATCCATGAAAGGGTATATGTTGTTGATTTCAATCCTCCTCTTCATACTGGTAGTGCATGAGATTTCTGTTTTGGTAGAGGCTGATTATGGACTTTATCGTTGATATATGCCGCCTGTGAATGCCAGTATGATACTGACTTCCACCGAAGAAAACATTCATACCGTGAAGTCACATACCCTTAACTCGGTTTTTCCCGAGCTCTGTCCTTGGGATCTCCCATGGTGCCCCATGTGTGCGCTATCCTCTGGTTCTGGGTTGTTAATACTATTACTCGAACGCCTGGTCGATGCTGAGGAATGGCACTATTTTAACAGAAACCCATCGACCTTTTGTGTGAAACGGTGAACGGTGCCCCTCCTCTACAAAGTGCATTGCATACGGTGGTGAAGGGGTTCTCGGATGCATCCAGGAAAATCTTATTCCTTCTTGGATTCTGGTAGACGACCCTTGACAGTTTTCATTTGACTCCTGACCTTCCAGCATGCACGCACAACCCTTATGTTCTGGCATCGATTGTTGCCTCTGATTTTCCCCTTTTTATGGCCTCTTACCTGGCTCGGGCCTTCTCCCAAATTTCCTGTTTCCAAAAGGAAACATCTTCAATTGCTACCTCTTAAACGCCATGTACTGGTTCTTAAAATGCAGGTATCTTCGCCCTTTTATTGTTAACGGCAACTGGTAAAAAGATGTCGTCAGAAGGTTAAATATCCAACGATTTTCTAAGTTGGTAGTTTTTATTATTATATATTGTTTCTAAATAGCGCCGATTGTTAGCACTGGACAAAGGATAGTTAAACGATAGCACTAGATTTCGTTATATATTTTTATATTTTAAAGACTGACAGGTTTTTATTATTATATATTGTTTCTAAATGATTAGCGCAGATCGTTAGCATTGGACAAAGGATAGTTACAATGATAGCACTAGGGTTCATTTATATATTTTTATATTTAAAGAATGACAGGTAGCACCAAAAAAAATATATATCTTATTAGAATGCTAAATAGACCAGGTGGCTGGTATTTGATTTGCTAGATGATAAAATTTTCATTGAGGTTATTTAAATAGGGTGGAATGATTTATGAATGTATGGGTAACATAAATTAATATATCACCATGCTTACTGTTGATTTAAGAACAATATCAAAAGGGAATGGTGGATTACCTTACAGCTGTCTTGGTTTTATATTATTAGATTGGAATAGTTATGTTTTTCTTTCCATAAAGTCTTGACATTATGTATTCTGTTGAATATAATGGAATGTAATGTGATATAAAGAGATGTTAAGATAATGTAAAAAGTAATGGAATGTTATTGTAAGGCATGTAAGGTAATGTTATGTTAAGGACCTATAATATGATGAATGTAATGAATTGTAATGTCTTAGGTAATGCTAATATCCATGATAAAGTAAATGTTAATGTATTCATAATTCGGGTAATGATATCGCAGTTTAATTATGTGGTTAACACCTAAAATGCAAGATGATAGAGAGTTTTGCAAGTCATTGTGATAAAAAGGTATTATGGGCATCATTTCGTAGCAATGATATTACCATTTTTATTGTTAGTGATAGCTTACCATTATATTGTTCCTTGAACTATGTACAATAAGATTTTATGACTTAATAAATTGAGGATTACGATTAATTAGTTTTACCTGATGTTGAATGTAATCGTCAGTTAATGAAATCAAATGGAGTAATTGGTTGGTATTCAATCACTGTTGAGTCATAGACAATTCCTTGTCTTAATATTGTTTGGTCATTGACTGAGTCCTTTTGTCTTGCGTCGCCGTAGAGGACGTAGTAGCTCTCGGTTTTTGGGTTGTGCTTGGTTGTTTTCATTTTGTTGCTTGGTCTACTTGTGTCGGGCAGGATGTAGACATCTCCATGTTCCTCAGAACAATTTCCAGCCCTGAGACCTTAAATGGTTAAAATCGATGAGAACCTGGGCTTGAGCGTTGCTTATGTGTCTTGGAGGTCCTAACCATTGCAGGGTAGGATGAGCGGGTAGTCAGTTTTACTTATTGTCGTGTGATCATCATTTATGCATGCATTTATTTGTCATGTGTCCTTGTCATCTTGTTATGTTCATCATGTTTGCATCTTATTCATCGTCGGGTGGTGATGAAGAGTCGAATGTGTTGTTTGTTTCCTTGTACACACGCGCACAAACCTTAAACACACACAAAAAAAATCTTTTGCACCTGTTATCAGAGTTTGTTGTCGTGATGAACGGGAGTTTGTTACATATGGTATCAGAGCAGGTTCGACCCTCGACTTGGGATTCGCTATAGCTTTCATCAACATGATTTGATTTTATTATACTGTTGCTGATAGAGTTGATTGTGTGCATGCAGGTAATCATGGTTAGAGGATGCCGCGGAGGCAGACGACGAGGTGCTAGGGGAGGAGGCGTGACACCTCCAGTAGCATCCACGCCTGAGGGGTCTAACCCCCAGGGAGGCGAGCAGGTTCTCAGACAGGAGCAGATAGCAGTGGAAGACATGGTCAGGATGATGAGGTCATTTCAGCGCATGTCCGAGGCACTGATCAGCTGATTGGACAGAGACGAGGCCAGGGTGCCGGCATCCGCTGAGGTTCCACCACGTGCACTGGCCATTACAGGTAGCTTTCACTGTGAACTCGAGAAGGTTAAATTTCCCGAGTTCTTTGGTGCCCTGGATGGCGCCGCCACCGAGGCATGGTTGGACAATATGACGATGTGCTTCGCACTTCACGATTTTACCTCCAACATGAAAGTCTGCATGGCAGTCTTTCAACTGAAGGGGAGCGCTCTTCTATGTTGGAAGACACTCCTACCGTAGCTGAACATGGTCGTTGAGGACGTGTCATGGGAACTGTTCGAGGAATGGTTCTGAGAGAGGTGCCTTTCCAAGGAATTCATTGAGCATCATCTCAATGAGTTAAATGCCTTACGACAGGGAGGTCGTACGGTGCCCGTGTATGAGGCATGTTTTATGGAGCTACTTCGGTATGCTCCGCAGCTTAACACAGAGAAAATTAAGGTCAACTGGTTCGTGTTTGACCTTAATGGAAGCCTGCGTGCAAAGGTTAGGATTTTGATGACTCAAACCTTGCACGACGTCATCCAGAAGGCCCTCATAGCAGAGGAGGAGCTTATCAGTGGGGGTCATACCAGGACTCTAGCGAGACTAGCAGGGTAGGGTTCATCTGGAACCCTGCAGCACCAAACACCAACGAGACATATGCTGGGATATCGTGGCTTCCAGAGGGGATCCACTTTCACTACACCCCAGCGACTGTGACCTCAGAAGCGGACACCTTATCAGGGACCACAACATCAACAGCAACATCGCCCACAGTAGCAGTAGTTTAGGCCTATTCAGCAAAACAGACCAGGTTTTTAGGATGGTGGGTCGTCATCTACTACTTCGGGTACCAAAACTACTGGGCCGAAGAAGGGGCGCGATTGTCCTGTGGAGAGGACCAGAGTGTATGGATCACCCAGACTCACTACAGTTGGAGATATGGGCAAGGCCCATCGGATTCATGCAGCGGTGAATAACCGCCAGGAAGAACATCAATCGACTGTGCTCGAGATGACAGGTACTGTCACTGACCATACCCTTAGTATTTTGATAGACCTAGGTGCTACTGAGAGTTTCATTTCTGGTGTAGCACTAAAAAGGATTAAGGTAAAGGTTGTCGAACGGGATAAGTTTAGCTTCATAGAGATGGCTTCAGGATCCAAACAGAAGGTTGAAGGAAAAGTTATGGACTGTGCCCTTAATCTGGGAGAGTTTTTCATGAGGGTTAACCCATACGTCACAATCTTAGGATCTTATGACATCGTGATTGGTATGGATTGGTTGGAATTGCATGAGGCGATACTCAACTATAAGACAAAACGGTTGAGCTTGGTTGATGACGAAGAGCAGAGACGTGTGATTGTTGGATGGAACCACAGAGTATCCCTGAGGTTCATCTCTTCCTTACAGTTACATAAAAGTATGCGCAAGGGGTGCAAGCTTTATGCGATCCTTTCACTAAAGGAGAAGGGAGTAGCGAAAGGTTTAAAACACCTTCCAGTGGTGAGAGAGTTTGCAGACGTGTTCCCAGAGGAGTTACCGAGGATTCCTCTGGAGATGCAATTGGATTTTACCATCGACCTAAAACTGGGGATGGAACCAATAGCAAGGACTCCTTATCGGATGTCGACCCCGGAGTTGCAAGAGTTGAAAATGCAACTAAAGGAGTTGCTGGACCTAGGACTGATACGTGCTAGTGTGTCACCGTGGGGAGCACCTGTCATTTTTATACGAAAGAAGGACAGATCTTGGAGGCTTTGCATTGACTACCGTCAAATGAACAAGGCTACGATTAAGAATCAGTATCCCTTACCAAGAATTGATGATCTGTTCGATCAAATGAAGGGTGCGACAGTGTTCTCCAAGATCGATTTGCGATCAGGGTATCACCAGTTATGGATCAAGGAGGATAACGTCCCTAAGACCGCCTTTAAGATGAGATTTAGACATTATGAGTTTACTATTTTACCGTTTGGACTGACAAATGCCCCAGGGGTATTCATGAGTTTGATGAACGGGGTGTTCCGCAAGTAATTGGACAAGTTTGTCCAAGTATTCATTGACGATATCTTGATCTACTCTCGGACGATGGAGGAGCATGATCAGCACTTGCGCTTTGTACTATAGTGTCTACGAGAGCACAAATTGTATGGGAAATTGTCCAAATCCTCTTTTTATCAATCGAGGATTCACTACTTAGGGCATGTCATCTCAGGCGAAGGTATCGTCGTGGATCCAACCAAGGTTGAGGCTATTATGGAATGGCTTTTACTGACGAATGTCACAGAAGTGCATAGTTTTATAGGTTTAGCAGGATACTATCGACGGTTTATCGAGGAATTTTCGAAGATAGCAAATCCGATCACAGAATTGCAGAAGAAAAACAAGAAATTTGTTTGGACGGAGAAATGTGCGGAAGCATTTTGGAGGCATAAAGAGTTGTTGACAACAACGTCGATACTAAAGGTCCCTGACATGGACGCGGACTTCTTGGTATGCACTGGCGCATCAAAGGAAGGTTTATCCAGAGTCTTGATGCAAGACGAACTTGTGATTGCTTACATTTCAAGGAAATTGAGAAGGAATGAGGAGAACTACGCGACGCACGATTGGGAGATATTAGCCATCGTATATGCCTTGAAGGTTTGGAGACACTACCTTGTTGGACAAAAATTTGAATTAAAGACTAATCATTGTGGACTACAACATATTTTTACGCAAAGCGACCTGAACGCATGACAACGACGTTGGTCAGAGTTGCTTAGTGAGTACGACTTCGAGATTACCTACATAAAGGGAATATTGAACCGAGTGGCGGATGCTTTGAGTCAGAGGCCGTGCATTTTTTAGATGTTGCGTCTTCAGACGAATCTACATGAGAAGATTCTCACTTTACAGCGTGATGATGATTGGTACAAAGAGGTTGAGGGGATTATTGGACAAAACACCATGATGGTACCACGATACAAGGGATTTTCATTTGATAGCGATGGGTTATTGAGGTTTAGAAGTTGGATTTAAGTACTACCAAACGACGAGTTAAGGATGTTGATCCTGAGCGAGGCTCATAGAGTAGTTTACATGGCTCACCCAGGAGTCATGAAGATGAGGGAAAACCTTGAACCCTTATTCTTCTGGAAGGGAATGAAGGCCGACATAGTCAACTTTGTGGCTAGATGTCTAAAGTGTCAGTAGGTAAAAGATGAACATAGACACCTGGTAGAATTACTTCAACCACATGCCATTCCAGAATCGAAATGGGAAGTTATTTCTATGGATTTTATTGTTGGATTTCCACTGACGGTAAGGAGACACGACTCGATTTTTGTAGTAGTAGACACTCTGACGAAGAGTGATCACTTTATTTGTGTGCATACAACGTATCAGGCACCTGACATAGATAGAGTTTTCATCAGTGAGATTATGAGGCTGCATGGCATGCCTAAGGGGATTATATTCGATCGAGGATCGATGTTTACTCGACGATTTTGGACAAGTTTCCAAGAGGCCTTGGGAACCCAGCTTAACTTTAGTACTGCATATCACCCCGATACTGACGAACAGACCAAACGAATGAACCGAACCTTGGAAGACATGTTGTGCATGTACGTGATGGACCAACAAAAGCGTTGGGAAGAATTCTTGCCACTAGTAGAGTTCGCTTACAACAACAGTTACCAGAGCACCATTAAGATGGCACCTTTCAAGTTTCTTTACGGGCGACCGTGTCGGATGCCCTTGAGTTGGGATCGGCTTGAGGATAGGGTCCTAGTGGGACCGGAAGCAATCCAAGAAATGGAAGAGAAAATGCAAACCATAAGACAAAGGATTAAAGAAGCACAGGATCGACAGAAGAGTTATGCCGATGTGCACCGAGTCGATTGTAGTTATGAGGTTGAAAATCGAGTCTTCTTGCGGGTTAAGCCGCCATAAGAGTTCGATCAAGTTTGTAAAGGGAGCTAAACTCTCTCCTAGGTTTGTGGGACCTTTCGAGATTGTGGATAAAAAGGGTCCCATGGCCTATTGACTAGCCTTGCCTGATTCTTTGAGGCGTATGCATGATGTTTTTCATGTACCTGTTTTGAGACATTATATTAGTGATCCTACACATGTGATTGACATGAGTTCCTTGCAGGTATCGGATGAGGGAGTGCTCACGGCTGAGCCGGTCCACATCTTAGATCATCGCATTCAACAGTTACAACATTGAATGGTAGATCAGGTCAAGGTCCAGTGGGACAGTTATAGTCCGCACTCGGTGACTTGGGAGGATGCATATGATATGCACCAGCAGTTTCCATTTTTGTTTGATAGATAGACTTATGATACTGGGATACATTTCTTTTGGCATTCATACTATGAAACTTCAGGACAAAGTTTAGACTAAGAGGAGGTGTATGTAACATCCCGCTCTGGCGCACTGAGAAAACGTATTATTTGAGGACACTTGCTCGCAAGTGATCTAGACTTTTATGATATTAAAACCCTTGTCCTTGATTATTATGCATTATGATAGATGACATGATGTTTTACTGTTTTGACTTAGACAGGTGCTATTGACTCAGTTTTATTGAGTGTGCAGGGTTTTGGACCTTGATGATGCACAGGCATCGATGGAACCCCTTGGACTCAGGATTGAGTCAGAGAGTGTGCTATTTGGGTTGATTTATTTACTGTGATATTTCATTGATATGATGATATGATGTGGACATGTTCTGACATGATTGTTGATGATGCAGGCTGACAATAGCTTGCCGACCAGACTCACATATGGAGTAAAGGGGCCACAAACGATTTCCAGAGAGGTTGAGGGAGAGGTGTGGACAACATCCCTGCCACAGCCTACTAGCACTCCCGTCGTGGCTCGAACTGTAGGTTAACAATTACCTAGTTCAAGAGGATCCACGATGCCGTGAGGGAAGACTGCGACAGTCACTCATGATGATTCTAAGGGGTGCGCAATAAGGTGGGGTCCTTATTCCTTAGATCCCTTAGTCTCCCACAAGTTCACCTGGTGGAGTGTTGACTCCAGGGGTTATTGATGTCTACCAATCAGTCAAGTTGGCGAGTGGCACCCTTGGAGCATGTGGTGCATCCTGAAGGGCACGTTGCACAAAAGAAAGACAACTTAGCAAGTGGCACCCTTGGAGCATATGGTGCATCCTGAAGGGCACGTTACGCAAAAGAAACAACCGAAGCGAGTGGCACCCTTGGAGCACGTGGTGCGTCCTGAAGGGCACGTCACATTGATGTTGAGGAAGGAATAAACCTAGATCGCCCTAATACATTTAACACCTTAAGAAATGCTTAAAACGACTTCCCTAAATAATTGTCCCCCAGTTCATAATCTAAACCTAAGTCTAAAACTTCTCTAGGGTAAAATTTTGTGTAGCCTTAAGAAAAAGACCCTATAAAAATAAAAATAAATATATAAACTAAAACCCACTTAAGTAATAGTTTTAGTCTTCTTAAATTTAGAGGGTAAAATGAAGAGAGGAATAATTTAATTAAAATCCCTGGTTTTAAATTGTAAAGAGGAATTAAATTATTTAACTTGTGGAAGTATAAAAAGATTTTAAATTAATAATAAAGGGAAAAGAGTAAATTGCGCAACTGCCATTTTGGCTCTAATAGAAAGGGGAAAGAAGGGAATAATAAGAATTAGGAAACTAAGTAGTGGAGGAAACATAATAAAGGAAAGTTGGGAACTTATGGTAAAAAGCGAGGTCAACATAGTAAGGAATCTGCAATTAAGAACCTTCTAATTTGAGCTAATTTAGTAACATCATTTTTGGAGAAAGTATTTAAAACATGTAAGGGGATCTAGGAACACTTAGGAGTAAATTTAAGAGAAACTCTAGGTGGGTGAGGGAAATGAGACAATTAATAAATTTAAAAAAAAATAATTAATGGAGAAAAGAGGGGGATGGACGACACTTGTGCAAAGGAGAATATTTAGAATATTTTCATTAAAACTTAATTTAAATGTGATTAGGGGAAAGTTGGACATCCAAAAACTCTATAAAAGAAAGGGAAGATGAGAAAGAAGGGGATGGGCTGTTAGCATAACATTACGCTGCCGGAATTGTGACTTGACTGATTACTTGTGGGGAGTTGGGATTTCTCAGCTCGGATAGGAGTGGTAGCTCAGCCTTGCGAGGCAAGATGGGAAACTAGACATACCATCTGGATAGTGTGTGGCCCCTTTGCAGCTTGGGGGGATAAGGAGGAAGTAGAGTACCCCTAGCATTGGTTGGGAGGTACCGGTGAGGTCTCAACGGTCGGTGAGTGGGAGCAGCACGGAATGCGCGGACGTCATCGAGGCAGGCGATAAGGCAACTGTATGTTTTTTTTTGTTTGTAGAGTAGAATGCATTAAGATTATTCTAGGATCTGAAAATTGATCGTAAGTGATTGGGTTATCTTGTTCCTCAATGGTATCTACACTTAACGCACTTCCTTGTGATTCTGCCTTGCATTTTACTCACCTCTCAACTACAGATTAACAACCTCACCTTAGGAATTCATCACTGAAATTAAGTGTATTAATGGGGTTATTTTGTGTTGTAAATTTTTATGACGGACTTTATTGTCCAACCGATTCATGAAGTTATATGTTTAAATTTGACTGCAGTCGCATGGCTAAAAGTGCATTATAGTTAGAATTTAGGTGTTGAAGTTTTATGTAAAGAAAATTTTAGCTTTAGAATTCTGTACTGAAATTTTATGTATCGAAGGTTTTATATTAGGAAGTATGCAATGAAATTTATGCATTGAAATTGATTAATATTGGACTGTAATCTATTTCCTATCTAGAAAGTACAGGTCTGAATTCTGGCTGGAATGCTTTAGGTTTAGATATCCCGGGTCTAAAGGCTGTAATGTCCGACTGTCTGTATCGCTTTATTGTGTAGGAATTGTTGACCTTCTTGAAATTGTGAGATTTTAGGACCACAAAGCGCGAGGAGAGGGATGAGGCAACTGGGTTCCAGTGTTTCAAACTTCTCCCATAGGTTTTCGTCCCAAACTTATTGAACTCCTCCAACCTCCCACTCTTCCATTGGACGCGTATGATTTTTAAAGCACGTTTTATGACAGCCCCCCCAATACACCTGTGTTGAACTTAATGGTGTTGTTGCACCTTCCCTTCAACTACTTATCCATGAAAGGGTATATGCTGTTGATTGCAATCCTCCTCTTCATGCTGGCAGCGCATGAGCTTTCTACTGTGGTAGAGGCTGATTATGGGCCATATCATTGCTATACGCTGCCTGTGAATGCCAGTATGATACTAACTGTCACTGAAGAAAACCTTCATACTGTGAAGTCGCATACTCTTAATGCGGTTGTGCTCGAGCTCTGTCCTTGGGATCTCCCTTGGTGCCCCATGTGGGCGCTATCCTCTAGTTCTAGGTTGTTAATACTATTTCCCGAACGCCTGGTCGATGCTGAGGAATGGCACTGTTTTAATAGAAGCCCATCGACCTTTTGTGTGAAACGGTGGACGGTGCCCCTCCTCTGCAAAATGCGTTGCGTACGGTGGCGAAGGGGTTCTCGGATGCATTCAGGAAAATCTCATTGCTTCTTGGATTCTGGTAGACGACCCTTAATAGTTTTCATTTGACTCCTGACCTTCCAGCATGCATGCACAACCCTTGCATTCTGGCGCCAATTGTTGCCTCTGATTTTCCCCTTTTTCCGGCCTCTTACCTTTCTCGGGCCTTCTCCCAAGTTTCTTGTTTCCAAAAGGAAACATATTCAATTGCTACCTTTTAAACGCCATGTACTGGTTCTTAAAACGCAGGTATCTTCACCCTTTTATTGTTAACAGTAGCTGGTAAAAAGATGTTGTCAGAAGGTTAAATATCCAGGGATTTTCTAAGTTGGTAGTTTTTATTATTATATATTGTTTCTAAATAGCGTCGATCATTAGCACTAGACAAAGGATAGTTAAACGATAGCACTAGATTTCAATATATATTTTTATATTTAAAGACTGACAGGTAGCGCCAAAAATATATATATATATCTTATTAGAATGCTGAATAGACAAGGTGGCTGGAATTCAATTTGCTAGATGATAAAATTTTCATTGAGGTTATTTAAATAGGGTGGAACGATTTATGAATGTATGGGTAACAGAAATTAATATATCACCATGGTTACTGTTGATTTAAGAACAAGATCAAAAAGGAATTGTGGATTACCTTACAACTGTCTTGGTTTTATATTATTAGATTGGAATAGTTCTGTCTTTCTTTCCATAAAGTCTTCACATTATGTATTCTATTGAATATAATGGAATGTAATGTGATATAACGAGATGTTAAGATAATGTAATAAGTAATGGAATGTTATTGTAAGGCGTGTAAGGTAATGTTATGTTAAGGAACTATAATATGATGAATGTAATGAATTGTAATGTCTTGGGTAATGCTAATATCCATGATAAAGTAAATGTTAATGTATTCATCATTCGGGTAATGATATCGCAATTTAATTATGTGGTTAACACCTAAAATGCAAGATGATAGAGTGTTTTGCAAGTCATTGTGATAAAAAGGTATTATGGGCATCATTTCATAGCAATGATATTACCATTTTTACTGTTAGTGATAGCTTACCATTATATTGTTCCTTGAACTATGTACAATAAGATTTTATGACTTAATAAATGGAGGATTGAGATTAATTAGATTTACCTGATGCTGAATGTAATCGTCGGTTAATGAAATAAAATGGAGTAATTGGTTGGTATTCAATCACTGTTGAGTCATAGACAATTCCTTGTCTTAATATTGTTTGGTCGTTGACTGAGTCCTTTTGTCTTGTGTCGTCGTAGAGGACGTAGTAGCTCTCAGTTTCTGGGTTGTGCTTGGTTGTTTTCATTTCATTGCTTGGTCTGCTTATGTTGGGCGGGATGTAGACACCTCCATGATCCTCAGAATAGTCGCCAGCCCTGAGACCTTAAATGGTTAAAATCGATGGGAACTTGGGCTTGAGCATTGCTTATGTGTCTTGGAGGTCCTAACCATTGTAGGGTAGGACGAGCGGGTAGTTAGTTTTACTTATTGTCGTGTGATAATCGTTTATGCATGCAGTTATTTGTCATGTGTCCTTGTTGTCTTGTTATGTTCATCATGGTTGCATCTTATTCGTCGTCGGGTGGCGATGCAGAGTCAAATGTGTTGTTTGTTTCCTTGTACATGCGCACACACACCCTAAACACACACAAAAAAATCTTTCGCACCTGTAATCAGAGTTTGTTGTCATGATGAACCGGAGGTTGTTACATATGGTATCAAAGTGGGTTCAACCCGTGACTTGGGATTCACCACAGCTTTTGTCGACATGATTTGATTTTATTATGTTGTTGTTGATCGAGTTGATTGTGTGCGTGCAGGTAATCATGGTTAGAGGACGTTGCGGAGGCAGATGACGGGGTGCTAGGGGAGGAGGCATGACGCCTCCAGTAGCATCGACGCCTGAGGGGTCTAACCCCCAGGGAGTCGAGCAGGTTCTCGGGCAGGAGCATATAGCAGTGGGAGACGTGGTCAGGATGATGAGGTTTTTTTCAGCACATGTCCGAGGCACTGATCAACCGATTGGACAGAGACAAGGCTAGGGCACTGACACCCATTGAGGTTCCACCGCACACACCGGCCATTACAGGTGGCTTTCAGTGTGAAATCGAAAAGGTTAAATTTTCCGAGTTTTTTGGTGCCCCGGATGGCACCATCGTCGAGGCATGGTTGGAGAATATGGCGATGTGCTTCGCACTTCACGATTATACCTCCAACATGAAATTCCACATGGAGGTCTTTCGACTGAAGGGGAGTGCTCTTCTATGGTGGAAGACGCTCCTACCGTAGCTGAACATGGTCGTTGAGGATGTGTAATGGGAACTGTTCGAGGAACAGTTCCGAGAGAGGTACCTTTCCGAAGAATTCATTGAGCGTCATCTCAATGAGTTCAACGCCTTACGACAGGGAGGTCGTACGGTTCCCGTGTACGAGGCACATTTTATGGAGCTGCTATGGTATTCTCCGCACCTTAACACAGAGAAACTTAAGGTCAATCGGTTCATGTTTGGCCTTAACGACAGCCTGCATGCAAAGGTTAGGATTTTGATGCCTCAAACCTTACACGACGTTGTCCAGAAGGCCCTCATAGCAGAGGAGGAGCTTATCAGTGGGGGTCATACCAGGACTCCAGCGAGACCAGCAAGGCAGGGTTCATCTAGAACCCTACAGCACCAAACACCAGCGAGACATACGCCGAGATATTGTGGCTTCCAGAGGGGATCCACTTTCACCACACCCCGGGGACTGCCGCCTCAACAGAGGAAACCTTATCAGGGACCACAGCATCAGCAGCAACATCACCTGCAGCAGCAGCAGTTTAGGCATGTTCAGTAGAACAGACCAGGTTTTCAGGCTAGTGGGCCTTCATCTACTACTTCGGGTACCAGGACTACTGGGCCAAAGAAGGGGTGTTGGATGTGTGGGGAGCCACACTACCAGCGTGACTGTCCTGTGGAGAGGACCAGAGTGTGTGGATTAGTTGGACCCACTACAATTAGAGATATGGGCAAGGCCCATCGGATTCATGCAGTGGTGAATAACTGCCAGGAAGAACATCAGTCAACTGTGCTCAAGATGATAGGTATTGTCGCTAACCAGACCCTTAGTATTTTGATAGACCCGGGTGCTACTAAGAGTTTCATTTCTGGTATAGTGCTAAAAAGGATTAAGGTAAAGGCTGTCGAACAGGACGAGTTTAGCTTCGTAGAGATGGCTTCAGGAGCCAAACAGAAGGTTGGAGGAAAAGTTACAGGCTGTGCCCTTAACCTGGGAGATTTTGTCATGAGGGTCAACTTGTATGTCACGATCTTAGGATCTTATGACGTCATGATTGGTATGGATTGGTTGGAATCGCATGAGGCGATACTCAACTGTAAGATGAAATGATTGAGCTTGGTTGATGACGAAGGGCAGAGACGTGTGATTGTTGGACGGAACCAGGGAGTATCCCTGATGTTCGTCTCTTCCTTACAGTTACATAAGAGTATGCGCAAGGGGTGAAAGCTTTATGCGATCCTTGCGCTAAACGAGAAGGGAGTAACGGAAGGTCTAGAACACCTTCCGATGGTGAGAGAGTTTGCAGACATGTTCTCGGAGGAGTTAACGGGGATGCTGCCAGAGAGAGAATTGGAGTTTACCATCGACCTAAAACCAGGGACGGAACCGATAGCAAGGAAGCCTTATCGGATGTCGACCCCAGAGTTGCAAGAGTTGAAAATGCAACTAAAGGAGTTGCTAGATCTGGGACTGATACGTCCTAGTGTGTCACCATGGGGAGCACCTGCCATTTTTATTCAAAAGAAGGACAGATCTTGGAGGCTTTGCATTGACTACCGTCAACTGAACAAGGCTACGATTAAGAATTAGTATCCCTTACCAAGAATTGATGATCTGTTCGATCAAATGAAGGGTGCGACGGTGTTCTCCAAGATCGATTTGCAATCAGGGTATCACCAGTTACGGATCAAGGAGGATGGTGTCCCTAAGACTGCCTTTAAGACGAGATTTGGAAATTACGAGTTTACTGTTTTACCGTTTGGACTGACAAACGCCCCAGGGGTATTCATGAGTTTAATGAATCGGGTGTTCCGCGAGTACTTGGACAAGTTCATCCAAGTATTCATTGATGATATCTTGATCTACTCTCGGACGACGGAGGAGCATGACGAGCACTTGCGCTTGGTACTACAGTGTCTACGAGAGCACAAATTGTATGGGAAGTTGTCCAAATGCTCTTTTTATCAATCGAGAATTCACTACTTAGGGCATGTCATCTCTAGCAAAGGTATCGTTGTGGATCCAGCCAAGGTTTAGACTATTATGGAATGGCCTGTGCTGACGAATTTCACAGAAGTGCGTATTTTTATGGGTTTAGCAGGATACTATCGACGGTTTGTCAAGGGATTTTCGAAGATAGCAAATTTGATCACGGAATTGCAGAAGAAAAACAAGAAGTTTGTTTGGACGGAGAAATGCACGGAAGAATTTCGGAGGCTTAAAGAGTTGTTGACAACAGTGCTAATACTAAAGGTCCCTGACATGGATGCGGACTTCTTGGTATGCACTGACGCATCCAAGGAAGGTTTAGGCGGAGTCTTGATGCAATACGGATGAGTGATTGCTTACATTTCAAGGAAATTGAGAAGGCATGAGGAGAACTACGCAACGCACGATTGGGAGTTATTAGCCATCGTATATGCCTTGAAGGTTTGGAGACACTACCTTGTTGGACGAAAATTTGAATTAAAGACTGATCATTGTGGACTACAACACATTTTTACACAAAGCGACCTGAACGCACGACAATGGCGTTGGTCAGAGTTGCTTAGCGAGTATGACTTTGAGATTACCTACATAAAAGGAATAGTGAACCAGGTGGTGGATGCTTTGAGTCGGAGGCTGCGCATTTTTTTGGTGTTGCCTCTTCAGACGAATCTATGTGAGAAGATTCTCACTTTACAGGGTGATGATGATTGGTACAAAGAGGTCGAGGGGTTTATCGGACAAAACACCATGATGGTACGACGATACAAGGGATTTTCATTTTATAGTAATGGGACCTACAGGTTTAGAATTCGGATTTACGTACCACCAAACGACGAGTTAAGGATGTTGATCCTGAGCAAGGCTCATAGAGCAGTTTACATGGCTCACCCAGGAGTCACGAAGATGAGGGTAGACCTTAAACCCTTATTCTTCTGGAAGAGAATGAAGGCTGACATAGTCAACTTTGTGGCTAGATGTCTAGAGTGTCAGTAGGTAAAGGCTGAACATAGACACCCGACAGGATTACTTCAACCACATGTCATTCCGGAATCGAAATGGGAAGTTATTTCAATGTATTTTATTGTTGGATTTCCACTGACAGCAAGGAGACACGAATCGATTTTTGTAGTAGTAGACACTCTGACGAAGAGTGCTCACTTTATTGCTGTGCGTATGATGTATCAAGCACCTAACATAGCTAGAGTTTTCATCAGTGAGATTGTGAGGCTGCATGGCGTGCCTAAGAGGATTATATCCGATGGAGGATCGGTGTTTACTGGACGATTTTGGATGAGTTTTTAAGAGGCATTTTGAACCCAGCTTAACTTTAGTACTACATATCACCCTGAGACTGACAGACAGACTGAACAAATGAACGAAACCTTGGAAGACATGTTGCGCATGTACATGATGGACCAACAAAAGCATTGGGAATAATTCTTGCCACTAGTAGAGTTTGCTTACAACAATAGTTACCAGAGCACCATTAAGATGACACCTTTCGAGTTTCTTTACGGGCGACCATGTCAGACACCCTTGAGTTGCGATTAACTTGAGGATAGGGTCCTAGTGGGACCAGAAGCAATCCAAGAAATGGAAGAGAAAATGAAAAACATAAGACAAACGATTCAAGAATCATAGGATCGAGAGAAGAGTTATGCCGATGTGCACTGAGTCGACCGTAGTTATGAGGTCGGCGATCGAGTCTTCTTGCAGGTTAAACCACATAAGAGTTCGATCAAGTTTGGAAAGGGAGATAAACTCTCTCCTAGGTTCGTGGGACCTTTCGAGATTGTGGAGAAAAAGGGGCCTGTGGCCTATCGACTAGCCTTGCCTGATTCTTTGAGGCTTATGCACGATGTTTTTCATGTATCTGTTTTGAGACATTATATTAGTGATCCTGCACATGTGATTGACATGAGTTCCTTGCAGGTATCGGATAAGGGAGTGCTCACAGCTGAGCCGGTCCACATCTTAGATCATCGTGTTCGACAGTTACGACGTCGAATGGTAGATTAGGTCAAGGTCCAGTGGGACAGTTATAGTCCGCACTTGGCGACCTGGGAGGACGCATATGATATGCACCACCAGTTTAGATTTTTGTTTGATACATAGACTTATGATACTGGGATACATTTCTTTTGGCATTCATAATACGAAACTTCAGGACGAAGTTTAGACCAAGAGAGGTTGTATGTAACATCCCGCTCTGGCGCACTGACAAAACTTATTCTTTGAGGACACTTGCTCGCAAGTGATCTAGACTTTTATGATATTAAAACCCTTGTCCTTGATTATGATGCGTTATGATAGATGACATGATGTTTTACTATTTTGACTTAGACAGGTGCTATTGACTCTGTTTTATTGAGTGTGCAGGGTTTTGGACCTTGATGATGCAGAGGCATCGATGGAACCCCTTGGACTCGAGATTGAGTCAGGGAGTGTGCTATTTGGGTTGATTTATTTACTGTGATATTTCATTGATATGATGATATGATGTGGACATGTTATGACATGATTGTTGATGATGCAGGCTGATGATAGCTTGCCGACCAGACTCACATATGGAGTAAAGGGGCCACACACGATTTTCAGAGAGGTTGAGGGAGAGGTGTGGACAACAACCCTGCCACAGCCTACTAGCACACCAACCATGGCTCGAACTGTAGGTTAACGATTACCTATTTTGAGAGGATCCACGATGTTGTGAGGGCAGACTACGACAGTCGCTCACGATGATTCTAAGGGGTGTGCAATAATGCAGGGGCCTTATTTCTTAGATCCCTTAGTCTCCCACAAGTTCACCTGACGAAGTGTTGACTCCAGGGGTTATTGATGTCTACCAATCAGTCAAGTTGGTGAGTGGCACCCTTGGAGCACGTGGTGCATCCTGAAGGGAACGTCGCACAAAAGAAAGACAAGTTAGCAAGTGGCACCCTTGGAGCATGTGGTGCATCCTGGAGGGCAGGTCGCGCAAAAGAAACAACCGAGGCAAGTGGCACCCTTGGAGCACATGGTGCGTCCTGAAGGGCACGTCGCATTGATGTTGAGGAAGGAACAAACCTAGATGGCCCTAAGACATTTAACACCTTAAGAAATGCTTAAAACAACTTCCCTAAATGATTGTCACCAAGTTCAAAATCTAAACCTAAGTCTAAAACTTCTCCAGGGTAAAATTTTGTGTAGCCTTAAGAAAAAGACCCTATAAAAATAAAAATAAAGATATAAACTAAAACCCACTTAAGTAATAGTTTTAGTCTTCTTAAATTTAGAGGGTAAAATGAAGAGAGGAATAATTTAATTAAAATCCCTGGTTTTAAATTGTAAACAGGAATTAAATTATTTAACTTGTGGAAGTATAAAAAGATTTTAAATTAATAATAAAGGGAAAAGACTAAATAGCGCAACTGCCATTTTGGCTCTAATAAAAAGGGGAAAGAAGGGAATAATAAGAATTAGGAAACTAAGTAATGGAGGAAACATAATAAAGTAAAGTTGGGAATTTATGGTAAAAAGCGAGGTCAACATAGTAAGGAATCTGCAATTAAGAACTTTCTAATTTGAGCTAATTTAGCAACATCATTTTTGGGGAAAGTATTTAAAACATGTAAGGGGATCTAGGAACACCTAGGAGTAAATTTAGGAGCAACTCTAGGTGGGTGAGGGAAATGAGACAATTAATAAATTTAAAAAAAAATAATTAATGGAGAAAAGAGGGGGATGGACGACACTTTTGCGAAGGAGAATATTTAGAATATTTTCATTAAAACTTAATTTAAATGTGATTAGGGGAAAGTTGGAGGTCCAAAAACTCTATAAAAGAAAGGGAAGATGAGGAAGAAGGGGATGGGATGTTAGCGTAACGTTACGCTTCCGGAATTGTGTCTTGACTGATTACTTGTGGGGAGTTTGGATTTCTCAGCTCGGATAGGAGTGGTAGCTCGGCCTTGCGAGGCGAGCTGGGAAGCTAGACATACCATCTGTATAGTGTGTGGCCCCTTTCCGACTTGGGGGGATAAGGGGGAAGCAGAGTGCCCCTAGCGTTGGCTGGGAGGCACTGGTGAGGTCTCGATGGTCGGCGAGTGTGAGCGGCACGGAACACGTGGACGTCATCGAGGCAGGCGATAAGGCAACAGTATGTTTTTATTTTATTTGTAGAGTAGAATGCATTAAGATTATGCTAGGATCTGAAAATTGATCATAAGTGATTGGGTTATCTTGTTCCTCGATGGTCTCTGTGCTTAATGCGCTTCCATGTGATTCTGCCTTGTGTTTTACTCACCTCTCAACTACAAATTAACAACCTCGCCTTAGGAATTCATCACTGAAATTAAGTGTATTGATGGGGTTATTTTGTGTTACAGATTTTTATGACGGACTTTATTGTCCGACCGATTCATGAAGTTATATGTTTAAATTTGACTGTAGTCACATGGATAAAAGTGCATTATAGTTAGAATTTAGGTGTTGAAGTTTTATGTAAAGAAAATTTTAGCTTTAGAATTCTGTACTGAAATTTTATGTATCGAAGGTTTTATATTAGGAAGGATGCAATGAAATTTATGCACTGAAATTGATTAATATTGGACTGTAATCTGTTTCCTTCCTAGAAAGTACAGGTCTAAATTCCGGCTGGAATGCCTTAGGTTTAGAAATCCCGGGTCTGAAGGATGTAATGTTCGACTGTCTGTATCACATTATTGTGTAGGAATTGTTGACCTTCTTGAAATTGTGAGATTTTAGGACCACAAAGCGCGAGGACAGGGATGAGGAGACTGGGTTCCAGTGTTTCAAACTTCTCCCACAGGTTTTCGTCCCAATCTTATTGAACTCCTCCAACCTCCCACTCTTCCGTTGGATGCGTATGATTTTTAAAGCATGTTTTATGACAGCCCCCCCAATACACCTATGGTGAACTTAATGGTGTTGTTGCACCTTCCCTTCAACTGCTTATCCATGAAAGGGTATATGTTGTTGATTGCAATCCTCCTCTTCATGCTGGAAGCACATGAGCTTTCTGTTGTTGTAGAGGATGATTACCTTATCGTTGCTATATGCCACATGTGAATGCCAGTATGATACTGACTGCCACCAAAGCAAACCTTCATACCATGAAGTTGAATACCCTTAACGCGGTTGTGCTCGAGCTCTGTCCTTGGGATCTCCCTTGGTGCCCCATGTGGGCGCTATCCTCTAGTTCTGGGTTGTTAATACTGTTTCCTAGACACCTGGTCAATGCTGAGGAATTGCACTGTTTTAACAGAAGCCCATCAACCTTTTGTGTGAAACGGTGGACGGTGCCCCTCCTCTGCAAAACGTGTTGTGTACAGTGGAAAAGGGGTCCTCGGATGCATTCAGGAAAATCTCATTGCTTCTTGGATTCTGGTAGACGACCCTTGATAGTTGTCATTTGACTCCTGACCTTCCAGCATGCACGCACAACCGTTACGTTCTGGCACCGATTGTTGCCTCTGATTTTCCCCTTTTTCTGGCCTCTTACCTGGCTCGAGACTTCTCCCAAGTTTCCTATTTCCAAAAGGAAACATCTTCAATTGCTACCTCTTAAACGCCACGTACTGGTTCTTAAAATGCAGGTATCTTCGCCTTTTTATTGTTAATGGTAGCTGGTTAAAAGATGTTGTTAGAAGGTTAAATATCTAGCGATTTTCTAAGTTGGTAGTTTTTATTATTATATATTGTTTCTAAATAGCGCCGATTGTTAGCACTGGACAAAGGATAGTTAAACGATAGCACTAGATTTCATTATATATTTTTATATTTTAAAGACTGACAGGTTTTTATTATTATATATTGTTTCTAAATGATTAGCGCAGATTTGTTAGCACTAGACAAAGGATAGTTAAAACTATAGCACTAGAGTTCATTTATATATTTTTATATTTAAAGACTGACAGGTAGCGCCAAAAAAAAATATATATCTTATTAGAATGTTGAATAGACCAGGTGGCTGGTATTCCATTTGCTAGATGATAAAATTTTCATTGAGGTTATTTAAATAGGGTGGAACGATTTATGAATGTATGGGTAACAGAAATTAATATATCACGATGGTTACTATTGATTTAAGAACAAGATCAAAAGGGAATGGTGGATTACCTTACAACTGTCTTGGTTTTATATTATTAGATTGGAATAGTTCTATTTTTCTTTCCATAAAGTCTTGACATTATGTATTATGTTGAATATAATGGAATGTAATGTGATATAACGAGATGTTAAGATAATGTAATAAGTAATGGAATGTTATTGTAAGGCATGTAAGGTAATGTTATGTTAAGGAACTATAATATGATGAATGTAATGAATTGTAATGTCTTAGGTAATGCTAATATCCATGATAAAGTAAATGTTAATGTATTCATCATTTGGGTAATGATATCGTAGTTTAATTATGTGGTAAACACCTAAAATGCAAGATGATACAGAGTTTTGCAAGTCATTGTGATAAAAAGGTATTATGGGCATCATTTTGTAGCAATGATATTACCATTTTTATTGTTAGTGATAGCTTACCATTATATTGTTCCTTGAACTATGTACAGTAAGATTTTATGACTTAATAAATGGAGGATTGAGATTAATTAGATTTACCTGATGCTGAATGTAATCATCAGTTAATGAAATCAAATGGAGTAATTGGTTGGTATTCAATCACTGTTGAGTCATAGACAATTCCTTGTCTTAATATTGTTTGGTCGTTGACTAAGTCCTTTTGTCTTGCGTCGCCGTAGAGGACATAGTAGCTCTCGGTTTCTGGGTTGTGCTTGGTTGTTTTCATTTCGTTGCTTGGTCTGCTTGTGTCGGGCGAGATGTAGACACCTCCATGTTCCTCAGAACAGTCGCCAGCCCTGAGACCTTAAATGGTTAAAATCGATGGGAACCTGGGCTTGAGCGTTTCTTATGTGTCTTGGAGGTCCTAACCATTGCATGGTAGGATGGATGGGTAGTCAGTTTTACTTATTGTCGTTTGATCATCATTTATGCATGCAGTTATTTGTCATGCGTCCTTGTCGTCTTTTTATGTTCATCATGGTTGAGTCTTATTCGTCGTCGGGTGGCGATGCAGAATTGAATGTGTTTTTTGTTTCCTTGTACATGTGCACACACACCTTAAACACACACACAAAAAAATCTTTTGCACCTGTTATCAGAGTTTGTTGTTGTGATGAATGAGAGGTTGTTACAACAAGCTTGTTTTTCATTGCATTTTACAGTTTCAACTTATTTCCTTATTGAATAGAAGAAAATTTTATTGCATCTTTCTTATTCTATGTTAATCATATTTTAATAATCTGTATTCATTCCATTCTGCTTATAAAATACGGATCAGATGTATCCCACACTGGGTGGACCACGTATATCTATGTCTCTATTGTATTGTGTATCTTTTGTGTTTTATTTCCACATTTGTTTTATTTTATTGCTCTGCAATCTTGTTTTTCTAACATTAACATGTTGTCCTCTTTAGATCCTTCCTCTTTTTGTTCATAGTTTTCTTCATGGAATTTTTATTCAAGCGCTTATTTTGCAGAGGGTGGATGGAATTATTCATCTATAATCTCATCATCTATTGGAAAATATTCTCTATAAATAAAATACTTGAGATCTTGGAAAGTATATTGCAAATTTTGAGTGGTTGGGCCCTAATACCTAAGAAATTGTTAAACAAGATTTGTGGATGAAGGTATGCTCCTTGGATTTCATGAATGCATGAGCCACTTCTATTGTCTTAACTCTATAGATGTTATAAACAATCACATTAGTATATCATCATGTAACGCGTTCAATGTTGAAGCATACTTTTTATAATTCACAACATGTGTGACTACTAGGGTTGTGTTACCATTAAACTTTGGACAATTCCTATTCCACTCTAGAGGGTAATCATTTGGATACCTAGGAATTCCTTATATATCAAGGGAAGGATATAATTGATGTGTATGACAAAATTTCATGGTTCCATTAACTGGAATGGAACTTCAATTAAATTGCTTGAATAGATCAAGGATCATCTAGATGAAGAGGGTAGCTTCCCTCAATGGAGTTACAAAATAAAATTATATGAAGTTAATCAAAATTGTGAGGGTAAGTTCCCTCGATGGAGTCTCCGGGTAAGTTATAGATAAGTTATTTGGGATAGAATTTCGAAGTGTCATTATGGGATCAAAAAGGATTCAAAATCCTCCCTGACAACAATGCCAAAAATGTTATTGCACAATGTTTTTTGGGGGAAAATCCCAACACAAGCAACAAATGTGTTACACAACTAGGGAAACCTATCATTGTCACATCCATATATATCCCCCTCATTTTAGTGAATGACCAGGCTCACAGAAGGGAGCTTTTTAACGTAACCAACCCCCAACTGGGTCATGTCACCGTTACAATGACCAACTAAAAACTTTTGATACTAAATATATATGTGGAAATAACACTCAACATGGAATTCATATACATGTAACTATCTATGTTACTTAAAAATGTAAATACAATTTCTTAAATATGCATAGAAACAACTAAATAGAAGATATAAACCTTCAACCACATAAATTGGGATTTAAATGAATCATTATGCTCATAGAAAGAAATAATAACCAAATATATTTTAGAGTAAATTGCAAAACAACTGTATCAACATTATACATGAGTAAACACAACAAATATAACACGTTTATTCTAAAATGTGCATCCTGCTATAGAGGACATATGTCCCTCCCAAGAATAGCATTTATATTCTATTTCTTAATAACAAGACACCCCAGATATGGGGATATGAATCCACAAGAGACGAAGGTCCCTAAGGTTGGATAATGTCCCCCTTTCAGTAGTAAACCCTCAACTAATTTCATCCCATGAGCACACTTCTCCTTAACCTGCAAAATCCAAGGGATGACATCCCCCTTCACTGCTCATAGTCTTTCAAGACTTTCCACTCTGCTCCAGGGCTTCCATCCTAGTTTGTATATGAATTATTCTTGATGGGACTTCCAGAATTCCACAACTACAAAAGAAAATTTACCCAACAACAAAATGCATGCTTCCTTGGTGAAATTCAAATGAATCATTACTCCCAGGCACACAACCTCTTTCTACATGAAATTATTACTTGAAACAACAACCAAACATGCCCATAAAAATTTCCTTCAATATTCAACACTCAAAACTCCATTGTTGGCCACAAAACTTCATGTAAAAAAAACTCTCTATGCAAAAACATGAATGCATAATTCTGGTCTCCTACCCATACCAATTTCCTCACTTTCTCTTGTTTTCTTGATTTTCACTCTTCTCCAAGCTGATTGTGGTAAACCCCCATGCTCCCAATGACTATGAGATGTGACTCTCACACCGACCCTATTACGTGAATTTAATGATCGGGGTCTAGAAAACTAAAGAACTAATGGAAGGTTCATGGTAAGGATAATTTAAAAGGAAATAAGAAATGGGTTTTGGTTTAATAGATACAAGTAAAATATTCCCCCATTGGACCCCTTCCGCTTCTTGTCGATACTTAGCCCCCAATATTTGTTTGTGTCCATTTGCAGTTGGCACTACATTTTATTCATTATATTCAATTTAAAAATTATTTACATATTACATCGTTTTGTCTCTAGGCCATTCATCACAATTATTCATCACTAGTTTGGGGTTTGAAAACAAGGACATTACATTCCCCTCCCCTTGCAAATTTCATTTTCCTTAGTGCACATAACCATACAATTTACACATTGATATATATAAAAGGTTACATCAAAATACTTGATAATTATGTAACTTAATGACTCACACAAAAAATCTAAACAACAACTTTCTTTTCCTCTCAACCGACACATTGGTTGGATAATGAATATTAGAGTTGTGGATCCAAGAATCCCAGCTACCAAAATGGAGTCTTCATTCACTTATGTGCAAATGTACAATATATTGCTACCAACTTTGGTAAATTTCCCAATTTCAACAAGCTTCTCTTGGATTTAACTTTTAAAAATAAATGTTCTCCAAATTTGAATTCTCTATTTGTTCTCTTTTTATTGGCATACCTCTTTTGTCGATCCTGTGCAAATTTCAAATTATGCTTGATATTTACCATCTATTATTTCATTTCCTTTAACAATTTGGGCGAAATCACGAATCTATTTGCTCGATTATCCCATCTTATTCCTGTGTTTCATTTTCTCCCTACAATGCTTCAAACAAGCTCATCTTCAATGATTCATGATACCCATTATT
>ML777343.1:1259248-1273403 GCA_009831015.1 Picea engelmannii | reverse complement strand
GGACCAATTTTTGTGGCAGCCACGAGACCTGGTCCCGACTCACGGGGGGGGGGATTGTTAATTTTAATGACAAAAGAAACAAGCTAACAATTCCGTCATACACTTATAAACCTAGAGATAAATGTTTGCATGAACTCTAAAATATCTCATACCCATATTCAAAAATTTTCCATAAGCAAAAATACACATTGGTAAGAAAATAAGCAGTGGAAATAAACACAATGGACATCATTCAATAACCCATGAAAAAACTTAGAAATTTAGGTAAAACCAGGGAAAACCCCAATGTGGGGAAACCCAACGAGAGAGAGAGAGAGAGAGAGAGAGAGAGAGAGAGAGAGAGAGAGAGAGAGATTTTATTATTCATCTTTAGGAAAGTACATATCAAAATCAAACTCACAATTTCCAGCCAAGAAAAAATACCTCACAGCACCAAAACTACCCCCCCACAATTTATGCCCTGAAATTCGTGCTAAATTTGTACAGTTATATGTCCCTCTCAAAAACCAATGCCTAGAATATTGTTCCAATAGTATGTTGTACGTTGTTAATAGTACGACCCAACATCAACAAGAAAACCCTCTAAACAACCTCGATTTTTTTGCCAATAATCTTCCCGAAAACCGTTCCCTCTCTCCTTGTTGTATAGACTGTACGGATCCATACAGTATAGCCTCCAACAACAACAAATGATAACAACACTCACACATAAAATTTCCCTTGTGATTTAAGCCCACTTTCTCTTGGGAAATGTTCCCACCAAGCTTCTCACTTTCCTCTCTCAAGCTCTCTCGAAAAATCTCTCTCAATCTCCTTCACTTGTCTTGCACACTACCCAATGCATTCTTTTATAAATCGAAAAATGACCTTTTCCCTCCAAAGTGTCTTTTTACCTTCCCCATCACTGAATCCAAAGGCCAAGATATAATCTTTCCCTTTTCAAGATCAAGGGTCATGATCTATTCCCTCCAAAATGAATCACTTAAAATATTAAAGTAATTTAACTTTATTGCATAAGTGCACTTTATGAAATAAAGGTACTTTTAAATTAAAAGGTACACTTTATTAAAAATTCACTTTAATAAAAGAACCACTTTACAACTTTATAAAAACCCATTACAAAGTTAAGTGCCTAGTAGTGTAAAAATAAGGTTACATCTGGATACAAGACAAAACATGCGGAGTACCTCCTGAGATAAAAATATAACACTCCCTCTTAGCGAGGGATGCAATCGTTGCCATCTCCATCATTTGGTCCCATCACACTGTGATCTGTAAGAGATCCCTTTGAACTTGGAGCTATCCTCAACACCTGCACAAAACTCCAACTAGAAGATCTTCTCCTAGAAGTTACCCGGAACCCTAAGCTCCTAGGAGAATCCACTTCATCCTGAGCATTGGTTCGACCACACTGGCTGAGCCTCCTTCCAGTGATCAAAAGAGACTCTCTTTGTTCTCTCGGAATGAAAGACTGAATCCTTGGTACCACCGCAGTCTCAAGAGCCTCCTCATGCTCCTCATCTGATGATGAATCATACACTAAAGGTTGTCCTCACAACATATAAAACCTATTCACCCAATGACCGATCTACTGCATTTCCATTGGGTTTAGTCCCTCCCTGTAGATAAAGACATGTTCCCTCTTGAACAATGTACAATATCCTACATCCTCCAAGGATGATACTGAGAGAAAGTTAACCCTCAACCCTGGAACAAAGAGAACTCCATCAAGCTCCAGAAATCCTCCATACTTGAGTTGGAATATAACACTTCCAACTCCACGTACAGTTTGTGCCATACCACCTTCATTTACCACCTGTCATTCAGAACCTATCATTGTGATATTAAAGAATACTCGCCAGATTCTCATCATGTGTAAAGAGGCTCCACTATACACAGTCCATCTGATATCACCTCCAAATCCTCTTCTACTAACACTGGAAACAAGGGTAACCAAAGAAAATTCCCTATCATACTTGGAAGAAAAGTCCTCCATGGTTGTTGTAGCAGTTGTCTCAGGCCCCTCTGGTTCCTTCTTCATCTTCTTCCTCTAAGGACAATGAGAGGCAAGGTGCCCCAACTGGTTACAACAATAGCATATAACTTTATTCAAGTTTGTCCCAGAACTTCCATTCTTCTTTCTCTTTGCAGTAAGAGAAACATTCTCATCAGCTCCATCTGTCTTATGTCCATTGCTCAGAGATCCTTTCTAGATCTCCTCCCGAGTGAAATCATCCCACAGTCTTCTCTAATCTGTAATATGCTCACGACCCACCACACCCTACACGAAGACTTCCCATTCCTTGTTGAATCCTTTCAAGGCTATCCTCACCAACTATGAATCCGATATGACCTCTCCAACATCAACCAACTCATATTTTACTTGAGCTACCCGATTAAGATAAGAATAAACACTCTCCTCCTTACCCATCTTAGTATCATGTAGCTTAGCCTACAAGGCCATCTTCTAGTTCTCATTCTTCGCCTCAAATAAGTTCTTAAGTGAATCCCACATCTCCTTGGCTATCTTCTTCTCAACCAAGTGTTGGATAAGGTGGTCCTTCACCCAATCCAGAATAATCCTCTAGGCCTTGGACTCCTTGATCTCATGCAAGTCTAAAGAAACAAGATCTGTTGCGGGAGCCACAACAACAAAACTGACATAGGTCCAAATCTTGTTCTCCTTGAGAAGAACTTACATCTAAAATTTCCACTGCAAATGGTTCAACATATCATCCAACCAATCCTCAAATCTAATGCATGCATCCATATTCCCTGTAACATCTCAAGGAAAACAATCACAAATTTTCCCTCTTCAACCTTGCCCAAAAATCTCATAGTTCATTGTCACTCAGAGACAAAGCTTTGATACCATGTTAATTTTGATGACAAAAACAACAAGCTAACAATTCTTTCATACACTTAGCAACCTAGAGATAACTATTTGCATGAACTCTGAAATGTCTCATATCCATATTCATAAATTTCCATAAGCAGAAATAAGCATTGCTAAGAAAATATGCAGTGAAAATAAAAACAATCGACAACATTCAATAACCCATGAAAAAACTCATAAATTTAGGCAAAAGTCAGGGAAAACCCCAATGTGGGGAAACCCAATGAGAGAGAGAAAAAGAGAGATTTAATTATTTAGCTTTAGGAAAGTACATATCAATAGAAAACTCACAATTTCCAGCCAAGATAAAATACCTCACAACACCAAAACTGTCCCCCACAATTTATGCCTTCAAATTTGTGCCAAATCCGTACAGCTGTATGACCCTCTCAAAATCTAGTGCCTAGAAAACCATGCCAACAGTATGTTGTACGACCTAAACAGTATGGCCCAACAACAGTAAAAAAACCCCTTAAACAACCTCGATTTTCATGCCAACAAGTTTCCTCGAAAATCATGCCCTCTCTCCTTGTTCTATGGACTATACGGATCCGTACAGTATCACCTCCAACAACAGGAAATGATAACAACAATCACACAGAAAATTGCGCTTGGGATTTGTTCCCACTTTTTCTGGGGAAATGTGCCCACCAAGCTTCTCACTTTCCTCTCTCAAGTTCTCTCGAAAAATCTCTCTCAATCTCCTTCACTTGTCTTGCACACTACCAAATGCATTCTTTTATAAATCTGAAAATGACATTTTCCCTCCAAAGTGTCTTTTCACCTTCCCCAACCCTAAATCCAAAGTCCAAGATCTAATCTTGTCTTTTTCAAGATCAAGGGTCATGATCCATTCCCTCCAAAATGAATAAATTAAAATATTAAAGTAATTTCACTTTATTACATAAGTGCACTTTATGAAATAAAGTTACTTTTAAATTAGAAGGTACACTTTATTAAAAAGTCACTTTAATAAAAGAACCACTTTACAACTTTATAAAAACCCATTACAAATTTAAGTGCCTAGTAATGTAAACATATGGTTACATCTGCATACAAGACAAAGAATGTGGAGTACCTCCCAAGCTAAAAAGATAATAGGGATAGGGCAATGCCCGACATCGCCCCAACCCATTTCATATATATATATATATATATATATATATATATATATATATAGAGAGAGAGAGAGAGAGAGAGAGAGAGAGAGAGAGAGAGATTTATTTTTATTTTTTATTTTTTTAAATTTCAATTATTATATTTTTCTTAGTTTATTTTAGTTTTTAAGTTATCAAAAGAAATTTAATTATATTTTTTTGATAAATATTAAAAAATAGTGTTATTTAACTACAAGGATTTTCTATTTATTGCAGTAAATGTAAAAAATGTGTTAAAAATGATATTTTCTACAATATTTAAAAAGTATGGAACTATAAATTAATTAAAGAGACAAAAAATCTTAGTTTCAAAAAAGTAAATGGTAAACAATATTTTTAATATTGAAAGAAACATGGAAATGTGACTAAAAACACATTTGAATAAAAAATAAATTAAAATATATGAAAAAATTGAAAATATATGAAAAACAAACATTTAAAAAAATAACGTGGAAATATTATGGATTAGAAAATTTAATATATCAAAAGACCACCTAAAAAGGGAGGGGGTGCTATTGGTAGCACCATTTTTAAAAATGGCATAAAAAATGTGACCCCCAAAAAAACAAGAATTATGTAGAGTTCTCATTAAGTTGGTAACTATGTTCCTTGAGATGGTTTCCCTAGCTCATATGATTGATACATATTCATTTTAAAGTGTTTTTCAATCATTTCTTCCTTTGATCCATATTTCCTTTCTTCTTGTCATCCCAAGCCTTTTTGAAAGATGGTCTTCCTTTGTGTTGATCATACAAGTACTTAGCCTTTCTTATGGCTTCCTTTAAATTTGTGGGTTCATCAAACTAAATTTTATCCTTGTAGGAGAATGGAAGTCCAATTAGGAAGCTCCAAATTTTGACATTCTCACCTATGATGAAGCTCTCATACCTGAGAAGTTCTGGTGACTTTCTCTTATATTCATCCATGGTCATGTTACTAAGTTTGAGTTGAATGAAGCCTTGCATCTTCTTTTCATAATATTTTTCTAACAAGTATTGCTGCTGAAAATATTGCTTGAACTACTTCCAAGAAATTATTTTCTCATCAAGGTGCTTAACCTACTTCAGTCGATCCCATAACATAGATTAATTTCCTTGAAGGTAGTAGGATGTAATTATGGCTTCTCAATTTGATGAGTATTTATGCAACTAGAAATATTTTATCCTTCCCAACAACCATGCTTTTGTATCTTCACCTTTATTTTTTTCTCCATCAAATGATGGTGGCTTGATTTTCCTCAAGTCCCCTTGCAAACTATCTGACCCTTGTCTCCTTCTGTAATTCCTAATGGGGGATATGCTTGGGCTTCTTGCCAACCTTGAACATGCATATGTTTTTCTGGTCAAGTTCCACGGGGAATGATGATGTTCATGCCTGCTAATACTCCTAGATACTCTATATCATCCATGATCATCTCTCCTATCATGATACCTAGATGCTTCCACATGGCTTGCACTAGCTTCCTTCTCTTTTCCCGAATCTTTTATTACTTGCCTCTATAGCATATTTAGGATTTGTAGTATATCTTCCTGAACCTTCATAATCCTTTCATTATCGACCCTATAACTCTCAACTTCTCTATGCATACTTCTCATAGTTACAGGCTCCTATCTATCTCTTCTTCAATTTGAATCAGTCTCAACATTACCCATGTTGACATGTAACCCACTGATTTCTTCTTTGTGGTTGTAAGAAACTTGTGCATCATCCATATCTCTAGTTCTCGTATATGAATTAAAGTATGTTTTCTTGTATCTTTAATTCTGCAAGAATGTGCATGCAATAATTGTTTTTAGAATTGAGCATATTGCAAAATATTTATTAATTATATGACAGGTCATTCTACATTTCAAATTATGAAGAATATGAACACACTATTCCAAAATATGATTCCTTCAATACATCCTTCTCCGAAACAACTTTCCAACAGCTGTACCCATGCCTCATTATGAGATATGAGTGAAAAGTTACATCATTTACAACTTGTAATTTCTACACTTTTACTACTAAAAAAATAAATTTTATCATTTTTTGATACATTTTACTTTCCAAATGAGAATGGTGGTATATGTCTTTTCCTCCTCAATACCTTTCCAATGAATATTTTTTTTCTCAGTTATAGCTCTGAGTCAAAAGTTATGGTCTAGAGATGTTTTGACTATTTTTCCCAATTTATCCTTCTATGCTACAGGTGACTTGATTCCCTTTCTACACATTTTCACATACCCATATTCCAAATATGGCTCCATATCTATATGTTATGGCTCATAGGATTTCGATAATAGAATATAGAGGATTGTGCTCGTTTAACCATTGACAATACCCTCGTCACCCAACCACAGGCCGAAGCTGCCCTCCGAGCACCTTGACCTTGACCAAGAAGAGAATCCTAGTAGCAATCAATAGCCAAGAGAGGCTAAATGCACCAAGCAAGAGAATAGAAATCAAACTGAACAGATGATCCCACCCAGAAGCTAGCACACAACTTTCCCAGCTCTCCCAGAAACTTGCGCACCAAACTACTGCTACCTCCAACTGCCTGCGCAGATTTATCTCTCACTGCAACTGCTGAGATATCAAATAATGAAACTGGCGCCTTGTATTTATAGTGGACTGGCTAGTCTAACTAGGGCCAACTTCTCCGTCTAGGCATCAATAAATTCAATTTAAATATATTTTTTCAGGCGACAACTTGTCTAGGGTTTCCTTTAATTCTTTGCTTCCTTCCGAAGGATTCTAGTCTCGTCATAGGTCACAATAGAGGTTCATACCTCCCAAATCTACCATAATATTAACACTCCCCCCTAGCTAGGGAGGTATGGTCTTGAGCACAATAGACCATTCAACTGGTAGCACCACGAGCACCTGTCATTATTATCCGACTGGATAATATCCTATGACAACTGGTACAATATCAATTAATAGAGCACACCTGTGTCTATTCCAGTAATACACAACTACTCAGACTTGTGAAACACAATTACAAACAGTAGCATATCTACCATCATTCATTCTTCATAACAAATATCTGATAGCAACCTGCATGGGAACAATGTTATGATAAGAACTGAATCATCTAGACCAATCTTTCACTCACGTCTGTGAGATCTGAAAGAATGTCTATCCTCAATATAGATCATCAATAATAATCATTTGGGCCAATCTTTCACTCACATCTGTGAGGAATGAAAGAATGTCTACCCTCAACATAGAATATTAATAATGGGCCATCTGCCCCATTCTTCTCAACCAAGGAAGAAGGATTGTTTCTGATTTCTGAACCTAGACCATTTCCCACCCTGGGCCATTCTTCTGACACTAAACAAAGTGTAACCTGGAGAGAATGAGTCTACCCTTGAGCAATGTTTGGACCATTCCTTACCCTAGGCCATTCCTCTGACACTAAACAAAGTGTAACCTGGAGGGAATGAGTCTTCCCTAAGGAATGACTGTCCTGGACTATTCCCCACCCTAGGCCATTCTTCCGACACTAAACAAAGTGTAACCTAGAGAGAATGAGTCTACCCTCAAGGAATAACTGTCCCTGATTGCTAAGCCTAGACTACTCACCACCCTAGGCCATTCCTCCGACACTAAACAAAGTGTAACCTGGAGAGAATGAGTCTGCCCTCAAGGAATAACTGTCCAGACCATTCCCCACCCTGGGCCATTTTTCTGACACTAAAGTGTAACCAGGAGAGAATGTATAACCCTCGAGGAATGTCTATCCTGCATCAACCTCCAAAATGGACGATTCTTCGAAACTGGTCACAACTATGAACTTCAAAAGAATGATTGTCCAGCGAGGCAGACTATTCTACTTGACCACTACTCAAAGTGACTACCAAGAAGAAAGATTGTCCTAGACCACTCCCCATAATGGGAAGTCGTTTTCTATGATACATCAACAATCAGTCTGCCTCCCATGTTAACTACAATGGGAAGTCACTATCCGTCAGAAATCTCAATCCACTTTCCGAACAAGAAAGCATATGTCCAATCTGGACTATTATAAGGATAAATAATATTTTCAATGATCCCTCCTAGCTGGAGAGTTATAATAAAATAAATGTTTTTCAAGAATATTTTTGTGTACCTTCACTATCCTGGAGAATCTTCCCTTTCAGCTAAGGGATTTGTTTCCACGATCCCCATCTTCTCTTGGAAATATGCAAAGTTGATTCTGGAAAGAGGTTTTGCTAGGATGTCTGTTGTCTGCTCATCAGTGGGGACATACTCGAGCTTTACCTCTCCTTCCTGGACTTTATCTCGGATAAAGTAGTATTTGATCTCAATGTGCTTCGACCTTTCATGAAACACTGGATGCTCGGATAATCTTATACAACTATGATTATCACAATATATTGTGGTCGATTCTGGATTCTGATCAAATAAATCGGATATTAACTTCCTTAGCCATACTGCTTCTATGCATGCTTCACAGGATTCCATATACTCTGCTTCTGTTGTACTGAGTGCGATAGACTTCTGCTTTCTATTGCTCCAAGATATCATAGCGGAGCCCAAGCTGAAACACATACCTGAAGTACTCTTTTTATCTTCTGCACTTCCTTCCCAATCAGAGTCTGTGAATCCATGAAGTTGGACATCATTGGATGCGGTATATTTTAAGCCATATTTTATTGTCCCACGAATATATCTTAGGACATGCTTTGTAGCTATCCAATGCTCTTGTCTAGGTTCCACCTAGAACTAACTTAATATATTTACAGCAAAGAAAATATCTGGTCGAGTATTTACCAAATACATCAATGATCCAATTAGCTGCCGATATAGAGATGGATCTACTTGATCGAAGTCTATGACTTTTACTTTTCTTATATCCGCATTCATAGGAGTGTCCATGGACTTTCAGTCCATCATTCCAAACTTCTGAAGGATCTTTATTGCGTATTTTCCTTGTCCAAGGAATACTTCACCACGCTTCTGCCATACTTCTAGTCCCAAGTAATAGTGCATGAGACCTAGATCTTTTATATCAAATTCAGAGGCTAAATCCTTCTTGCATTGGATGATTTGAGATTCTTCACCTATTATGAATAGATCATCAACATATAATAGTATAATTACAGGTGCATTGTTCATGACTTTGTAGTAAAGGTTTGGATCTGCATGACTCTTAGAGAATCCAAGTCTAGTTAGATAGTTGTCCATTCTGGCATACCAAGTCCTTGGAGCTTGCTTGAGTCCATATAGATCTTTCTTCAATCTGCAAACATGAGACTGTACCTCGAATTCTTGATGTTGTTCAATATATACTTCTTCTTCAATAGCTCCATTGAGAAAGGTTGTCTTTACATCCATCTTGTGTAGATTCCATCCCATGGAAGTGGCAAGAGATATGATAGCTTTGATGGAGGTATACCTTGCCACCGGAGCAAAGGTTTCTTCATAGTCTTCTCCCTCCTTCTGGGAGAACCCTCTGGCCACAAATCTTGCCTTGTATTTATCCACGCTTTTGGCTGCTGCATGTTTGATCTTGTATACCCATTTTGAAGTTACAACTGATTTCTCTTTAGGTCTGGGTACAATTTCCCATACTTCATTTTTCATAATGGACTGATGTTCTTCCACCATAACTTCTTTCCATTATCCCTTTTTAACTGCTTCTTCAAACGTAGTAGGTTCTTCATCTAGAAGCTTTGTCATGTATGTTGCATAACTTGAGAATCTTTTTAGTCTTTTAGTCTTCTTGGATGTTCCTTCTGGAACCTTGATTCTTTCTGCGTCTTCTAAGGTGGCTTCAAGCCAAGCTGGTCATTTCTTGTTCTTTGGTATATTATCTGGATCAACATTCTCGCATATCTCCATAGGATGATCAGGTTGATCCTTTTCGTTATTTTCACCTTCTGTGTTTTCTTCATTTGGTTCTTCAATTTTTTCTTCTTCTATAGTTTCTTCAATAGATTTTCTGAAGACCATTCTTTCATTGAATGTTACATCTCTGCTTACTTCTATCTTGTGTTGATATGGAATATATGTTTTGTAGGCTTTGGATGAATCACTATATCCCATGAATATCCCTTTCTTTCCTGGGGATTCTAGTTTATTTCTTTTATCTTTGGGAATATGAGAATAAACTTGACATCCAAATATTCTTAAGTTTTCTACATTAGGTTTCTTACCTGAGAATGCTTCTTCTGGCGTCATGTCTTTCAATATGCAATGAGGGCTTCTGTTATGTATGTATATTGTCATCATTGTCACTTCTTCCCATAGAAACATGGATAGATCTTGATCGTTCAATAGGGCCTTTATTGTTTCTTCGATGGACTTGTTCTTTCTTTCTGGTACACCGTTTTGTTGAGGATTATGAGGAACAATTATCTCCCTCCTAATCCCTGCTAATTTTTAGAATGAAACGAACTCCTTCGAGGTGTATTCTCCTCCATTATACGTTCTTAATGTCTTGATCTTCTTGTTTGTAAGGTTTTCTATTTCTGCCTTGAATTCTTTGAACTTGTTGAATACTTCATCTTTTGACTTTAGTAGGTATAGCCACATATTCTTTGAATAGTCATCTATGAATGTTACATAGTAGAGAGATCCTCCTAAAGATTTGACTAGCATTGGACCGCAAACATATGAGTGTATTAGATCTAGGATTTCCTTAGATCTGTTGTTTCTGCTTGGGAATGGTTTCTTGATGTTATTCCCAAGGGCACATCCCTTGCAAATTCCTTCATGTGTAGACTTCAATTCTGGTATCCCTTCAACCATCTTCCTAAGGAAAGGTAGTGCTTGATAATTGATATGAGCGTACCTTCTATGCCAAAGCTCATTAGGGTTAACTTCATCATGTACTAGGGCTTCTTCATTTCGTTCTAGTAGTCTATATAGATTCCCTTCACATCTTCCAATAACCCTAGCATCTTCTATGCTGGAATCCTTATGCCATGATAACACTTTTTCATATATGAAGGCTATTTTGTTTCCTTTGTCTTCTAAACATGATATTGATACAAGATTATTTTCTAAACCAAGTACATATAGAACATTGCTTAAGTGAACATGATTACCTGATTCCAATTGGATGGAGGCTTGTCCAAATCCTTCGACAGGGTAGGTGCTTTTGTCTCCAAGCTCCACTTTGTACGATGTCTTTCTCTCATTTAGATCTGAGAGTCTATCTTGATCTCACGTCATGTGCCTGGAAGCTCCACTGTCGATTATCCACATATCGTCTTCAATTGTCCCGGTAAGTGCTGAGTAATGTAAGAGACTGATTGTTTCGCACATGTCTTCGGTTGACTGATAACTGGTCATGCCTTGATCCAAAACTTCAAATTAGTCATTTCTTTCTTCTGAGAAAGTCAATAAGTGCGCTGAATTAGGGTGCATCTGAATATCTTCTCCTTGGGCAAGATGCTCCATCACAAGGTGTCGGATCTGAGAATTAGGGTTTCTGCAACTGCTACTGCTAGTAACCCTAGCTACAGTTCTTTGGAAGCTACTCCTGCTAGTGATCCTAGCAACAGTTCCTCAATGAGCTCAATATCTGGCGGTTATGTTTCCTTCCATCATTTTAGGCTGACTGAAGGGGGTGTGGGCCTATAACCTGTTAGAATATAGAGGATTGTGCTCGTTTAACCATTGACAATACCCTCGTCACCCAACCACAGGCCTAAGCCACCCTCCGAGCACCTTGACCTTGACCGAGAAGAGAATCCTGGTAGAAATCAATAGCCAAGAGAGGCTAAATGCACCAAGCAAGAGAATAGAAACTAAACTGAATAGATGATCCCACCCAGAAGCTAGTGCACCACTTTCCCAGCTCTCCCAGAAACTTGCACACCAAACTACTGCTACCTGCAACTGCCTGCATAGATTTAGCTCTCACTGCAACTGTTGAGATATGAAATAATGAAACTGGCACCCTGTATTTATAGTGGACTGGCCATTCTAACTGGGGCTGACTTCTCCTTCTAGGCATCAATAAATTCAATTTAAATATATTTGTTCAGCCGACAACTTGTCTAGGGTTTCCTTTAATTCTTTGCTTCCTTCCGGAGGATTATGGTCTCGTCATAGGTCACAATAGAGGTTCATACCTCCCAAAGATACCATAATATTAACATTTGAAAGACTACTCCTATGCCTCAAACAAACTTCTTAGAAAGGATTTATGCCCTTGGTAAGTAAATCGGTCTTGTATTTTTACCTCAACTATTTCAACTCTAACTTGTTCATATCAACTCCATTTTTCGCCCAAAATAGCTTGTTGGATAGCTCTCTATGCGTTCTTTCATTTAAGCTACAAAGAATAGAGGTACCTTAGTACACTCTATTATAATGGGTTTTGATTGGTTAAAAATGTCTCTTAGGGTGTCAAAATTGCCCCGCAAGTTCATGCCTTTCAAAAACCCAAAAAAATATTAATATTTTGATTGTTTAACGGTTATAACATCCTTTTAATCTATGTTGTTGATCCCCAAATTGGTGGAAATCTAGATGGATGATACACCATCCATCCAAGTGAATTTGGTTCATCGATCTATCTCATTTCTCTATCTGCTAAAATAAATTTCAGCCATCAATCTAGAAACCTCGCCAAACTTCGAAAAACATTGGAAATTTTTTAATTTATCAAAACAAATCGGGGTTGTCGATTGCGAGATCAAAAGATATATTTTCCATTGATTCTTTAAACTATCTCAGCTCCATTGGCCTCCATTAACACATGAAATTCAACCTTGCGAGTCAAATATAACTCTACAATCTGACTGATTGACGTCATTAAACATCTTAGATAATTCTCGGTAATTCAAAAATCGAATTTTCTCACGAACTTGGGGATTTTCACTAAATTTGTCCATTGGTTTTCCCCAAATTCACTCAAACCAAAGTCTGAACAACAAATTTTCTCAAATTTGCTCTGTTTCTTGGCCCATATGGTTATAGTGTTGAACTAGAATCTTTTATACCATATTGTAACATACCCATCCCCCAGCTGGGTCACATCCCTACTAAAACGACCCACTAAAAACTCTTGATACGAAATCTATATGTAGGAATAATACTCAACATGAAATTCATCTACATGTAAATTCCTATGTTGCTTAAGAACATAAATGCAATTGCTTAACTATGCATAGGAACAACTAAATAGCATATAAAAACCTTAAACCACATAGACATGGATTCAAGTGCATCATTCTTCTCACAACAAACAATAATAACCAAATATATTTTAGACTAAATTGCACAACAACTATATCAAAATTATACATGAGTAAACATAAAAAATAGAACATTTACGTTATAAAATGTGCAACCTGTTGTAGATGATAGACATTCCTCTCAACTGTACCCTTGTTGTTTATGTTCTCAACATCAATACACCACCTAGTTGGGGATATGAATCCATAAGAGACGAAGTTCCGTAAGGATTCCTAATGTCTCCCTTTCAATAGTTAAACTCACAACTAGTTCCAGTCCACCACCACACTTCCTCTCAACCTGAACAACCCAAGGGATGGATTCCCCCTTCACTGCTCACAATCCCTCAAGAATTTCTACTCCCCTCCATGGTTTCCAACATAGGTTGGATATGAATTATTCTTGTTGGGACTTCAACAATTCCACAACTGCAAACACAAATTCCCCCAAAAGAAAAATGTGCTCTTCCTTAGAAAAATTCGAACAACTCGATACTCCCAGGAACACAACCTCTTTCTCCATGAAATTATAGCTCAAAACAATAGGAAAAAATTCCCATAATAGATTCCTTCAATATTTATCACTTAGAAACCATTGTTGGCCAACAAACTTCATGTAAAAATAGCTCTCTACGCAAAAATGTAAATGCATAATTTTGGTCTCCTACCCATATGAATTTCCTCTCTTTCTCTTGATTGCTTGACTTGCAGTCCTCCAAAATATTATTTTACTTATCCCCCATCCTCCCAGTAACTATGGGATGTGGCTCTTACACCCACCCTCTTGTTGGACACACCTACCACACTTAGAGGGGGGGGTGAATGAGTGTGGGGCTCTTTTTCCCAAAACTTCCCTCTTGCACAAAGACTCATCAATTAGCATTCAACATTTATTCATTACCCATTGTTGTCATTTATAACCA
>ML777343.1:1227002-1245171 GCA_009831015.1 Picea engelmannii | reverse complement strand
CCATTTACATCAATGACATATGATCCAACAATCTCCCAAGTAATCAAACCATTGGCATCAATGACAAACCATTGGCATCAATGACAACATGATCCAACACCTCTTACATGAATTCAATGATTGGACTCTAGAACACTTAACAACTAATGGAAGGTTCATGGTAAGGATAATTTAGAAGGAAATAAGAAACAAGTTTTGGTTTAATAGATATGGGTAAACTCTTCCCTCTATTGGAACCCTTCCCCCTCTTGTGTATAATTATCCAATAATATCCATGCATGTCCATATACAATTGGCGATACATTTTATTCATTACATTCAATTTACATTATTTACATATTAGACTACTTTGACTCTACGCCATACATCACAATTACAATATTCATCGCTAGTTTGGGGTTTGAAAACATGGATGTTTAAGGATTCCCGAGTGACCCTAGGAGGATTTGCAGGAGAGAATCCAAGGATAAGAATGAAGCACCCCTATAGGTCACAATGAAAGGTTTTAGGATCTTGATGGAGGTTGATTATTGGTGAAGGAAAGGTTACCAATGGAGAGTACCTACAAAACCAATGTTAGAAAAACAAAACCAAGAAAATGTATGATGAAAATAATCCATAAAAAAGAGGGAGAAAACAAGTTATTCTCCTTGTCCTAAAATTGCAGCAGTAAGGAATTATATATCAACAAGGAATAATTACAACAACTACAAAATGAACCATCAAAATCAAGTATATGATATTGTAAAATAAATCTTGTAACTAGTACACACTGTTCCAATGTTTAGACCAAGACTTTGATGAAACATGAGGGTTATTAATGAGTGTTATCTGCAATTTTGTGTAGCATCCCTATGGATGTAGAAATTGTTTTGTACAACAACAACGTTTAACCAAAAAATAAGCAATGAATCCACCCAATCAATATCCCTTAAATAATAAATCAAATTTCATTGCTTACATGGAAATTTCAGTGGTCAAACGTGAAGGAAACTTGTTGAGAATGTGATGTTTTTCCAACCCTAATGGTTTTAGATTAATGTATATTATAGAAAATTAATCACTTGGATAATCAAAAAAACCCCTTAGAGGACAAGAGAGCCAATAGCATGTAAAATTTAAATCCGACTTGAACAATTCCAAAAGCTCTAAATTGACATTTACTAATGTAACGATTAACAATCTCCAATGAAAAGTATTAGTACCTTGTTATTGGATAAATTGAGTCTCTTCCTTGGAAATCAATTTAAACAAAGAGGAAGAACATATCCTTTTTTAGATTTAAACCCTTATAAAACCCATCAACACTCCTTCCATGTCGTCTAGCTTAAGATCCAAGATGGACTAGGGTTTGAAGGTTCTCTAGGGGTACAAATATTCTTACTTCCTAGAGAAATAAACTTTATTTAAGCCTTGCAACAAGGGTGTAAATCCTCTTACTTATTTTTTCAATCCTTATAGTCCTTAAATATAAAAGAAGAATTAATTTTGGTGGAGGGTGTAATCCCTTTTACTCCTCCTAGGTTTTAAGATATATTTCTTGAATTCAACAAGAAAAATAACAATAAATTACAGAAATTGCTCACCAATATCCAAGATAAACCATGCAATAAACCCTTACCACCAAGATTATCTTCCAAAAATTTCCAAAGAAATATCACCAAGAGAAGTCAGTATATTTTATTGCTCCAAATAACAAGTATTGCATCCATTGCACAAGAGAGAGAAAATATAAATTTTCCCAAGAGGGAAAAACTTTCAGTCCAAGAGAGGGAGAACCCTCCAGTGAGTTATGATTTGTGAAAAATGACTCGCCTAATATTTAAGTGATGAAATCCCAAGCCCTAATGTATCCACTTTACAATTAAATCCATGATTTTAGGATAAAACCTAAGCTACAAAGTTGAATTAGAAAATTGATTTGTTTTTTTTCCCACATAGGGTTACAAACAACCAAAAATAACCAAATGATGGGACTTTGACCCACAAAATTCCTCTCCAAGGTGGCATGTGTGATGGAAAATCCTCCAAAGCGTATGATTTCAAGGTATAAGGGTGCCACACCATCCCTAAATCAAACAATAGAGTGGCACCCCAAGCCAATAACATCACCAAATGTGTCAAACATGCCAAACGTTCCATCAAAAATGTGATTCCATGCCTCCCAAGAGGGACATTTGGGAATAGGAGGGTGAAATCATCCTTCCTTCATGATTCCAAGAATCATTCAAGTGCTAAAGTCACCTTTCAAAGTGAGATGTTCATCTTGCAATGCCTCCAATGAGTAGGGAACTGCATCCAACCAATGGGATTCCAATACCTATGGAGGTCCAAGTGGCCTAGTTTCTCCATGAATAGCTTTCACGGGGAACAATCCTGAAAACACAAACAAGTACGCCTTCCAAGGGTCCAAAAGTCATATGTATCATGGCAAGTAATACACATTTAATAAAGGAAACACCCAAGCATGTGCATTAAATTCTGCCTTTTCAAACCAAACAAATGCTCAAAGACCTTATCAAATTTTCCAAATTTAAGTATAGGAGGATTTTCATGGAGCCCTATTGGGTTTGCCAATCCCCAAGTGAAGGAATGTTTACCAACAAAATCCTCTCTAGGTCATGTATTGAATATGAAGTGGATGGGGGTATGAATTATGGGCATGGGGTTCTTCACATATCAAGGGTGCATATTGTATCATCTATGGGTACCTTTGTGGATTGTATGTTGCATACTTCTTTTGCAATGAAACATTTTTCCAATCCCTTTATTTTATTTTATTTATTAGGGTTCCAACATTGAGTGTTATGTGGAATGGAAAGTAAATAACATCGCAATGCCACTTGAAGTTAGGAACACATTCAATTCCATATGCACTAGAAATTAAAGGACACCACAAATGAATTCCCTCATCAAGTGGGACATTTATTAATTATTTTTTTTTTCTTTTTAAAGGTCCTTCATTTTTTATGGATAAGCATTTCATTTCTCTTAGTACCTTAGGGTGAGCATCTAGAAGGATAATTTATGGATTTTAACATTTTCTAGCTACAACACCTTTGGGCCTTCAACCCCTTCTTACCATTAAATGAGGTACAAGCACTTCTTGGGGTCAATGAGCCCAAAGACCCAAAATATGAGAAAACATAGGGGAAGAAGTGTGGAAAGTGTCAAGTATGAGTGGAAATGGTATGATGACCTTTCAAGGTGACCACCTAGTAGCAACCCTTTTCTTGAAGTTGACCCACTTACTAGGAAACCATGTCAACCACCAAGGTGAAATAAAGAAAAATGTATAATTTCCAAGAAAACATTTTCATAATCAAGAAAGAACTCTTTGCAACATGCTCAAATGCTTCAATTATTAAAGTGACACTAACTGTGAGACCACACTTGTTACTTCATGAAGAAATACCTATTGTCCTTGTTGGACCAGGCTAATATGGTGGACATCCCTATGTTGCTGAAGATGAATGGTGATGTGTGGTGGAGAGGAGGAGCTCAGTATTCTCAATGGGTGCTCAGCTGGTCATCTGGCTCTCACACTCGATGTCTTCTATGTGTAGTCCTCGATACATCATCTCCTTATTTACCCCTAGCCTAGAGGGTAACATGGAGAAAGGAACAACATGCACAATTATTAAAGTTGATGTCTCAGACTTTCTTTCCTACTATATATGTAAGTAGTAATATTAGAAGAAAAAATAACAATAATAGCTTAATAGGACTTAAGACCCATGAATGTCATGTTGTAATCGAGTATATTCTACATATGGCAATAATATCAAGTTTTGAAAAGGAGAAAAGATTGGAAATTATAATTTTGGGCTAGGTATTGAAGAGAATGAGTTTTCATTTGTTATATCTTTCAAACTTGTATGATTTGAGGGGAGAGGTCATTGAATTCCTTTGTTCATTGGAACGATAATTTCCACCAATAAAAATCAATATTTCTATGCATCTTCTTATACATCTAGAGTATGAACTAGATAATTGTGGCTTGATAAGAACAATATGGTTATATCCTATAGAATGATATATTAAGGTTTTGAAAAAACTTGTTCATAATAAGGGAAAACTAGAAGGTATCATGTCTAAGCGATATTCAATGAAAGAGGACATAGAATTTTACATAGAATCTATGAAGGATTTTAGTAATGTCAATCAACATGTATGGTATGATAACAAAGATGAGAAATTTGCATGCAAAGTATTAGAAGGAAATGGACATCGCTTCAAGATATCACATGAGGAAATAAATATGATACATGTCTATGTTCTTAAAAAAATATCTTCATTCAATAAGTGGTGCAGGTGAAATATTATTTACATGATAATTTATTTATTTGATTTCATTTAATAGATAAATTATAAATATCATTATTACTATCCCGATGTGTTAGCTCAAGTGGTTGAGTGCCATTGTTTTCTATAATGAGGTTATGGGGTCAAATCCCTGGGAAAGAGCCTATTTAGGGCCTCACTTGATGTCCCCACCAGATTAGTCTCGTAATCAGGCCAAATGGTTTGCGTCGTTTACCATCCACGAAATGTGGGGGAGTACTTGAGGGTTCCCCATGCTGTATTCCCAGGAAAATAAATAAATGTCATTCTTAAGGTATTGTACATTAATATTCTATGTAGAAAATACAAAGAAGATATTTGAACAAGGATGTGTCCATCTCTAAAGCGTAGACTTTAGGATTTTAATATTGGAGGTGGTTCTTTTCCAAAATTTGATGATTGATGCAATTAATGATGCACACCAAGAAGGTCAAGATATTATGATTGGGGAAATTGAGATTTCATGAACCCCACATATATGGGATTTTAATTTCAATGGAATGTGGGCATTTAATAGTCATTTAAGAGTGGAATAAAAGGAAAAAGGAAAGGAAAATTGTGATTGTGTTTTTAGTGTTGAATTTCATGAGAACACTAAAATAAATTTTATGTTGGATTCATACAATAAATTATTCAATTTGAGTAGTGATATATTATTAAAATATAAATGGATCAACCATTATGTAGTACAACATGATGAGTATGGATTTGTACATGCAAATACACATCAAATTTTATCAAATATCGACGAGTTGTATGTTCCCCTATTCAAATTAACCAACCATTTGTAATTGATGATGTAACAATCCTAGGATGTTTGTATGTCATTCATATAGAGTCTCGTTTGAAAAGGAAATTCATGGAAAATGTTGATATAATGCCCAATGGGAAATATAATAATTTACAAGAAATATTGGAAGAAGTAGATAAAGATAGCGATAGAGTATTTGAAAAAGACATTGTGATTCCCAGTGAAGAGACTAAGAGAGATAATCCAATGCATGATCAGTACAATGCATTGTATGGGGATGAGGAAGAAAATCAAGCAGATGCATACACGAGTGATCAATATTCTGATCTTGAAGGAAATACATATGATCATGATGATGATTTGAAACCTTAAGCTTATGGATTAAATTTTCACTCTACGAATGTATTTTATTTCTTTGGTCATGGGATTATCCAAATGGTTGTACTAAACTCTATATTAAATTTATCCTTCATTTTTAACTCTATTGGATATGCAACATTTTTCGTTTTTCTTTTTGTGCATCTCTATATACATTTTATGTGTCTTATTTTAGTCATAGTCTACTTTTTTTAAGTATTGTGTGATGATGTTTTTCTTTTCAAATATGTAATGTATATTTGGTGTTAGCGAACAAAAACGCACCGACGTTGTTGAAAGAATGATGCCTAATCTTGTAGGGAACATTTTGATAGATTCCCGAGCTCCAAATGCAGATTTGAATCCACCCTTGGAAAGTTCAGGATTTGTAGATGTTGATCGACTATTTAAACATGCAAAACGAACTCTCGATGACTAAGAAATTTGATTTTGAAAAAATCTGCGCTTTCACCAGCGCAGAAGGCAGAATTATAACTAGTTAGGTGTTGAAAGCTCTGCCTTTCAACAACTAAGGAGCAGATTTTCGGGTAAGCTAGCTATTGAAAGCCTGTCACGGCCAGAATAGCCAAATTTTTGCCCAGATCAGGATTTATTGGGTTTGAATGGTTTGAATTCTTCTTCAATAAGCTGGTTATGAATTATCAAATCAAAATCTGAAGGCCATTCTTGGAGATGAAAGTCAAAAGGGAATTTTTTGACTAGATTTGGTGATTTTCAAGGGCAAAATAATAGGGATTTTTGGCACACATCATCAAATTCGAATTCCACTTTCAAAGGAACAGATCAAAGAGCCTTGGAAGGCTAGGCTACACTTCATCAACTTTCAACAAATGTTTGAAGACCAAAAGATAGAGGTTGACCTCATCTTGAGGATCTCTCCTTATCTTTTGTGAATAAGTTTTGACTTTCTATTTTTAGAATATCAGATCCATTGTTTTAGGATCTGAAAACTGATTGTAATAGGCTATAAATGCCTCTTTTTGCTAAGAGTTTAGGGGGTTCAATCTTGGATACAATTGGCCTATGTAATTAGACTCTTATTTTGATATGAATCACAATTTTCTTTTGCTACTAATATCAGATTTTCTCATGTGTTTCATTGCTCTGTAATTCAATTCAATTTAGCTCAGCTATTAAGAACTGTCATCTTCTTATTTGGCTCATGAATTCGAATTGAATGAACTCTTACTATCTTGTATGACCCTGCATGTTAATGTACTTGGTTATCTAGAATAGTGTTCTTCATACCCCATTCCAAATTACTGCATCTGATTATTGGTTTCTAAAAGCACCGGCTCCTTCGAATGCATGATAAGTTGTTCTTCTCATTAGCCATCCTCAGTTATCCCATTGATCCACACACATTGATTATTGATTTCTTAAGTTACCAAGAATCCTTAGCCTACAACCCTAAGGAGTTTCTTGGAGTGATAACAAAATGGCGTCGTTGCCAAGGAGACGGAATTCAAGCTTTGCTTTCCTGGGATACGACATAGAGCTGATCTTTGATGATAGACAAAGATTAGACACTTTTTGGTTGTAATCATCTATCTGGCAACTCCATGAAGGACGAATTCGAAGGAGACTCCATGAAGGATGGATCTGTTGGTGACTCCACTGGTATATAAATGAATCAGATCTTAGCAAAAAGGTATGCGTTCTGCAATTTGTCAAGTATTTCTGGTTACCCTCATCCAGTACCTACTAGAGATGAATGGGAACATAGTATCCCCAGATTTCGTGGAGAGAAGTGGGAAGTACCAGCTGAACATTTGTTGTATTTCCATGACTTCATTGACTGGCTTGAAATTGTTCATGAAGATGTTCAAATTAAGCTATTCAATTTTTCTTTAGAGGGAATTGCTCTTGACTGGTGCCAGTCTCTTCCGGATGCAAGCGTCTTCTCTTTGGATGATTTTCATGTTGCCTTCCATGTATTTTGTAAAGACCATTTTTTGGATGACCTTCTCTATCCTGAATGTTGTCATGATTTCAATTTGTTGAATAAGAAATCAAATAGTTATGTGAAATATGCTACAGCAGGAGATGCTTTTCATCATGAACAAGATATTGATGATCTACAGGATGATGGCCATAGTATAGATGTCTTAAATAGTACACCAAATACATCCACTACCTTATATTGTTATCAAGATCATATTGCCTCTTTTGAAAACTTAAAAAGAGAAGAGCAAATTGACAAGACAACAAGTGACAGTTTCAGATATGCAGAGGATCATGAGGGCAGCCTGCAGTTTCAAGATTTGCAGAGACTAGAAATTTGCAGCAAATATGAAAGAAAAAGTGAGGAGCTCAAAGGTTCATATCAACAGTTCATCCTATATATTCCTTCGTCAGATCTCGAGCAATCTGTATTCAGCATTGAGACCAGAAAGGGTGATAGAGAGCAGAAAGAATTAGATCAACAGGTTATGATGCATGTTTTTCTGTCGGATGTTGAGCAACCAACTTTGTATGAATTTCAAGATCCAATTGCTATATGGATGGACTCACGGTCTTCACTGATGTCATATATTATAGAGTTTGGCATCATGGTTTGTAGCAGCAAACATGAGCCGGTTGCTATCTTCTTGTGGTATTTTTTGTTCTCCTTCCCTATTCTTTGTTGTATACATAAAGATGGGTCAGGTAATTTGTTGCTTGAACTATTTTTCTGGAAATTTGCATATACCTGAAACATGTATTTGTAGCAGTTAGATGTAGGAGTAAACAGGAAAATAAGCTCTTCTTATGAGCATGTAGATCATTTTCAGTATTGTTGAATAAGCAGAGATACTTTTCCACCTAGCATATGGTGCATACTAGCCATGGGCCAACCTCTGTTTCTGTATGCAGAGACTAGGAGAAGCCTGCCCTTGTTACTTATTCAGATGTGGCCTTGAACTACATGTCATGATTTCAAGGACTGTTCTTCTTCTCTGAGGCTGCTTCGTTACTCTTTCACAATTTCTGCATCTATCATATTGACACACCTGGACATGAGTTAGGAGCTGTTGCAATTTCTTCAGATGTTGCTATACCTACTATGGATGAGAGGCAGAGTAGTAATGTTATGCGCTTTATGCAAGTGATGTTAGTGTGTCTATGTGCCCCTGCTTTTTAGTTTCAGGAAGCTACCCAAAATAAGTTTCATGTGATTTCAATATGCCTGTGTTATTTGAGCCAGGTGCATATAATTTTGCAAACGTCCACATCTACAGATCCAGTTACAAATTTAGGAGAGCACGGAGGTGCAAACCATGAGTCAAGACACAAGTGTTTTATTTGGATGCATAATATTGCTCAAGAGCCATGAACAAGTGTATGCGCAGGTGTTAAGGCCCTCCGGGGTAGATTTCCACTGCTTTAAAGCGGGGATAGAACCTAAGTGGGAGGATCTTATATGTGCCCATGGAGGAAAGTGGACTGCCACTAACACCCGTGGCGGCAAGGCTGGATTGGATCAACTATGGCTTAACATTTTGTTGGCCATGATCTATGAGAAATTTGATGAAGGCGATGAGATTTGTGGTGTTGTGGCAAGTGTGAGAGATAGACAAGAAAAGATTGCCTTGTGGACTAGGACCGCCACAAATAAAGTTGCCCAGATGTAAATTGGTAAGCAGTGGAAAGAGTTCCTCGACTATAATGAAAAGATTCATTACATGTTCCATGAAGATGCAAAGAAGGATAGAGTTGCAAGAAATAGATATACATTATAAAGTTGAATCTCCAAGTTTCTATTTTGCCTACCCACCTGTGAGAAACCATATATGCACTGGGAAATGAATGGCAGGTATAGAGTGTTCATTATCATCAACTATGTCCAAGATCCAATGTTGTCTGGAGTATCGTATGCCTGGCATCACTGTCTAGTTGTGCAGGCTCATGTCAGAAGCAATGAAAAACAACAGACCAGTGGCAGCAAACAGTGGGACGACGTGGTTTCGCATCTATTGGTCGTTTGGCGCGCGAAGATTGTGAGGATTGTTATGTGTGCTCCGGATTTGATCAGATTTGCATAGAGTCCGAGAGTAGTTGTTTATTCCGTTATTCTCTCCTATAGGCGTGCAACTGAAGTTCCAATTTGGTTTAAAAGTGGCAACAGATGATCAAAATCCTAGATTGAAGAGAAAAATTATCATACACCTGTGTGTTTCCAGTATTGAATGGTTCAAATTTCGCTTCTGTGATTAAAGCCCGAACAATTATTGCCTCAAAATTTGTTAACAGGTTCCTATTGGCTATACAAAAATGCTGGAGAGGTTTGATGCAACTCTTTGATCTTTATGTTCTATCAAAAAGATGTTCATTAGACAAAGACGAGAAGAGCTGTAACCCACTTCCTTCTTCCAAGTGTGATAATCTTTTCAAGAACTGTTTGGAATTTTTGAATGAACAAGAGCATTTGGTGGTTCATGCATGTGCCCATGAACAGGTAGCAAGACTGATATTGAAGTGTTATGATGAATTGGGTTCGACAATTGAGACTTTTCTTTTGAAGTTTGAACCCTCTAATATTGATGTTGAAAAAATATCCTCTTTGGAGCTTTCGTCAGCAACATCCAAATCAATAATTCAGGAACATTCGTCTATGGACAATACAGAAAAAGAAATGTTCACTTTGATTCTTCTGATAGAGTTTTTGAAAAATCTCATGATTCATCTTTGGAAGCTTCAGTACCAAACACATCTTTAGAAGGGAAAGATTTGACTGAGGCAGAGAGTAGAGATGTAGGGCATCTAGCAAGGAGCCTCAGACCATGTTCTATTAATGAAGATAAATTTAGCCATGTGTTAAAATGAAGAAACTTCACCAAAACTGGTTGAAGCTGTCACTGATCCTATATCTACAAAATTAGATGTTGTTCATCATGTTTCACAAGCCATCAAACCTCTTAGGAAGAATGAACTAAAGAATATATAGAAATATATTTGGAAGAGACACCAGAATTCAAGTGCCAATTGCTCTGGCAGTATCAGTAATAGCCAAACTCAAAAATTTGTGAGGTTACAGAATGCAACCGACCCTGAGAACAATGATGACAGCAAGGAGGAAAGCAATAATACAGTCCATGCTAGACAAGCTCAAAGGGCTGTGAGGTTGCAGGGTGTAACTGGTGCTGCTAACAGTATAGGTAGTAATGAGAAAAATGATAATGCTGGCAGTGATTCAAAAATCGTTGATGGCAGTGACAAAGGAATTGGTACACAAGTCGGGATAAAGATTCTCAACCGAGAAGGGCATATCAGCTTGATCGACATCTTAATATGACATCCTCTGCTCATATAATCAAGGCAAAGAAAGAGCAGTGTCAAAATGAGTGCATGCAGCTGTTTGGGATTTCCAGAGACTGCCAGGACAAAACAGTTTTTGATTGTGCAACGGGTCAGAAATTAGAGATAGTCATCCCAATAGAAACAGCTCCAGATCTTCAGGGGGAGAATATTTTTTATCAAGCTTGTGCCAGGAAGGAATACATACGCTCATTGAACAGTGAAGGTGGTGGTCAAATAGGTGATACACTTGCAATAGCTTGTGAATGTGTTGAGCCTCTCCAAGAAGCTATTGACTTGATAGGTTCCATAGCCAGAAAACCTATAGAGGTAAATGAGAAGGAAGAAGATTATCATAGGGTAGAGCTTGAGGATAAGGAAGGAAATGGTTTGCAAGTGAATGATGAAACCATATGTGATTCTAATTTTACACCTTTATTAGAGCTCACACTAAGGAGATCACACCCCATTTCAGATGGAGATGGTGTGCATGAACCTCATGTATTGAGGCATTCACGGGCCTCAGCATTTTCAAGGTACAACACAAAATGAAATCATATTCCACAGCCATCAAGTAACACCTTTCCACTCAATAAACATATCAGCAATTTTATTTTGAAGATAACTAAACAATCCTCTTCAGTAGTTTCATGTTTGATCTTTGAAGACCGCCGAGTACATGTTGTTTAGCAGTCCATTGTTTGGAGCTATTCAGCCTAGTTCTCCTTGGAAATTTTCAGAAGATTGATATTTTGGCGGGTTCTCTCATAGTAGTTACTTTTTTTTGCAAGATCGCTTCTGGCAATTCTTTTTTGCAGTTGTGGTTCGGAAGCTTGCTACATTCAATAGTTGCTCTAGTTCTTCAAATATTACTCAAGCCTGTATAGAGAAGACATACTCCAAATCTCTGAGCAAAAGGGTCTGGTACAGATGGCAACTAAAACTGTAAGTGATTCAGATCTAGACAGCGGCAGCAGTGACAGCGGAGATCAGGATAAGAGTGAATCTATGTTTGAAGACCATGCTCAGATATTATGGACAAGTCTGGCAGAAACAAATTGAGAAAATTAACGATATGATCATTAATTCTCTGCATTATTTTCTTCTCAAAGATAAAACAGAACTTTCACCAGCATAGAGGGCAGAATTATAACCAGTTAGCTGATGAAAGGCGGAGATTTCACCAACTAACTAGCAAATCTTAAGGCGAAATAGCTGGTGAAACCTGAGACTGGCCAGGAAAGCACATTGGCGAGCCTTGGAAGGCTACCTGCACATATCAAAGGATCTAGAAATTCTTTGTATCTGAAGTTGTTGCTGTATTGATATCCGATCCAGAAAAGGTAATCGAGATTCATCTAGTTTCGATTTTTGGGTAAGTTTATGTTTTTGGTGGTTTAGGCGAGCCCGTGTGTGCTCATTAACCACCAAAAAGGTCGAGTGACTCCATGGCCCAATACTAAATGCACAAGGTCTTCTAGGTTCTTGGAGACCTCACAGGGAGGTATCCATCCCAGTTGGAGCCAGATGTTAGCGACCAAAAACGCACCGGCGTTGTTGAAAGAATAATGCCTAATCTTGTAGGGAAAATTTTGATAGCTTCCCAAGCTCCAAATGTAGATCTGAAGCCACCATTGGAAATTTCAGGATTTGTAGATGTCGATCGACTATTCAAACATGCAAAACAGACTCTCCATGACTGAGAAATTTGATTTTGAAAAAATCCGCGCTTTCACCAGCGTAGAAGGCAGAATTATAACTAGTTAGTTGTTGAAAGCTCCGCCTTTCAATAGCTAAGGAGCAGATTTTTGGGTAAGTTAGCTATTGAAAGCCTGTCATGGCCAAAATAGCCAAATTTTCGCCCAGATCAGGATTTATTGGGTTTGAATGGTTTGAATTCTTCTTCAATAAGATGGTTATGAATTATCAAATCAAAATCTGAAGGCCATTCTTGGAGATGAAAGTCAAAAGGGAATTTTTTGACTAGATTTGGTGATTTTCAAGGGAAAAATAATAGGGATTTTTGGCACACATCATCAAATTCGAATTCCACTTTCAAAGGAACAGATCAAAGAGCCTTGGAAGCCTAGGCTACACTTCATCAACTTTCAACCAATGTTTGAAGACCAAAAGATAGAGGTTGACCTCATCTTGAGGATATCTCCTTATCTTTTGTGAATCAGTTTTGACTTTCTATTTTTAGAATATCAGATCCATTGTTTTAGGATCTGAAAACTGATTGTAATAGGCTATAAATGCCTCTTTTTTCTAAGAGTTTAGGGGGTTCAATCTTGGATACATTTGGCCTATGTAATTAGACTCTTATTTTGATATGAATCACAGTTTTCTTTTGCTACTAATATCAGATTTTCTCATGTGTTTCATTGCTCTGTAATTCGATTCAATTTAGCTCAGCTATTAAGAACTGTCATCTTCTTATTTGGATCATTAATTGGAATTGAATGAACTCTTACTATCTTGTATGACCCTGCATGTTAATGTACTTGGTTATCTAGAATAGTTTTCTTCATATCCCATTCCAAATTACTGCATCTGATTATTGGTTTCTAAAAGCACTGCCTCCTTCGAATGCATGATAAGTGGTTCTTCTCATTAGCCATCCTTAGTTATCCCATTGATCCACACACATTGATTATTTATTTCTTAAGTTACCAAGCATCCTTAGCCTACAACCCTAAGGAGTTTCCTGGAGTGATAACACTTGGTACCTCAAGATACAAGTGATTTCCTTTCATTTCCATTGTATCTTCAAAAGTAACTATGTTAACGTCTATTTTAGTCATGAGTGGGAATTATCTACTGAGAAGAAGTTGTTTGAATTATGGTACCTCCATTGTATCCCAATTTTTTCTTACCATTGGTGAATATTTCCTTGAAAGTGATACATGAGAGATCCAAAAATTATAAAAAAATATTTTTGGAATATTTAGCAATATTGAGGTGGTGGTGAATTAGCGTTGCACACTTTTAATAATATTACAACTCTTTTTAACTTTAATTAATCATCCCAAATAGTATAATTAAGAATGCAGAGAATTAACCATGTCAACAGAGTCACAATACAAATATATTTTACGTGGAAATCAAAATGGGATAAAACCAAAGAATAATTCTTTTAATAAAATCTTGTAGGCACCAACCTACAATTATGAAGCTTGCAGGCACAAACTTGCAAGAGACATGAATCTCCTCTTCATGAGCACCAAATACACAATAATGTTTACATACACCAACCTGTAGGAGACACTAATACACTTAGTTGATAACCAACTTAGCAATTCTTGTAGGCACCAACCTACAACAACAATGTTTATGGGAACCAACCAACAAAAGACAACAATACCTTTTCTTTCTCCACTCTACCACCCTGAAAATACTTATATTCCTTAATTTTCTTCATAAAGTTCTCTCAACTTCTCCAACATGCTTCATCTTTTATAGATATTTAATATATACATTCTTCTACTTTCAAGTCATCAATTAATGAATTCCTCACTTTCTTCCATCACACCACACTCTCTTATGAGCCTCAAAACCTGATCTCTCTAATCATCACATGCCTTCACTTCAACCAAAAATCACATCCAAAGAAATTATGGCTTCGTTACTTATAGAGACCATACACTTAAGGGTTTTTCCTCACCAAATCATGCTCAACAAGTTGGCTCGAAGTCCCTTGATTCTCCATTAGTTTGGACTGCAAATATCCTTCATAATCCAACACTAACACCTTTCATTTCATGTGATCTTATTAAAGAACACAAAACAAAACTTTGATTCTCAACAATCATCACAATCATCGTATATGATCCTAGATCCAATATTCTCGTTGATTTACTTGGTAGCCACCATAACCCTCAACATACGCCTGACACTCAACAACCACCTTATGAAAGATAGAAAGGCTCTTCCACTGGGAAAATAGATTTATGTTTTCAATGATGTATGACACAATAGTTTTGAATAATATGAAATGAATGGAAGAATAACACGTTTTCCTATTATTTACGACGAGATTACTTAATGTACAATTGTCAATTGAAGTACAATTATTTTTTTAACTATTTATCCTTGAAGGGTTGGATGATTATATGCCCTTCCAACTGAAATTAATACCAACTCTTGAAATTTGGTCACTTCTCATAAGGAATTCCTTTTCTTATTTTATAATTGGAAGGAAACTTTTGGAAGGAACTTTTGGTATTTTGGTTTACTTGGAAGGTAGTTCTTGTCTTGTGTTGATGTGTTTTCACCCATCAAATAGAGACCAATTTTTATTTTTTTGGTCAAACTTGAAAAGTTCGAAATAATATTCAATTGTTGATCATCAAGACCCAACAAGTTTCTAATCGTCTTCCATTTTCCATTTCTTGATCGTCAAAGGATAACAGAGATGGTTTCTCTTTTGAACAGAAGAGAAGAAAACAAAATATACTAAAACAAGGAAATTGCTTATCTCTATCTTCTTACTAAATAGTCCTATGTCTCAACTTAAAAGAGAAGAAAAAAAATGATACTAAAATAAGTAAATTGTTTATATATATTCTCTCACTAAATAGTCCTATGTCTCAACTCCATTCATCACTTTACAAATTCTAAACCAGATCTCATATGGCCAATATATGTCATTTTTCTCCCACATATTGTTGCCCCATACTTATATTTTTTCATTTTCCTTATTCTCCACTCTGCATACTTAGTCATTTTAAGTACTACCCATACTCTTTACTACTAACTCTACTTCGTACTTAGACATTTTTCCAATCTTCCACACCATTTCCATATTTAGCTATTTCCATATTTAACAATTTCCATACTTAACCATTTCCATTTTTATATTCATATTTCAATTTTTATTTTCCATTTTCCATATCCTTTTTCCTTTTTCATTTTCCATTTCCTTTTCTCAATTTTAATTTTCCATATTTTCATTTCCTTTTTTCCATATTTCATATTTCATTTCCATTTCCATACTTTCACGTAACTTTATAACTTACCTCCCCAACACTTAGTCATGTTTCATGACTTACCGCGTTTTACTCATTTTTACACTAAACCTTCCATTGTAGATGCATGACAACATTCCTCTTCCTTCACCATTCCTCTTCCTTTACATTTTTCCCTCAGGATTGTGTCCTACAACCCATAATCCCACTTCCGCATTACCCAAATTTCACCTTCATGACTTAGCCATTTTACCACCCATCCTGCATGACTTATAACCCACATGACTTACGACTTATCACCTACATGATTTATCACTCAGTTATCACCCACACGACTTATGAATTATCATCTGCATGATTTATCATCCTTATTACCTTTTCCATTCTCCATGTCCCATGTCTTGTAGCCCATAATCCCACAATCACCATATTTCACTTTATGTTTCCCTTCTTGTACCTCATATTTACTCATTTTTAATGAGTAATCCTACAATTACCATATTCCATTTTTCATTTCCATTTTTTCACCTCATACTCAATCATTCTTACTTATTTTTGTCTCTTCATCTACCTCCTCTACCTCCACATTCTCCAATTACACATGGCAACAAGGCCACATTCTCGTAACTCTGCAAAAACTTCATTTTTTTTTTTATATATTATTTCTTATCCTTGTTGATACTGGCAGGGGGGTGAATCAGTATCAAGTACAATTTAAAACCTTTTTAAACTTATACTTAACCCATTCAACTATATCCAATGAGCAATGAACAATAGTATAAGAGTTACACCAATACACCATAATACACCACGCACAATATATGAGAAATAATCAATAGTTTATTGTTCAAGGGAAGTAATGACTTCCAAAGGTAGCTACAGCTTCCAAATGTAGAGGGATGGATAAACCTCCAAGAGGAATATACAATCCTCCAATATCAAGAGAGATTTGAACTCTCCATCCTTGCCCCTTCCTTCCACCCAAGAATATATGAGAGATAATAAAACTTTACATTAAATCATCACCATCAACCAATCATCGCATAGAACTTGATAATGCTTCCTGAGACTTCTTCAATTTCTGCAATTCTTCAATTCTTGGAGTACTTTGATCCTATAGATAATATTACTCAATGTATTCTCTGAAAATCCTCCAATTTTCACTCCTTGAATCCTCCCCAAAAAGAGGTTATAGAAAGAATGGTAGACTTTATTCAATTCTGGTCTGTTCAGAACACCCAACTTGTCCAACATGCCCCACGCTCAATATTTAACATCCGATTCTGAAACTCACAAAAAAGAAACTAAAGTCCGTAATATTTCCAATGGATGTGGTCCCACTGCATTTGGATTCTGTAAGAAAACTTTATTACTATTTTACCTGGAACACCTTTTTATTGACTAGCTTCAGGACTGGTCACAAAGCCTATCTTCCATAGAGTATATCTCCATAATTATAGCGAATCAAGAGCTGAATTTTTTACCAGAGGTACCTTGATATGTCTTCTCAATACCATAGCGATTTAACCATTTGAATTGTTCTAAAAAAAAGGTTATAGCAAAAATGATAAGATGACCTGAAAATAACATACCTTAGAACACATCACCAAAAGACTTCATCCTCCCTTGAAATCGGGCCGTCTTTTCTGCTTATTACCTCTAAAATTCGACCTGTATCAAATGAATGTATAATGATGTTTATTTATACCATTTATGTCACTTTCTTTTAACATTAGGGACGACCTGACACTTTCTTATTTTGTAATTATTTTCTTTAATTATTTTCAGGGCCTACATGTACTTCCTTCTTCAATTCACTTTGTCATATTCAAAAATTCATTTCTCTTCAACCATGAGGATCCACTTGACGTGCCACATACCACTGGAAACAACATGATGTATACTATACATTCAGGGGTTTTGTATATGCATGTGCATTGTCCTTCATGTCCAAATACCTTTATCAATCTTGCGGTCCAAAACCCATGACTAGGGTTGACATCAATGACAACAACCAATCTTCCAACAATCTCCCATTTTGTCATTGATAGCAACACTCATTCTCCCCCTATCATCATGATCCCATTTTCTCTCCCCCTTTGACATCAATGGAAAAGGTTAGGGTTGCTCCCCTTGAGTTTAATGAAAAAATGTAACTCTCTTCTTTGGGGTTGCTCCCCCTAAACATGTGGCACTCAATAATACTTCATCCTTATTTTTGGTATTTGTGACATTTTCTTCCTTAGAATCCTTTTGTGTGTCTTATGTCTTCTCTCTCTTCTTCATGTCTAGGATGTACATGTTATTCAGTCTTCTTGTTGCAGTTGCAACCAATCTTCTTGAGTTATTTTCTCTGATTTTACATTTTTGGGAATCAAACGTAAGAGTGTATCCTTGATCACACATTTTACTAACACTGAGTAGATTATGATTCAAGTCTTCAACCAATAGA
>ML777343.1:1204787-1218158 GCA_009831015.1 Picea engelmannii | reverse complement strand
AAAGAATTAATTTTAGTTGTTGTACAATCACTTGAAGGAGAAAAACATACAAATGGATCAACATTAGATTTGGTCAAATGGTTGCACAAGCCAGTTTAAAAATTCCCGTGTATTTCAATGGTTATGTATGTTGCACAAAAAAAATAACATACTGCATATTTGGAACTACTTTGAGACTGGAAACAGAAAAGGGGAGCATGATTGAGTAGGTCCATGCATCAAAACTCTGTTACGTAGGCAATAAATGAAGCTCACAACTATTTCCCTCATTCAGTATGAAAAATACATTCTTGAATAATGTTCTTCATTAATGGGATAAGGAACATGATAACCTCTAGAAAAATCCACATGTTATGTATAAAACCCATTATTAATCCCTAGATATTGAATTATTACATTTCTAGTGTTATATTTGTATGTAGGCTAGAACCCTTCATTGCACCCTTTCATTACAATTGTACCCTTTGTCTTCTATATATATACCAAGGAGACATATTATTAGGATCATCTTACTTCATCTCATATTTTATTATGAATTTAACATGTTGTTAAAGGAGGTTCCCCCCTCTATGTGAAATCTATTCATTGAATTTTTATCATTTTTAAGGTAAAGATAATACGCACTCCCATCAGTTCTCTATGTTAGATATTAGGAATCGAACTATGGTGTGTTAAATTTAATACATTGGTCTGTCATTGTTAGTAGAGCACCAATATATATAGAAGTGTGTTGTGTTATATATCACATTGGTTATAGGTTCTCATACAAAATGCACCATGATTCCATTTTACATCTGAATTATGTAACGCAATGTGGTTGGTTCTATGAACGCACTCCTTTAATAGAATTTTAAACTGATAAACCAAGTGATGTGCTTTATTATATGAAAATTGTTGGTATGATATGATCCTTGGAGCACCTAATGCTTTTCAACAGTGCATTTTATTTTATGAAACAACAATAATGAGCATGTTTTAAAATATGCAGCACTATGATAATTTTTAAATGCCTATCGTAGGGAAACTCCATTAAAAACACCTGTGCATTTTGGTGAATTTAATGCACCAATCCTCCATTTGTTTCTTTGTCTACATTTTTACTAGTCTGTTTGTCTTATATCGCACCAAAAATGGGGCATCCCATAAAATGAACTTCTATGGTAAATTATTATGTATTTTTATCACTATCTTGAAGTGCACAACAATAATGCATTGTATGTATTTGAAGCACTGTTTAGAAAAATAATTGTAATATAAAAATGGGCGATGCATTCGATTAATAGAACTCATTAATGCATTTATCTTAATTGCCATATCCTTGAGGATCTTAGTGGTTCTTAGCATAATACACATTGCGATGTTAATTTGGGAAAATTTGGCCTTACATCATGCTCTTTATAGAAACAATGCATTGTTTAGACTTAGAGGCACTGCTAGGTTAAAATGTTTTTATTGAAACTTAAGCGGTGTGATGTGTTAATATACATTTACTGATTCTTCCATGTTATTGGAGCACCAAAATTTTATTTAATGTTGTGTTATGTTGTCAGGAGAACTGGTAATAGGCCTTTCATTGAGATGCCCTATTATGCCACGTCACTCAATATTTTCACGATAGAATTATTTTAATGGCATGCATGCATTTGGTTAACATAAAGGCACTGTCACCCAAAATTTTGTGGAAAGTAAACTCAATGTTGTGCTTTCTCTAACCAAATTCACCAATGCTATAGAGATTCTAGAGCACCAACATGATGTTTAATGGTGTGTCTTCTAGTACAACACGCCAATGATTTTGTTGGCCCTATAGAAACCATTATGTTATATTAATTTATTGCAATTTAAATGGTGTTATCTGTTACTATGAACACCTTGATGCTACCGTGTTATTGGAACACTCACACTTTGTTTAGAAGTGCATTGTGAAGCATAAAGCACCAATTATGGGGCGTAAAATGAAATTCCCCACTATTCCAAGTCGGTCAATATATCTCCCAGTGTGGTTTTATTAATAATACCAGTGCATTTGTTTAAAATTTTTGCATCACTGAGTTAAATTTTATGAGTCGTAAAATTAGCGGTGCACTTAGTTAAATGTAACACACTAGTGCTTTTGTGTTTGAAAAATATCAGCATGTTGTTTTAGCAAGTGTTGTCTTTTATAACACACAAGGTGTGGGGCATTTCAAACGACACATAGTTTTAGCATTATTAGATTAGATGAAGTGTTTGAGGTGCTTAATGTGAAGTTAGAACAAGATGCACTGCATCGGGGTGAGCCAAATTATATAAGCACACCATGCAAAATATGGAAAGAAAATGAAAAAAAAGACCAAATTTCAAGCTAAATTCAACTTTTAATCATATGGAAATGAAAATGGGAAGGTAATAAAAATTTTACCTAGACTCTTATGTCCCAAGCGGGCATGGTTCCACCATTGAGAAGAAATGAAAATTCATGGTAATTTCAAAAATTTCGAAATGTGTGGAATTTGCTAGTGAAGTTATCCAACTCCCTAAAGAGCACTGAAAATAGGGTGTGTTTGAAAGGAGACTGAGAATCGATGCTTGATTAAGAGTTTGGAAGCAAAGGATGAGGTATAACAATGAAAATCGATCTGGTAATTTTTTTTATTTACCCTATCGCAGTGCGCCTAAGGACAATTATATGCACCTCGTCGTAATATTCAATGCCACTGATGCGCTCTGATCGATGCTTGTTATTTTTTTTATAACATATGATGGTGAATTTGAACATATAAGAACTGGTGCATTGTGTTTTATGTGTGCACTAGTGTATATGTACCTTAAAATATAATGAGTAAAAAACCTTCGCAAAAACCTCTAGTCATCTTCCTTTTCCAAGAACCTCCACTATAAACAATGATGATGTCTTTGAACATTTAAACAATGGTGTGATATGTTTTAGGTGCACAAAAATGCTTATGTACCTTAAAGGTGTACCAGAAAAAGAGCCTCCACAAAAACTTCGGACCCTCACATCCGCTAACAACCTCCATTATAAATAGCCAAGGGATAAATTTTGGGGGGATGTTCTAGAAAAAAAATCCGCTAGAAGGTGTTCTCCTTGTAGTGCACGTGCACTCCAGTCATTATTAAAAACAATCCAATTATCTTATTGGACATCAAGACCAGCTTCATAGTCACGCTAAATGGTTTTCCTAATCTTAATTTCAAGCCAACTTTCCGTAGTTATTTAGTAGATGGGGACACCTTTTACTAAACATGGAGTGACTAATATGGAACACCAGGGTGCATATCCCAAGGAGGATTCCTCTCCACTAGTGCACTTTGTATGAGTTGTGCATCTGTAGAGTTTAAATAATAGTTTATTAATGCATAAGGTTTTTGGAAATAAGGTGTGTATGACATTTTTTATTTCCACACTTTATTTCCAAGTGTGTATGACATTTCAAAGAATATCTAGAGTTGATATAGAATTATTTTACTTAAGATGGACACTCAGCGCATCATCAAGAAAAATTAAAGCTAAATTGATAAAAAGAAGTTGGAAGTTTGGATATTTATAGAGCTAAAATAATGGATAATTGTTGTAAATAACAATTGAAAAAGTATGGAGCCCTTGTGACAAAATATAAAATAATAAAGTAATTATTGGGTAATAATAATTACCATGGTAAATAAAAATGATTAAAATTGAATACATAAAATGAAAAGGAAAATAATAATAAAACATATAAAATTTAAAAGTAAATAAAAGTTCAAAGGGGAAAAAGTGAGACATGTTAGGTAAAAATAAGTTAAATAGGAAATTAAAATAGGGGAGAAGAATTAGAGGATAGGGATAGAAAAAAATCCAAATATAACCAAAAATTTGAAAAATAGAGAAAATGTATTACACATTTTCTCTATTAATCACTCTCCCCACCCTCATATATAAGGGTGGCGGGAGGATTAATAGAGAAAATGTATAATACATTTTCTCTATTAAGCCCCCCCCAACCCTCATATATGAGGGTATTAAGCCCCCCCAACCCTCATATATGAGGGTAAGGGAAGGGGGAATTAATAGAGAAAATGTATTATACATTTTCTCTATTAATCCCCCAACCCTCATATATGAGGGTGGGGGGAAGGATTAATAGAGATAATGTATTATACATTTTCTCTATTAATCCCCTCGCCCAACCCTCATAAGATAGAGAAAAAATATAGGGGTTAATGACCAACATAATAAGTGGTAGGTTTTTAAGATTTCTTGTTTAATAAAAAAACTTGAGCTATGTGTGAGAGTATTGAATAGTTAATTTTTTGAACAATTTAAATTGAATATATTATTCGATAAAAACAAAAATGGATTCGTTATAAATCTACATAATATATTTTTCCATATAAATAAAAGATTTATCGAAAGGATTTTCCCATATAAATAAAGGATAAGTAGTCTATTATGATTTCTTTTGTTTTTTGGTTTCTCTCTCAATGGTAAGTTTCCTTACAAGTTCTAAACATTAAGCTTCATTAGACTCTTCTTTAGAAATGGTGGTTGTTCATTAACATCATGAGACTAGTAAACCAGAATTAAGACCAGCAAACTCAAAACCACCTAATTCAATGGAAAGGCACATTCTACATCTCATTATGAGGGAGATGTGTAATTGCTTTCCTATTCAATATGGAGATCTATATTTCTTTCATCTTCAATATGGAGTTGACATGTGGTGCTCCCACACACACATATATATATATTAAAAACTATCCTAAATCCATCTTAAAGTTTTGATGTCTTTCTGAGCATAATAAATCTAGAATTAAGATGGATCTATATTAGTTTATTAAAATAAACATAGACAAAAAAAAATCTAATTTCTAAACAAAATTAAAAAAATAAATTAACAAAAGAAACTTAACTCATCCATAAACCAAATAAATTTATATGCATCAAAAGAGTTAAATTATTTACCACAAATAACGATTGAAAAAAAAAACACATGTTTACTCGTAAAAACACACAAAGGGGTTTAGTTTCTACCCTCTGGTACGACCAACGGGCCTCACTAAACTGTGATGATACGAAGCATATAGTAGGCATTGGAAGTGGTCATATGTGATGTAGTGCATTGTCAATAAGAGAAATGGCAACCAAGGTAATCAGTAAATTGAAATGAATGTGTGTTATCGTTATAACAAAATTATTAATAATTGAAATGAATGTGAGCGTTATGGTTATAACAAAATTATTGAATGCATTGTGAATAAGAAGAATGACAACTAAGGACATTAGTAAATTAAAATGAATGTGAGGGTTATAGTTATAACCAAATTATTAAATAAATTGAAATGAATGTAAGCTTTATGGTTATAACAAAATTATTAAATGTATGAGATATTTCAATGAGTTTTGATGACATGTAAGTTAGGGTGTTGAATATATTTTAATGATTAAATTATAATTTATCTGTTCCATTCCATTTTCAATAGGCATTTTAAGAAATGATAGGATAATAGAATTTACACATAGATATAGGTATTATAAACATCAAAATAGTAAGATAAAAATAATGAAACATTTTATGAAATAAAAAATTGAAATAAATAAATAAATATATTAATACTTCTTTAATTAAAATTACTAATTAATATTAAAATTAAAATTTAAGATATACTAATTTTCAAAATGACCTTTGAAAGGTCATATATATACTTTGAAAGGTCATATATATAGTTTAATTTAATTATTAAAAATAAAAAAATTTAATAAAAAAATTAATTAATTAATTAAAAGTAATCTCTTTATTTTTATATTTCATATAAAAATAATTTATTTATATATATATATATATATGATTTATTCTTTTAATTTTTTTGAATTAGAGAAAACTGTTTTATATTTTTCATATAAATAATTTAAAAATTAAAAATTAAATTGTTTTATATATTTAAATGATTTTTTTTTCCCTTCGTCCGAATTAAATTTAAAGACTGTTTTCAGTCTTCGTAATGTCAACATTCACAGTGTATTTTTTTAATTCATAGCAAGATTTATAGTCCTGACAACTTTAATGATATTAGTAATTAAAGTTAAGTGAATATCCACACTGTATGCATGTTTATAGTATACTTTTCAAATGATACCACTAATTAATATTAAGTGAATATATACCGTGTATGTTTGCAGTGTACTTTCAAATGATAGTACTAATTAATGTTCGGTCAATATCCAGAGTGTATGTTTTCAGTATACTTTTTAAAATTCATAGCCAGATCGGTCGTCAGAGGACAACTCTAAGATGACACTAATTAAAATTGAAGTAGGTTTAAATTAAATTTTTTTTATTAGGTCTAGGTTACGTCCACGTCAAAAAACTAATCTAAGTTTGTTGAAATCAACGAATAGCGTCAGACAAAACTGATCGGCAGACGACAAACTTGTCCCCGAAATTAATGGTTTCAACAACCGGCAAGAAATGGAACAATATCCATTCTAATGCTTTTAAGAACCAACATAGAAATGGATCAGTATCCAAAAGGTCAACAGAATATTCCTAAYTTTGTCRTTCGAGCGGTGGATGCCTCTTACGACCGGCAAGCCTATAAATTTTACCTCTTATAGAAGCTATCCTACAATTCTGTTCAGGAAGCATTATTTTCTCTCTTTAAGTATCTCGTTGTCTAATTTCCTGGCAATCTGTCTAGATGGCTGTTGTGGGATTGGGATTAGGGCCGATAGTGACGAGACATACACAGACACAACCAGGGCCGCCTCCTTCTCCTCGTGTACCTTCTCTAGGCAACTTCACAGTCACAGAACAGCAACCCCTCCTCGTTACCCCAAACCGCCCTACTCCGAGCAACATCGACGATCAATTGGGATTAAGGTTTCATGTCAATATGCAACATCCTGGGTATAGAGAGTTGGATCTTGAGCTAGTTTTGCTCTTACAACATAATGTTAATGCACTGGATCTTATTAGAACTATGCAGTTAAGCGCGCTCAGGATAAAGTAGTACTGGGATGGGTGACCGCCCAAGAAATCCTAGTGTTTTACATTCCTATGGAATTTTATAAACTTACTCCAATTTATCCCACATTCATCATGAGCATTGTTCTCTTGTAACTCTCTCATATATAATTGAGGTGAAGGAGGCCCTTTAAGCAGGAAATGGAGGGTGATGCAAATCGTCTTGTGAATGAAGCGTAGCCAACATCTCTTTCTTTTCAGATATAAGAGACCCCATTTTTTTAGTTTTTGTTCTATGTTTTTTTTCTCTCTCTTATTCATTAATATAAGTTAGGTTTCACTAAATTTCTATGTTCTCTTCTATATTTTTGTTTTCGTCTCATTTCATTCTCAGCATAATCCAGATCAGTGGAATTTGAGCAAAATTCTCCTTGTCATTTCTTAGATCATGTCCACGATGAGGTCAGGGTATAGAGAGTTGGGTCTTGATCTAGTCTTGCTTGAGGACAATTTCGCTAGCCTAAGAGACCTCCCATGGTGGAAGAAAAGAGATATGACAAATAAATAAATCCTTTAACGACATTTCTCAAGGAAGCCATCGTGAACCAGAGGAATGAGATGATGGGCGACTTCACTTAGATCCTTTGAAGACTACCGATCGTAGTGGCCTGAGCGACTTTGAAAAACAACCATTTTCAAGTGCGACACCCTTAAAGGTACAAGTAAATTTGCATATCCCCTTATTTGAATTCTAGATAGATGTAGATGCTCTAGAAATATGGTTGAATTTGCTAGAATGTTATTACTCTCTCTAAAATTGTTCCGACATTGAAAAGATCACCTTCGTGCCCCTTAAATCCCTTCCCCATGTCAAATCTTATTGGGAAGGTTACTAGGATAGGTACACCACAAATGAATCTACGCCATTTAGGAGAGAAACCCCTTGGGCGATATTTGGAGATGCCCTAAAGGATGAGTACTACCCTATAGGAAACTATGATGAACGATACATAAGATGGATGACTCTATGTCAGAAAATATACTAGATGGTGTCATAGTACACTAACCTCTTTCATACCTTGTGCTAAAATTTGGGTATCAAAGAATATGAGTGGCACCTGGTTTTGAAGTATCGCAATGGTCTGCATAGGTAGATCCAAACATAGATGGATTTCTTGGATATATCCTTACTGGGTTTTTCTTATCGATATGCAGTCAAAATTGAGCGTAAATTCAAGCAACAGAGCAAGCAAGCGTTCGGGTTTGAAAATACGGCACAAAAAAATCATGGCAAATGAAACCCTAACTCATGGAATGAATGACAAAGAAAGGAAGGCTAACCTTAAGAGAGGCAATCCAAGACATAGGAAAAGAAGGGTAACTGGAAGTCTAAGAAAAACACTGGAAAGTGGTGTGAGTTCCACAACAACCCTTGAGACAACATACATGAATGTCACTTGAAATAGTCATTGGTGGTTGAGCTCAAATATGGTGTGAGTTCCACAACAATACAACCAAAAGAACCAGAGGAGCTTGAGGAGAGGGAGTGTCTCTTCCACTCAAATATGTGGGTAAAGGGGACCCCACTACATTTCATTGTTTAAATTAGGAGTTAGAAGAACCTGATCTTAGTTGAAGTTGTCAAAATATTAAAGCTACCAATGATACCACACCCCCAATAATACACCATTGGCTAGTTGAAATAAGGATTAGATATCCATGTCAGCCAACAATGTCTCATTTTCTATGGAATCAAGCCCTTCAAGGATGATGTAGTGTGTGATGTTGCCCCACTTGAAGTCTGTGATGTTCTTTTAAGAAAACCATATATGTGGAAACATCATGCTTTCTATGAGTCCCGACCCTGCAGTGTCATTGTTACTATGGGAGGTCATATCTATAGTGTACCAGAAGTAGCTCCAACTACTACCACTTCATCGATCTCAGAAAAAGAAAAAATTTCTCAAAGTAGTCTCTTAGACTAGAAAATTTTCCCTCTTCACGATCCAGTCAGATGGTGAACAGAAGGTCACATAAGCCACTACAACCTCATCCCAAGATGTTTCTATCCAAAAGAAATAGGTCAACAAGATTGTATAGAAGAATCAAGAGAATGAGACCCTTTCATATGTTCATCATAGTTCTATTGGAAATGACCCTTTCTAGGTGTGATTTGGGTTCCAACCATTATCCCCCATTGATATAGCTCTTCTAGTTGCATATTCACCGACAGAGTCCTTCCACACTTAGACCAAGGAAAATCATGCAACCAGATCTGTTGAATGGTTCCAACACCTCCAATAGGTCCATGACATCCTTCCACGGGTAAAGTAAAATAAGGACATCTACTTCAACAAGGGAAACAAATTACCAAAGGTTCAATTTCAACGAAAATTTTTCCATCTCTCGAGGGAAATTGATGCAATGGGGACCATTGCTTCCTTTGTGGGGGGTGGGGGAGAGGAATGATCTAGGTGGATCTTCGAGGCCATCCACCTTTTTCCACTGAATCAACATTTCAAGCCTACAGTTTTTATAAACCATGACATTCACCATTTTGATGGGGAATGGAATGTAATGCCATCTTAATTTGTTAATTACATACATCATGCAATTATTTCCTAGTGGAATTAGGTACATGCTTACATCATAGAGCTAATTCATTGGATCCCATTATAAATATACAGTTAAACGCACTCATGATAGAATAGTACTGGGATGGGTGACTACCCAAGAAGTCCTAGTGTTTTACATTGCTATGGCATTTTATAAAGTTAGTCCAATTTATCTCACATTCATCATGGGAATTGTTCTCCTCTCACTCTCTCATATATAATTGAGGTGAAGAAGGCCATTTAAGAAGGAAATGGAGTGTGATGTAAATCTTGTTCTGAATGAAGCATATCAAACATCTGTTTCTTTTCAAAGATAAACTACCCCATTCTGCTAGTTTTTGTTCTATGGTGTTTTTCTCTCTCTCTCTTATTCATTAATAGAAGTTGGGTTTCACTATATTTATGTGTTCTCTTTTATATATATATATATATATATATATATTTCTCATCATAATTCAGAACATCTAAAAACGATGAAAACACACCAAAATAGAAAATAACTCTCTTTTATTCCTTCTCCTTCTTGACTATTACAATGGAAGTTCAACCCCTTATAACTACTATCTGATATTTTCGAAAGCAACTAATTTTAGAAAATTCTCGCATGACTCTAAAACTTTGTCTTATTTTGTTCTCATCATAATTCAGATCATCTAAAAACCATGAAAACACACCAAAATAGAAAATAACTCTCTTTTATTCCTTCTCCTTCTTGACTATTACAATGGAAGTTCAACCCCTTATAACTACTATCTGATATTTTCGAAAGCAACTAATTTTAGAAAATTCTCGCATGACTCTAAAACTAACTAAGAACTAAAATCTAAATAGAGAGACACTATTTGTCAAAATTATTTTTTTATTAGGTGCATAAACTAAGAGATAACTCATAATTAAAAATTTTAAAAATCCCCAAAAAACACTAAAACCCCAATTTGAGTCTTTATATGATGGAATTTTGCCTGCAAAATGTGTCGAAACGTGGCCCGATATGAAGGATCATATTGAAATGATAGTGAACTCTTCGAGATGCAACTCCCCATAAAATTCCCCCCTAAATGGATAACTGAGTCAAAAATTATGACAATCTAAAATACCTACATCATATATACAAGGTCATTAGGCAGAGGATCACTTGGTGTCAAATCAATTGAGTTATTTACTTGATAGTGCAAAGGCACTATAGTTGGTGAGGAAAATATGTTTTTGAACTCTTCTACCATCTTTTCCACATGTTTCTACTGTGTAGAGATATCTTATGCAGGAGTTTTGGAAGTTGCAATAACCTTTTGTTCACCTTCCGATCAGACCATAAAGAAGAAAAATATCCTGGTCTGAGAGACCACCTTTATGCACTACTTCACGATTATCAAGGAGACCACAATAGTTGGGAATTCCTTTGGTGATTTGTATATTTGACCTCCCAAAGTAATAATGACACTATATGGCCTTGACCCATAAACAACATGGTTGTCCTAAAAGAACATCACCAAATTCAAAGGTGACAACACCACACAATACCTTGTCTTTGAAGTGGTTGATGTCGTAGTGCGGGAGTCATTGTTGGCCGATGTAGATGTCTTGTTTTTGGATGAAAAAATTGATAGTGTATGTTTGACACTGTGACGTCATTATTATCTTCAACATATTGATTACATCTTTTGAGATTATGTTCTTCTAGCTACCAATGTCAACAATGAAATGGAGTGGGGTCCCCTTCACCGACATATATGAGTGGAAGAGGCTCTCCCATTATTCAGGATCTTTTGGGTCGTCTAGATGGACCTTTGTGATAGCAATGGTGACATTAATTTTTTCATTAATGATCATTTTTGACTTATATGGTTATGAATCAGAGTCTGATTCAACATCCAACTCTAATTATTTCCTCTCAACCAATAACGACTATTTGGAGTGACATTCATTAGTGTTGTGCCAAGGAATTTTGTTGAAATCTCACCACTTTCGAGTGCCCTTCTTCTAATTCTTGTTACCCTTCTTTACATGTTTCCTAGACTGGTTGTCCTGGGGATTTCCATCCTTGATTTATCCTTTTCTATAGGAGTTACGGACACATTTACCATGCTTATGATGTGATGGTTTTGCAAAATGCAAATACCAATTATTCGTTTTCTTTAAAATTCCCTCAATCTTAACAACATATTGGTAAGAGGCTCCTAGTGAGGATAGGTCACTGTGATACTGTAGAACTAGGTTTCTCTTAGGTTGTATGATACCCTCATTTTTGCACAAGGTATTGAAGATGTTTTTGTACTCTGACACCGACTGGTCTCTGTCCGAGTACATAATTTTCCATCTCATGTACTAGTCATAATAGTTTTCAATAGGGTAGTATTGATCATTTAGGGAATCAACAAAAGCTTCCCAAGTGGGTCCTCGTCCAAAAAGTGTAGACTCATCTTTGAAATGTTTCTCATAGTAAGTCTCCCACCAATATATGACACAAAGAAGGGATTTGAGGAGTGTGAACGTGATTTTTCACTGTTGTAATAATTTTGGATAGAAAAATAACCCTCTATCAAACATAACCATTTTTTGAAAGAATCAACATCTATTTGGCCTCCAAATACAAGAATATCAAAGTTAACTTGTACCTTAAATGGTTTCACACCTACAAAGTGACTGTTGGTTGAAGGTTCCTCTATTTCTATTGGAAACCATCGAAGAATCAGGGAATTTTTTTCCATCATCTCATTCCTCTCTCGTGCAAGGGATTCCTCGAGAAATAATTTTATACGATCTCATGCTTCATCGTCTATCTTTTCTTCTTCCATGGGAGGCTTCTTGGGCTGGCATGAGTGTTCTTCCCCAAGCTCAAATAGTTCAATACCGAACTCTCAATATCCTCACCTCATCATGAACATGCACAAAGAAACAACAAAGAGAATATTTCTATAATACCACTAATCCAAATTATATTGAGAACAACATGGACACAAATATAGAACATGGAAACACATAGATATATTGCAAGAAACACAATAATACAATTAAACTTTGATTCTATTAATGATTATTTGGAATACAAAAGACTGCAAAATGAAAAGCACACAAGCTATCTAGAATGGTGGTAGCTTATCCCTTAAGAGAGAGAAGTGTTTGTTATTATCATTGGCAAGAAGCTAATTACAAAAGATACCAAAAATTCCTTTCAACATAAATCATCAATGAAGAAACCCTAAACATCCAAAACCCTAACCCCAAAATATGAAACTCCAAAAGATTTGTGGGCCTCTATGTGTTTAGTTGATACATCAACTTCTCAAGGGGGTAACATTTTCATATGATCTCCATTTGGGGCACTCAGTAGCCCATCGAAAATATATGGCCGATAAGTTCACATTATGAATGGCCTAGCATCAACCATCGACTACATCATAGGAACTACCATGCCAAAGAAACATTGTTTGGGACCTCAAAATGGTCTCGGAACTTTGGGACCCAAAACAATGTAGAAAAAATTCCAAGATGTGGAACCATTCTGAATTAGTGAAATAGGTGGGTGGCCACTAGTATCCACTTAAAGCATCTTTCTCTCCCTCCCCATCTCTCCTCACTCTCACTTTCTCTCTCTCCCCCCCCGCTCTCCCCCCTCTAACACTCTCTCCATCTTTCCTTCTTTCCTTGAACCTCTCTCTCTCCCCCTCCATCTATCTATCTCTCTCTATGCCCCCCACTCTCTCTTCATATCACTCTATACCTCTCTCTAGAGGGAGGGGGAAGAGAGAGAGTGAGGGGGTGAGTGTAGTATAACTAAATTCTCATTATAAATTAATATGTGTAATCATTAA
>ML777343.1:1185755-1203143 GCA_009831015.1 Picea engelmannii | reverse complement strand
TAGTAATGGTGGGATATTATTCAACAAGAGAGGGGTTTGAGTGGGGGTTTTGAGGATTATCCATATGCCTTGAGTCTTACACCATCTTCATTAAGTATTTTTTCATTTTTTGATTTATCCCTTTGAATTATTCATCAATCAACGATTGAATTCATGTAATAGGTTGAGTTGCATTTAATCATAATTATGGGGAAGAGTAAGAGTCAAGAAAGCATGGGAAAAAGGGGTTTCGGGTAGGAAAAAAATGAGTTTTTTAATAGTCAAAGGAGGGGAGGAAAAATAGAGTTGAATATTAGGAAAGAGTGGTAAGCCATAGTGGGTATGGAGGATAGCTTGGTAAATTTGGTAATTTGTGTTGAAAATGAGGTCTATATTCCCGTGAGTGATTTTAATTGAGGAAATTACCCAAATAGAATTTGTATATGTTGTGTGTGTTGATTAAGGTTGGTTGTCATTGATGTCAACCATTGAAGAAAGCCCCGTCGCACAAAGGTTTGGGTAATGGACCCAATATTGTTTGATGTAAATATNTCCTTCACGAGAAGACGCTTTGCGAAGTAAGAGAACCCATGCTTAATTTTGGAATAATGAGTTGAAGGAGAATGAATTTGTCAGGGAAACTATCCTAGATGGATAATGCTTGTGATTCAATTTCTGGTGGTATGTAGAACGACACATAAATCCTCATGGTTAGAGAGTTATGGCCATGAGAAGTTGGAGACCCCAGGTTTGCATAATGGGCCCAAGTTTGTTTAATGGATAACAATATGAGTTATGATATATTTTTAGATAATATTATTCTATATGGATAGTACATGTCATTCCATTTATGTTGGCATGTGTAACGTCACATAACTCCTCACGTTTTGCGAGTTATGGCCTTACGAAGTTGGAGGACCCTCACATGTCATCTAGAAGCCCCAAAAGGTCAAAGTAGTCAAAGTGGTTTAAGGGATTTTAAAAGGTAAATAATAACGTGAAGTGATGAGTGTACTATAACTCAAAGTGAATAAAAAATAAATTATTTAAGTAATAAATTTAATGGAGAAATTAGAAGTAGGTTAACCCTAAAATAAGGAAAGTGGGCAAAGTGAGCTAGAAGATGTTTTTAAGGAAGCTACTTGGAGAGTATAAATAATAAGCTAGGATTTCTCATTTTAATCACACTTGAGAATATTGAATATCTATAGGTGTCTTAGGTAACCAAGTATATCTAAGCCGAAATTCTGAGGGAAGGTGAAGAAAAAAAGGCAGAAATGAAAGGAATGATAAATTCTTTTGATGGTGCTTTCTAAGGTATGTTATTTACAGGTCATCTCACCATTTTTGCTATAACTTTTTTTCTATAATGATTCAGAGTTTGAAATTTTTGTTCCATTGAGAGCACATAGCCAAGTATCGGTGGTCGAAAATTAATCTTTTGGGTCGTTTTATTTTTTGAGTTACACTCTATGGAAAATAGGATTTGTGGCTAGTCTTGAAACTAGTCAAAAATAGGTGTTTCGAGTAACAACATGATAACTTATTCATAATAGATCCAAATTCAGTGAAACCAAATTTTTTAGTTAGGTTACAGTATTTAGTATGTTGTGTAACAGTTTCATATCAATTCAACAAATATTCCATGTGGGGCACGCTCTACAAGGTATCTCTCTAGAATTAGCCAGAATTCAACAAGGTATACCATTTTTTCTATAACTCCTTTTCTAAGAGGTTCCTAGTAGTTACACCTAGAGGAATTGCATAAAACACATTGAAGAACATTGTGTATCTGTTTCATATCTTTATACATTAGAGGTACAAATTTATGATTACTTCAAGTTAGGGTTGTTGACTAATCGAATACTAGGCATGTGAGACTAAAGAAAAGTTTGATGAAAATGATAGTCTCTTGTTGTTAAAGTCAAGGAAGGTTTGCAAGAATTTGATCATATACACCTGGTCTATTACATAGCTACAAATAAGATTTGGATGATGAAATTGATGAGGGCTTTTGGTTGAGGTACATGTTGAGTACATGGTTGAGACAAGTAGTTGATGAGTTGGCACATACATGAGGTGTATATTTGAGGATGTTGGTACATATTGATGATTCATAGATTGATGAGTAGTTGAAACATGATTGGTACATACTTGGTACATGGTTTGATGCACTTTTTTATGGTACAGTTTGATTATAGGCTGTTTGGTATAGGTTGGTGCATGGTTGATGCACTTGTTTATGGTATAGGTTGAGGTACAGGTTGATGCATGGTTGATGCATGGTTCAAATTTATTGGTACATGTTTACAATGGTATATCTCACAGTGATAATTTGACAGTGGTTCCATCATTCTACTTCTACTTTAGGGTGGTTGGACGGGGCAAGGACAGGTGGTTGTAGCCACCTTTCGGTTGTAGATGGAGAACATAGGGGGTTGTAGCCTCCTTTTTGTTGTACCCAGAGAATTGGGGAGTTGGAGATTCCTTTAGGTTGTAGCCTGAGAAACTAGAGGGTTGGAGCCTCCTTCCAGTTGCAGCTGGAAAACAAAGGAATTTGGTGCTTCCAATTATTGTAATTCTTTAAGACATATAAGAAAAAACATTTTGTGGTTTTCTCCTGATTTGGGTTTCCATGTAAAACATTGGTGTACTGTGTATGTGTATGACTCTTCATTTATTCATTGTTTATTTACTCTTCATTTATTGGATGATAATGCTTCATTGATATAACAAATTGATTATATGGTTAAAAATGATTCAATTGCTCTATTACTTATTCACCCCACCCCCACCCCCTCTTAACAATCCAATAATTGGTATCATATCTGGTTCGTTAAGGAAACAGTTTAACCACTGGAAGGAAATCATGGATTACTCTGAGAATGGAGTACCAAGGTTTAATGGTCAAAATGGTTTTAAGTATGAGATATGGAGCATAAGGAAGGAAGTATTTTTATAGGCACAGGGACATTATATTTGGCTATCAGTTGTTACAGGATATGATAGTTCAAAAAGGGAAAAGACTGCATCCAAGAAGGAATTGAAGAAAAATAACAAAATAGCAATGGATTTCATCTGGGAAGGATTACCTAATCCGGTAAGAGAAAATGTTGGTAAATGTTCATCAACAAAATAACTTTGGGATAAGTTACATGACATATATTCTTCACCCATCACAGATTCAGAAAATGTCAAAGAAGATGCAGATACAAATCAAGAAGAATTATGTTCACCATGTCAAGAAGATTCGATAGATGAAGAGTACATAGTCACCAGAGGTATGTTGTTTTGTGTTAATTGTGAAAAATGTGGACATCTTGAAACAGAATTCCATGAAGGAAATGAGACAAGAAAAATAACTGAAAAGGAAGACAATTATGAAGAAGAATTGATTAGTGCTTTAGATGAACTAAGAGAAGAAAACAATTCACTCAAAAAAGAATTGATGAAACAAAAGGAAAGTGTTCACATTTTTGAAGAATCCCAATAGGTCATCGCGAACTTAATAACTCATCTAGAAGAAGCCAGAAAGATCAAAGAAAATATTGAATATCAAAAGTAGTGTTTGGAAACCAAGATAGCAACACAGAAGGAAGAAGCAGAAATGAGAGAGAAGATATTGACAGATCATCTTAAGGAAAGAACTAACAATCTAAACCATCTTGAGGCAGAGATTGGTAAAGAAGAGAAAGGACTTGAAGAACAAATAATCAGATTAAAAATTGATGTTGAAGGAGCGAAAAGAACAGAAGATGTCATGAAGTCTGAGATAATGAAGAAAGAAGAAGAGGTTGAGAAGATTGAAGAATAATTTGTCACATTGAGAAGTAAAACCATCAAGATCAACACGAACGTTGAAGAGACAGAAACATCCACATCAGTTATAGAGAATGAAGAGAAGCACTCTAGGCTACTAGAAAAGAAGAATGAAGAAAATAGAAAGAGTTATGCAGAAGTAATCAAAGGTAGGAATCATGGTCAACCAGAATCTAAGAAAACTATTAAAGATACATCTTCAAGGAGACCATCAATGTTCAAGACAAAAAGAATCTTCAATCATGATCATGATCAATCAAGACAAAAATTCAGAAGGACTACACCACAAATAATATCGTTCACTCCTAGGTATGCAAATTTATTTTATGGTCATTGTTTTTATTGTACTAACTTTTGACATAAGGTTGCAGATTGCAGGGATTATAAAAGAAATGTTCAAGCAAGAAGTGTCTATGTGGCTACACGTAACATTGAGTGTTACAAATGTCATAACTATGGACACATAGCCAGTGATTGTAGAAGCATGATCGATACTTCCATGAAAGAGAATACTGATCAGATATAAGAAAGTATGGATAAGAAAACAAGAAGAACAGGTGAATATAGAATAGGTACCAGAGATCGCAATATTGGCAACAAAACGAGATGAAGAAAATTCTATAGAGAAAAAGAAAGATGTTAGATACATAAAGGTTTGGAAAATAATTGAAAGAAAGGAAGTGCAAGTAAGTAAGGAATAGGTTCAAGAGATTGTACTTTCAGGCATTGTAGTGAAAGATGAATCGACAGAAAGAAAGAAAGAAGTCAAAGCTCAGAGAGATAATGAATATACCGATGAAGATGATGATGAATCTACCAATGAATATGATGATGAATATACATTAGATTAGGAATTGTTTTGAGCCATCCGACTTAGTGACTCCCAAGTAATATGAATACTATACAGGGGGAGTCTATGCGATAGTTGTGACAGACCAAAGAACCATCCTTCGAGCATCTTGCAGAGTTTGAGAAGACAAATTCAAAGCAATCAGTTAGCAGAAGTACAGTTTGATAGTATAATGATAAATGGGTTAACATTATGGACAATTGTGCAAATAGAGGTTTGGACAGTATATACATAGATGGGTTTGTAAGAACACTTAGCAGTTTGGATAGATAGATGATAGTGGACGAGATCATGGATTCATAGATTGGTTTAGAGAGTGGTTCAAAGACAAAGGAACATTATCGTAATGGATGATAATGACACGGAAAATGGCTCAAAGAACTCTAATGGATTACAAATAGACAGATATTTTTTGGACACGGGTAGTGCATACATCATTTCACATTCAAAACAGAGTAATGTTCATAAACAACACTACAAAACTCCCTATGAGCTATGGAAAGGAAGACCATAAAATGTGAAGCACTTAAGAGTTTTTGGAAGCAAATGCTATATCAAAAGAGAAGATGGCAGAATGTGAAAGTTTGACTCTCGCGTGGACAAAGAAGTACTTGTTGGTTACTCAAGTACAAGGAAAGCATACAAGTGTTACAATCTAAGATTGAACAAAGTTCTGGAAAGAATCAACGTAACAATTGATGAAATAGGAAGACCAGAATCAAAGGAAGAAAATGAATCAATGAAACAACCCTTAGAAGAAGAAGCAGAAGATGAAAATGAAGTAGAAGAGGAAGATGAAGAGAATCCGACAGAAGAAGAAGAGAAAATTTAGAAAGTGTCTCCAAAGACACCCAGTAAACGAGTACAAAATAATGATCCTTCAGATCAGATTATCGGAAACAAAGATGCAGGAGTTGAGACTAGAAGAAGAATCTGTTCACCAGAACAAACACACCTAGCACTCTTATCTACAATTGAACCAAACTGTTTTGAAAAAGCCAGAAAGGATGAATTTTTGAATAAGGCCATGGATGAAGAATTGGATCAAATAGTGAAAAATGACACTTTGGAATTGGTTTCAAAACCAAAAAATAAGAATTTTATTGGCACAAAATGGGTTTTCAGGAATAAATTGAATGAAGATGGACAGGTTACAAGGAACAAAGCTAGATTGGTATGTAAAGGATATGCTCAGATTGAAGGAATCGACTTTGAAGAGACATTTTCCCCAGTTGCTAGAATGGAAGAAATCCATTTTCTTTTAGCTTATGCATGCTCCAAAAGAACAAATAAAAAATAAATGTTAAAGTATATCAGATGGACGTAAAATCATATTTTCTGAATTGGGAGATTGAAGAAGAAGTCTACATTGAACAACCAAAAGGATTTCAGTTGTCAGAGAACACAAATTATGTGTGTAAATTAAAGAAGGCCTTGTATGGTCTAAAACAGGCTCCTAGAGCATGGTACTCCAGACTTGATAAGTAGTTGGAGTAGGCATGGTTTAGAAAAGGAAATGCAGATAACAACCTCTACATCAAGGTAAGTCAATGTAATATTTTATTAATTGAAGTTTATGTTGATGATATTATTTTTGGTAGTGATGATGACAGGTTAAGCTAGAAATTTGCAAAAGATATGCAGAAACAATTTGAAATGTCGCTACTTGGAGAACTATCCTTCTTTCTGGGACTTCAGATACGTCAAATCAACCAAGGAATTTTTATTTCTCAAAACAAGTATATCAGAGAAATGCTAAAGAGGTTCGGAATGGAAGATTGAAAACTAGTTATCACTCCCATGTGAACCAGTTGCAAGTTGATCAAAGATGATGATTCAAACTCTACAAAACAAAGGAAATACAATTCAATGATTGGAAACCTATTGTGTGTGAGAACATCCAGACCATATGTAATACGGGAAGTTGGACAGGTGGCACGATTTCAAGAAACACCAAATGAATCACATGTATTAGTAGTGAAGAGGACTTTTAGATATCTCAAAGGAACATAAGAGTTTGGGCTATGGTATCTAAAAGGAAAGGATCTATCACTAATTTCCTACACAAACGCAGATTGGACAGGTTGTATTCATGATCGACGAAGCACCAGTGGAACAACGTTCTACTTGAGTGAGTGTTTAGTATCATGGATAAGCAAGAAACAATCATCAGTATCTCTATCTACAACTGAGGCAGAGTATATTGCAGCATCACCATGTTGTACATAGGTTCTTTGGATGAAACAAACTTTGACAGATATACATGTTGAGTATGATGAGTACATTCCAATATATTGTGATAATACAAGTGCCATCAGTATCTCAAATAACTCGGTGATGCACTCCAAGATGAAGCACATTCCAATCAAGTATCACTTTCTACGGGAACAAGTTGTAGAAAATAACATCAGAGTTGAGTATGTGGGCACAAAAGAACAAGTGACAGACATCTTTATAAAACCACTTCCACGAGAAGCCTTTTAATATCTTCACCAAAGACTTGGAGTTATTTCTACTCCAAAATGAATGCTTTTTGAATGCTTATGTTATATATCTTAGATGTACACGAGGAAGCACCATAAGAGGATAGTTCAGTCAGGGGGAGCAGCCCTGGATGGAAAGATACATTTGCCATTGATGACAAAGGGGGAGAGATTTATTAGATGCAAAGGACAGAGGAATGGTTCCAAAGGAAGAAGATTTATCATATGCAGAGGATAGAGGCATGGTTCAAGGGGGAGCATGAGTGATATGATTTCAGTATTGCATCAGAGTGCTTCCATTAATGCCAAAGGGGGAGATTGTTGATTAAGGTTGGTTGTCATTGATGTCAACCCTTGAAGAAAGCCCCGTAGCACAAAGGTTTGGGTAATGGACCCAATATTTTTTGATGTAAATATGAATCATTATTTTTTTTTCACGGTTGATAAGAAGTAAATATGGATGAACTCCAAAGTGGTCCCCTTATGGTGAAGGCCCTCACGGAAAGATGATTTGCAGAGTAAGAGAACCCATGCTTAATTTTGGAATAATGAGATGAAGGAAAGTGAATTTGTCAGGGAAACTATCCTAGATGGATATTGATTGTCATGCCATTTTCAGTGGTATGTAGAACTTCACATAACTCCTCGCGGTTAAAGAGTTATGGCCATGAGAAGTTGGAGAGCCCCGGTTTGGGTAATGGACCCAAGTTTGTTTGATGGATAACGATATGAGTTATGATATATTTTCAGATAATACTATTCTATATGGATATTACATGTCATGCCACTTCTGGTGGTATGTGGTACGTCACATAACTCCTCACAGTTTGAGAGTTATGGCCTTACGAAGTTGGAGGACCCTCACATGTTATCTAGAAGCCCCAAAAGGTTAAAGTAGTCAAAGTGGTTTAAGGGATTTTAAAAGGTAAATAATAAAGTGAAGTTATGAGTGTACTATAATTCAAATTGAATAGAAAATAAATTATTTAAATAATAAATTTAATGGAGAAATTAGAAGTGGGTTAACCCTAAAATAAGGAAAGTGGACAAAGTGACCTAGAAGATGTTTTTAAGGAAGCTACTTGGAGAGTATAAATAAGAGGCTAGGCTCTCTCATTTTAATCAAACTTGAACATATTGAATATATATAGGTGTCTTAGGTAACTAAGGATATCTAAGAAATTTTTTTGAGGGAAAGTGAAGAAAAGAAGGCCAAAATGCAAGGAAGGATAAATTCTTTTGATGGTGCTTTCTAAGATATGTTATTTATAGGTCATCTCACCATTTTTGCTATAACATTTTTTATATAATGATTCAGACTCTGAAATTGCTATGAAATTGAGAAAACATATCCAAGTATTGGTGGTAAAAAATTCATCTTGTGGGCCGTTGTATTTTTGGATTTACACTTTGTGGAAAATAGGGTTTGTGGTTAGTCCTGAAACCAGTCAAAAATAGGTGTTTCGGGTAAAAACGTCATAAATTATTCATAATAGATCCAAATTCAGTGAAACCAAATGTGTTGGTTAGGGTAAAGTATGTAGTATGTTTTGTAATAGTTTCAGATCAATTCAAAAAATATTCCATGCAGGGAATGCTCTACAAGGTCACTCTTGAGAATAAGCCAAAATTCAGCAAGGTATGCCATTTTTTCTTTAAATCCTTTTCTGAGAGGTTCCAAGTAGTGACACCTAAAGAAATTGCACAAAACACACTGAAGAACATTGTGTATCAGTTTCAGATCTTTATACATTACATGTACAAAGTTATGATTACTTCAAGTTAGGGTTGTTGACTAATCCAATACTAGGCATGTGAGACTAAAGAAATGTTTGATGAAAATGATAGTCTCCTGTTGTTAAAGTCAAGGAAGGTTTGCAAGAATGTGATCATATACACTAGGTCTATTACATAGCTACAAATCAGATTTGGATGATGAAATTGATGAGGGCTTTTGGTTGAGGTACATGTTGAGTACATGGTTGAGACAACTAGTTGATGAGTTGGCAAATACATGAGGTGTATAGTTGATGATGTTTGTACATATTGATGAGTCATAGATTGATGAGTAGTTGACACATGATTTATACATACTTGGTAAATGGTTGGATGCACTTGTTTATGGTACAGTTTGATTACAGGTTGTTTGGTACAGGTTGAGGTACATGTTGATGCATGGTTGATGCATGGTTCAAATTTATTGGTACAGTTTTACAATGGTATTTCTCACAGTGATAGTGTAACAGTGGTTCCATAATTCTACTTCTACTTCAGGGCGGTTCGACGGGGCAAGGACAGGTGGTTGTAGCCACCTTCCGGTTGTAGTTGGAAAACACAGGGGGTTGTAGCCTTCTTCTATTATAGCCAGAGAATTGGGGAGTTGGATCTTCCTTCAGGTTGTAGCCTGAGAAACTTGGGGGGTGGAGCCTCCTTCCAGTGGCATCTGAAAAACAAAGAAATTTGATGCTTCCAATGAATGTAATTCTTCAAGACATATAAGAAAAAACATTCTATGGTTTTCTCCCCATTTCAGTTTCCACGTAAAACACTGGTGTACTGTGTATGTGTATGTGTATGATTGTTCATTTGTTCATTTCTTATTTACTCTGTAGTTATTGGATGATAATGCTTCATTGATATAACACTTTGATTATATGGTTAAAAAGGATTCAATTGCTCTATTACTGATTCACCCNCTCTTAGTAATCCAACAGTGTGAGCACTCTTATTACAACTGGAGTTCTTAGAGCCCCCATAAGAGAGATTCTTGGACAATCTATGTTAGATCCCTAGAGGGGATGGATATTTTCTAGAGGACTATGGTGTAAAGAATGAAATCTCATCCCTTAGGTTATGAAGACTGATGGGGAAGAGGGATGCAGATTTGGAGTTGTTATATGAGTTGCTTCACTGCATTTTAGTAGGTATTTGAGTTGTTATAGTGGAATGCAGACACCCATAAGATTTAGTTTGTTCTTGTGGACTCATAGCCCGAGCTCAAGGGTGGCTCGTTGTAGAGAGAATTGGTGAAAGAAATCCCAGAAATGGGAGGAACATAATTTTTATACATCTCGTTGTGTAAAAAAATATTAAAATATAAGTGTTTTGATAATTGTGTTACTTAGTATTTAATGTTATGGTAAAATGTTTCATTTACTCTATATGATGTATGTATGAGTGTCGAAGTGTATATTAAAATATTTCTACACATGTCTAAACCATTTTTATTCATAATATTAATTATTAATGATAGTAGCATGAGTGTGTATATCATGTTGTTCATATTTATAAATTTAAATAGATAGAATAATTGATTTAAGTAGTAATGGTAACAATTCCTTATATAGTGGAGTTGACCCTGCATTGAATTGGACGGGGCATGGGAATTTACTCCATAGTCCTGAGTCCATCACCTTCATATTTTGTGAGTTTCTAGAGTTTTCGTTTCATTTTTGTGTTGTGGAGAGGGCATAATGCTCTAGTTTCCGAGAAAACCTCAATCTTTTTGGTTGTTGTAATTGTTTGGGACTCCATGTACTCATATAAAATCGTATTTAAACAAGGTATGAGTTCACAAATGATTTTAAATCTCTTTCCTTGAATTTTTCTTTATCATGGTTAAGTTTGGATTTGGTGTGCGTTTTGTGTACATGAAAATATATCATTTTCCCTTAGTTTGTCACTTCTTGAAGAAAAATGAAAGGAAATTTATTATAAAGGAAATTTATTATTTTGGAAGAATTGGTTGAAGTCACTAGTTTTGCATTTCCATACTACCATTTTTCATTTGTTTCTAGCTGATTCAGTAATAAAACATGAATAGAATCTTGGGTTTTTGTTATTAGTTCACAAACGAATCCAAGCCGACTCGAAAAATTTGGTTTGTTATACTTTCCGTGTTAAGTTTGAGAAAGGAAAGATTTACCTAGTTTTTGTTTGAGTAATAAATGATATGGGTTTTCAAAATGGACACCATGAACATTGTATACGATTTAGAGGTTAAATTTCTGGGCTCGATCCAAGTCATGTAAATCTACAACCATTATTATGAAACCTTTACGACTTGGAGTGTGTTTTGATTTCTTTCTTCAACTAAGAATGTTTGGGACGGAAAATATTTGGATATTTTTCTTTGAATATTGTAAGTTTTGTTCGACGAAAAATTCTAACCCAGGTCTATTAATACTAAGAAATTGATATTATTGACATTCAATCAGCTATTCTATTCCCAAAATTTTGGTTTAATGGGTAATAGGTTTCGAACTTGGGTCAAACAGATTTCATATGAGTTTTTTATTATTGGACTGTGGACCGACCCTCATGTCGAATTTGGATATACTTGTAGTTGTTTCAATTCTTGATAAAATGAATTGAGCTAAGTTCTTCAATTCCCATACATTGATGAAACTTGGTCTTATGAAATCATTTATGATATTCATGACCAATATGATCTATTTTTCTCGATTTTCAATTGTGCATTTTTTAATAATTTGATGGAGAAAGAAACAATTTCAGAATTGTGTCTTTTTTTTCAAACCTTTCTCACTTTTTTCTTTTCAATATATTTGGGTTCATTAAATTTTGTTTTCGGTGAAAGCATATATATACATACATCAAATGAAATTGAAATGATATGGCCAATAAATCTCATAGCTCATTTAGTTTATATTCAGAAATATTGTGTTGAATTTCTAGAACTATTATTCGGGAATATAAGGATAAGAATTTTTACATATGCCACTAAAAAGGTATATCAAATATACCATAGATAATTTGACAAAGACATAACTAAGTGGTATGTTTTAAAGATGGCATGGATGTTGATTAAAGCTACATGTTGATATCCAAGTTTGAATTATATATACTTTCACTCATCCTATAATACATATAATACATAGTATTTTGCATAAGTTATACTCCTAGATCCTATTCATAAAATCCCCTTTTCTATCTTACTCCCTGTCTATGTACTTTAAAGAATAATTTTTAAAATAACAAACAACAACAATGAGAGGAAATGTATGATAATTCACAACTTGTATATATGAATAAAAGTAGTTTAAAGGTTGATTGGTTATTAAGGAAATGTACAGGCATTGATTAATATTTTTGAAGTTGATCAGTCCATATGTAATTCATATTATGATTCACTTTTTTGCAAATTAATCCCACTCATGAAAACTCCAATTCTCCATATACTTCCCTGTTCACATTTATAAAACAGAAATGACCTATACATGATGAAAGTTCTTAGGACAAATTGTAGAGTTTGAAAGATAAATTTTGTCTGTGTGTATAGAAGTTTTTTGTTTTCCCTTGATTCAGTTTTCTTGTTCATCTCCATTTTTTGTGTTGCATGGTCATGTCATTTGAGAGCCAAATTTATTCATGTTTTTTTTCTTAAAAAAAAATTGCAAAATTTGTATTATCAAAAAGGCGTGGTTGAAACGGTTGAGGAGTTATAAAGTCCTTAAAAATTCAGACCAATCTAGGGCCTCTATTAAAGCCTCTATTAAACCACTACAACAAGCTACTAATGACTATTTCAAATAATCAAACAAAAACTTCACATAGAACAAACTTACTAAATACACTCAGAAAAGTACTACGAGGATAAAAGTGAAGAAAAACTGCATCTAAATTAACCTGTTTGGGAGGAGCTCGCCTATTTGGATGACTTATGGGCCTGACTTCATGTTACCATTGATTTTACTATTGAATTTGATGTATTCTTATTTCCGACTACCATCCAACCTTCATTTGCATATGTTGAGGTACTTGTGATGCCTATATTTCCTGGATTGTCTTGATCCGAAGATTCTATTTTTTCTTCATATGATACCCCAACATTATCAACTTGATCTGCCCAACTAGATGATGGTTGAGAAGAATATCAGATTCAAAGTACCTCATCAGAAACCTAAGGAAAATATGTCTTTTCTCCAACTTTTGATTGGATTTCGAGCTCATGTATAGAGATAAGAGAGTTGGATGAAGAGGAGGATTTGACTCAGATGCATTTTCACTGAATTGAGGTGGTTTTGTGCAGTCCTTCAAGATTAATTTATGGTCATCATTTGGTCCCACCCACCAAGTGGATTTACAAAGATTTATGTTCTTCTTGGGACCTTTGGGACAATGGGTTGCAAGATGTCTCATTTCAAAACAAGATCTGCAATCCAATGAAACTCTCTCATAGTCTAGTTTCTGAGACCAAGAACAATTTTTACCAGTAAGAATAACTTCAGATGGGAATCCTTTACTGAATTCCATTTCCATGCAGATACAAGCAAAAGTGGAATTTTTGTGCCTTTTAGTTTCATGAGATGTAAAGTGTAACTTTCACAACACCGAACCAATGGATTCAAGAAAGAGTAAACCCCAAAAATTCAAGCGAAGGTTGGGAATCTTCACCTAAATAGAATTTGAAGATACAATTTAAGTAGTTGGATTGAAACAAGGAGTCGAGGGTTTCATGCACAAACTTGAGTTACCCAAAAACCATGAGCTGAGAATCAGATCTCGATATTCATCATTGTTGAACTTAAAGCTGAAGGATCCTTTAGAACAAGGATGAATGAAATCTTGTTTTTGCATAATAGGGATCCATATAGCTGATATCCAACTATTGATATCGGCCAACTTTGGCTAAAAAACATTGAGATGACACACCAAAATCACATATCTGTAGTATCCTTCCTCTTCCTTAGCATCTTGTCCAATGGGAATGACAAGAGGAGGGGCTTCCAGAACTAGAAGAGATGAATAAGAAGGAGAAGAGTCTCATTGAACAATATCACAAAAGAAGGCCCTAGACTACAAATTAGAAATTGGTCTGGACTCAAAGATGGAAGGAAAAGCCCCACTGCCCGGGGCACCCACAGATATCGATGAATTTTTGGCCATGGCCAGTGAATAAGAGTGCAACCAGATGGAATAATGGCTCCCACAAATGCCACGAGCAGCCAACGTTAAACCCTAGCCGCCATGCACCAGGGGAAGAGAAACACCATCGCTTCAGTCAATTGAAAATACCTAAAAGTTGTTACTATGCTCTAATGATTTTACAAAAATTTATTCATGTTTAAAAATGGTATTTTATGTTTTATATGTTGTGACTTATCTACATTATAATTTTATATGGATGGTATAGATGAGCTTCTTCAGGAGAGGCATTAACCAGTCTAGATACAGAGGAGATAGAGGTAACAAAAGAATAGGACCAAATGCATTTTGGAAAAGAGGGAGGAACAAGAGGATGAGGTTCTCTATACATTTTGATGGAAAATCTAAATTGTTTGATAAATTGTTTCAGATAGGTTACTTGAACCTTGCAGGATACTAAACATCCCCCCCCTTGGCCACAATTCATGCCCCATTTTCATCCTAATGATCCTCAACCTCACCCAAGAATCACATACATTCTTTATCAGCCTAATGTATAGGTTTAACCTCCAATCAATGATGGCTTCAATGATCCACTAGTAAATCCTCCATCTGGTATTGGTCATTGGTCAACTATGTTGTTACCTCTACCTCCTCCACCTTCTATACTAATAGTTTATACAATTTCTTCTATTGATTCACATGTACATTCCCCTCATCTCCCAAATATGTATAAAACCTTGGCTATTGAACTTGGACCAATTAAAAAACAATAACCTACCATTTTAGTCATTTTTTATTCCTCTGAAGCATAAGCCTACACTATTAAATCCTTGCCTCTTAAAATTGAAGATAGTGTAATATTTATTACCTTTAATGATATGCACTCAGAAATCCCAAGGAGTGAAGAAAAGATATTTGCATGTGCATATTTGATCAAAGATAGGGAAACAATATAAGGAGGAAGTGCTTAGAGGAAGACAAACTCACACAAAAAATATGACTTTTATTTTTATTTTATTGTCATGATGGCATCCTTTTTACTTTAAGACACATATCTTTTTGGATAGATGATATTATTATTATTATTATTTTGAGAAAACATAAATCATGCTATATAACTTTTGGGAGATGTAAGTGTTTATTATTTTTGGAGCATGATTATTTCAGTGGTTGTTTATATTTATGATGTGATGATATGTGTCTAAAGTATGATGATGATTATGGAGAATCAGGGGAATGATTGAAATTAAGAGACATACAGGGGGACCCCACCTATTTAGTTATTATTTATTTAATAATTATCCTTATAAATAAATTTATTTGTCCTATTTCTTCACCAAAGTTATGTAACTTTAGTAACTAAAAGTAGTTGAACAACTTGAGGAACTACCTTCTAGAGAATAAAAGGAAGAACTAAAGGACAAAGAGGACATGAGGAATTAAAGAGAAACACTTATGAAAAGGTTTTCTCTTGTTTCCTATTGATATTTCTCAATTTCATCTTTTCATTTTCTGAGTTTCTTAAAAGGCTAAATCATCTTGTTTATAGTAGGATATTTCTAAAGGTGGAAAACAATAAAAGACTAGGACGCATTGATATTTGACATTCTTAAGAAGGTCATTCATTTCTCTTGATAGTCTTTGTAATTCTATTATAATTTATGAATTAAATTTCAAGTTCGATTAAGATTATTTTGCAGAGTCAAGACATGGTGGTATTGCGACATGGTTGATCCATTGTATTCATTCATGGTAATTTTCTTTCAAACATTGGTTGTCTATGTATGATATTAAATTACATCTTAGAATTCTAAGTATAATGTTGGTCATCACCCTTGCATGGGTTTGAAAAGAGACATTCTTGTTGTAACTAAGAAAATATTTTATCAATAAAATTTGGTCATTCTCAATTGAGATTTGTATTTTTGATTTCATATTGATATATTATTTATTTCATTAATTTTAATTCTTGTCATCATTTAAACATAAATATTTTTACATTTTTTTTAAGTTGAAACACATAACTTTAAAATAACTTCAAATTCAATAACATATTTTTTGAGGGCTAATTTATATTTTTGCATAGGCTATAAACCCATGGTAACATTCCAACCTATCTTAATTTAGACTAGTAATATTTGAAAATGCTTGAGTGAGGAATTTCCATTCCTCGCATCAACATTTATATTAGGAGAAGGCACTTTCTGTATTATGGTGTACTTGGAAGGAATTTTTTGTCTTCTTGTATAATTGGAAGGAACTTTTCATATTTTGGTGTACTTGGAAGGCATTTCTTCTATTGTTGCATAATTGGAAGGCACTTTTGGTATCTTGGTGTACCTGGAAGGAATTTCTTGTCTTGTTGTATAATTGGAAAGAAAAAATTGTAAATCACTTTTGGTCTTTTGGTATACTTGGAAATTGGAAGGAACTTTTGATATTTTGGTGTTCTTGGATGAAATTTCTTGTCTTGTTGTATAATTGGAAGGAAAGTTTTGGAAGACACTTTGGTCTTGTGGTGTACATGGAAGGAATTTATTTTCTTGTTGTATAATTGGAAGACATTTTTTGTATTTTGGTGTACTTGTTGTTAGTAAAACAGGATCGCGGAGAAATAAAACAAAACAAATGCAGAAATAAAACACAAAACATACAAAATACAATAGAGACACAAATATATGTGGTTCGCCCAGTGTGGGATACGTCCACCCGAGAAATTGTCAGGTCCTTCCTTTATTATTATCCAACAAATGAAGGGATTCAATCTACAACACACCCACTGTAACTTCCTCTTATTTCTCTCACAATCTCCTCACTCATAATACAATATTCACAATAATACATAGCCGCAATACATTTCCCTCATAAAAGAGGGTTTCTTTCTAGGGAAAAAAACCCTAACATAACTTCTACCGTCAGATATGAGACCTGATAATGAATGGTCAATATTTACTATGAAATTACAATATACATATACAAGGAAATTTTTCCTTCATGGGATTTACCCCCGAACCCCCGTCAGGGACCCACTTTCCCCCGAACCCCATAGGAGGGGCAAGTCCCCGCTACACTCCCCCACGTCGAGGAGTGTACATTATTTCGGGATGTAAAGTTTTCATGGGGTATAAACACGGTTAAAAACAAAGAACTATGAATCAGGAAGATAATCAGGCTCCACAACCAACACTTGGAAAAAATGTTTTATCTTGTTGTATATCACTAGTAAAAAATGGGTAATTAGTGACTATGTTACCAAAAACGTTAGTCACGATAGTTTTTTTAAGCTAAATACTACCCAATTTGAGCAATTTTAAGTGACACAACTAAAAATGAATAACTTAAATGACAAATTTAGTCCAAGAATACATA
>ML777343.1:1166531-1178068 GCA_009831015.1 Picea engelmannii | reverse complement strand
TTCTATATGGATAGTACATGTTATTCCATTTCTGGTGGTATGTAGAACGTCACATAACTCCTCACGGTTTGAGAGTTATGGCCTTACGAAGTTGGAGGACCCTCATATGTCATCTAGAAGCCCCAAAAGGTCAAAGTAATCAATATGGTTTGAGATTTTAAAAGGTAAATAATAAAGTGAAGTCATGAGTGTATTATAATTCAAATTGAATACAAAATAAATTCTTTCAATAATAATTTTAATGGAGAAATTAGAAGTGGACCCAACCCTAAAATAAGGAAAGTGGGGTCAAGTGACCTAGAAGATGTTTTTAAGGAAGCTACTTGGAGAGTATAAATAAGAGGCAAGGCTCTCTCATTTGAATCACATTTGAGCATATTGAATATATATAGGTGTCTGAGGTATACAAATGATATCTAAGCCGAAATTCTGAGGAAAGTGAAGAAAAGAAGGTCGAAATGCAAGGAAGGATAAATTCTTTTGATGGTGCTTTCTAAGGTATGTTACTTTCAGGTCATCTCACCATTTTCGCTATACATCTTTTTCTATAATGATTTTGATCCTGAAATTGCTATGAAAGTGAGTAAACATATCCAAGTATCTATGGTTAAAAATTCAATTTGTGGGTCGTTGTATTTTGGGAGTTACACTCTGTGGAAAATAGGGTTTGTGGCGAGTCCTGAAACTAGTCAAAATCAGGTGTTTCGGGTAAAAAAATCATAACTTCTTCATACCAGATACAAATTTTGTGAGCCCAATTGTGTTGGTTAGGGTACAATATGTATTATTCTTTTTAATATTTTCATATTAGTTCATCAGATAATTTGTGCGAGGCATGCTCTACAAGGTCGCTCTCTAGAATAAGCCAGAATTCAGTAAGGTATGCCATTTTTGCTATAACTCCTTTTCTGAAAGGTTCCAAGTAGTTACACTTGGAGGAATTGCACAAACAACATGAAAGAACATTGTATATCAATTTTAGATATTTATACATTACAGGTTCAAAGTTATGATTACTTCAAGTTAGGGTTGTTGACTAATCCAAAACGAGGCATGTGAGACTAAATAAAAGTTTGATGAAAATGCTAGTCTCTTGTTTTTAAAGTTAAGGAAGGTTTGTAGGAATGTGATCATATAAGCCAGGTCTATTATAGAGCTACAAATAAGATTTGGAAGATGAAATTGATGAGGGCTTTTGGTTGTGGCACATGTTGAGTACATGGTTGAGACACGTAGTTGATGAGTTGACACATACATGAAGTGTATAGTTGATGATGTTGGTACATATTGATGATTCGTATTTGATGAGTAGTTGACACATGATTGGAACATACTTGGTACATGGTTGATGCACTTTTTTATGGTACATGTTGATTACAGGTTGGTGCATGGTTGATTCACTTTTTGTGGTACAGGTTGATTACAGGTTGAGGTATAGGTTGATGCATGGTTGATGCATGGTTTAGATTTATTGGTACAGGTTTACAGTGGTATATCTCACAGTGATAGTGTGACAGTGGTTGCATCATTCTACTTCTACTTCAGGGTGGCAGGACGGGGCAAGGAAAGGTGGTTGTAGCCACCTTCCGGTTGTAGCCGGATAACATTGGGGGTTGTAGCCTCCTTCTGGTTGTAGCCAGAGATTTGGGGAGTTGGAGCTTCCCTCAGGTTGTAGCCTGAAAAATTAGGGGGTTGGAGCCTCCTTCCAGTTGCAGCTAGAAAAAAAAGGAATTTGGTTCTTCCAATGAATATAATTCTTCAAGACATATAAGAAAAAGAATTTTGTGGTTTTTTCCTGATTCGGGTTTCCACGTAAAACACTGGTGTACTGTGTATGTGTGTGATTGTTTATTTATTACTACTCATTATTGGATAATAATTCTACATTGATATAACATTTGAAGAAAAAGGATTATAATTACGTTATTACTGATCCACCCCCCCTCTCAGTAATCCAACAGTATTTCAATCGATGATCACTACCTCCAATTAATTGAAAGGATATGTGCTCAAGTTTATAATATTTCATTATTAATCTTGGTTTTTCCATAAAAAAAAGACCATTTCAAAACAGATTCATGTAAAATAGATTCGTTGAACTTGTGGAATTTCGTTATAAGTTGACCCACTCTTTTTATTTGGTGGATTTGATTATATTGTTTCCATTGATGAATTTGAACCTTCATTTTATTGGAAAATGTCATCTCGTTGGGAACCATGCTGATTTTCGGTATTGGTTTCTTCATCTTTTCGATTTACAATAATTAGTTCTTCATGAAACCAATTCTAACTTTTCCTAGAATTGAATGGTTCAAGGAATATTTTCCCTTAGGAGGGCTGATTTCTAGAAAATGTGAAAGGGGGGACTCGAATACATAACATGTAAACCCACTCCCAAGATGGCTAAGAAAAGATACAAAAACAAAGTGTGTGTTTAAGGGTTTTCTTTACACATAAGGAATTCGTAGTTTGAGAAATTATCACATATTTCAATCTATGGTGTAGACCAAGGCATTCCATTATAAGGGACAAAACAAATATTGCCTCCTTCAAAACAAGTAGGTATTTTTTTAGAGTCTTATACCTAAGGTGCCATATTTTATTATGTCTAATATAAAAAATTAGAATTATACATAGACAACAATATCCATCAATTTGTTTATATTTTTTAAATGCCTTGGACTAGTACCAATTCCCCAACCCCTCCACCAAGCCAACGGGACCTACAGTCCAATATTAATGAAAGACTCTCTAGAATAAGGATGTTAACCCTTTCAAAAATAAATGTGTTAGTTGTAGAAAGTATAAATTGTTCTTTCAAAATTGGTTAACTTTTCTAGTCTTTGCCTTGGTAGTGAAATATATATGTAATATTTTCAAAGCCTCTTTTAGACAAGAACTTGGATGAGAAACAAGAAGTATTTTTTAAAGTATTACTATAGAATGTAGGATAGTGATATGATCATTGAACAAAATACTTGATAAATGGGAATTTCTTTCCATTGGGCCCAAGGTTTGATGGCTTCCCATGCTTTCTAGGTGATCTAGCTACAAAGTTGTCTGCAAATGTCTACATGAGGAATATTTACAAGCATAATTTGCATGCTTAGGTTTCCCCAAGCTCTAATACCAAGGGGGAATTCCTCTACACTGTAATTTGTATGAATTTTCCAAGTATGACCTCAAAAATTCATCCATTATATGCATGAAACTCGCTAGTGAATTACATAATCCAAATGGCATAACTAATTATTAGAGAAACATTTTCTTCATCTTCAATGTTTGCTTCCATGTGTCCACTTCTCAAATTTCAAATTGATCGCATCGAGACTTTAAATCCAAATTGATGAAGTAGGATTATAGAAATGACATTCCAAAAATTAAAAAAAGAAGAAGATGTTGTATACCATTTTAAAAACAATAGCACCAACAGTACCTCAAATAGTGCTCACATGCACAAATTCTGCAAAAGGTTTCCAAGTAAGGTGAATCCTTTTATACTTCAAGCTTATCTTTTGTCATTTTGTCCAATGCATCACAAATTTTAATGTAGCTATCAACATTCACCTTGAATTCAACTTTCACAGTCCAAGTTATGTTCTTATGAGAAACATCAAAAAAATAAGTGTAAAATTCATTTTTGCACAACTCTTGTAACTCACAAACAGGGTTGAATTTCATAGCTTCTAGAGTGAGAATTGGTTCTAGGAGAAACTTCATGGTATTCCAAACAATCTCTTTGTAAAATTAAAATTCAACAAGAATTGCACTCATAATTGATTCAATTAAACTTCCCAAAACCTTTGGACTTCTACTTCTATGGTAGTCCAACCAAAGAAGCAATCCCCTAATATTGAAGAGATACTAATGATTTTGGAAACATCTATAATTTAATTATAAAGTACACTTGAAGCACATTGAAGCTATTGGTGCAAGTTACACTTCACTATTTCTTGGGAATGACAATCATTATTAATTGTTACTGATTTTAGATATGCCAACAATCCTAGATATGTTTTGTAAAAATACAATGTTATAATATAATCAAGGAAGGAATCCCCAAGTAATTCTAATCATTGATAACATGTGGGAAATGATGGCTCTTTATATGATGCACATGTGAAAATTTCCATTAAAAGAGTGTGAACATGGAAAGAATACTTCAATAATGAATCGAAATAAGGAAAATTCACATTCGATAAAAATATTTTATCGGGATTCCTTGTAAAGGGAATCTCCTAGAAAATGTCAATGCCCATGCCAAGTGGATTCACAAAACAAAGAGATACACTTTCACCACCAATTTCCATAAAATCACCAATAAATGATTCCATGACATTTGCAACATTCTTAATATTCATCATTCTATATCCATTTAGGTGCATCTTCTCCATGATATTGAATTTGTCTTGGATATCCCTAGATTATAAAACTAAATGGTGACTAGGTGTGATCCATTACTGAGTATCAAAACATTCATTACTGATATAACTTGGTAATTTCTTATCACAACTAGTGTTTATAGTGCATGGTTTTATATAAATCACATACTCTTAGAAGTGAATTTCCCTTCATTTTTTTTAATATATGTTGTGAATACATGTAGACTATCAACACGCCTTAACAAAGCATCACCAAGTGTTTCTAGGATTTCAAGTGACATGTTTTTCCCATTTTTTCGTTGTCAAATATTCAAGAACCTTAATGGTTGGAACATTGAAATTGTATGTCTATTGATTTGAAGATACCTTTTGCAATTGTCCTATACTAATAATTATTTTAATTTGGTGCATTATGGAGCGTATACATGAAAAAATGAATAAAATACTTGGATGTATTCCCAAACAGATAACCTTACAAGGCTTTGGTGGTAGTTCTACCATTAAATTACTTATAGAATCTTTCTTTGCCTTAGGCCACCTCAGAAAAACTTTTTCGACCATGGAAAGAGGCATTGAAGATAATAATGGTTGGCATTGATAATGTAGAGTAATCCCATAGTGGTTTTTGAAATGTCGATTATATTTCCTAATTTCCATGTGGATACTCTTTTGTGAGTCAAGAGAACTTGCAACATTTAAATTCTTTAATACAATGTTTAGTATGTAGTAAACAATTTCATTATGAGGTGTTTAATACAATGGAGTCCTCAAACATGTCCACAAGAACCATTCCACATGTTTTCTATATTAAATATCCTTCTTATTCTCAAGAAAATAGTGACTATTATGGAAGTGACATACATTCCTTATATTCCTCCCTTAACTAAGTCTATAGAAGAAACATTCTTGATGCATGTCCAATCTATTGGGGATTAATCCATTTTGGGAGAACTATTGTATGGACTAATGGTATTAGAAAATACATGGTTTTTTTCATTGAAATTTCAATTTTATAATGTAAATCAATTCATGTATAGGTTCATTCAATTTCTTATAACCATAATGTTCAACTTCGTAACTAAGCTCATAAGGACAATTTTATTTTTTTTGAATTCTTTAACACACTTCCTAGCATAAGATAGATAAATAAATAGGTTTTCAATAAATCTTAGTAACTTGTAATATATGATATGTAGCTACAAGGTAGGAATTTCTCTAAGTCATAGGTAAGAATTCCCATAGATGAGCATGCTTACTATGTTTCCTATTAGTATCATTATTTTCATATACCCATTTTCCATGTTTGAATATATATATTGTTGTCATTGATTTCAAATATAGGGTGAACCTATAGATGTCTAAGATAAATATTGCAAGATGGAGATTGTTGAAAGTATTACTTTTGTATTTTTGATGGTTAGTTTGGATACCCTATATTTGAATGAATGTTTACCCTAAATACATATATCTAATGGGATAAAAAATTATATGGTTGGAAATATTATTTTGATACCTTTCCAATAGTATATGGAATTCCCTCTAACTCTGTAGGAATGAGGAGATATGAATTTTTCTGTCCGACAACCCAGTCAAAAAATTGTGGTAAGCTCAGCGAGTCATTACAAGTCGACCCTGAAAGTGGGGATAGAATTACTATAAATACAAGATATATTTTCACATTTAGATAGAAACCAAGAAATATATCAAGTATGAGGTTTGAATAAGTGATTTGAGGTGTGTTAAATGTGTTGGGGTCTCTTTCTAGTATCTAATGGTGTGCAAGAGAAGTCTAAGGGGTTTTCTTGGGGTGTTTCTTATTCTCAATGTGAACTATGAAGGACTAAATGTCTGTGATTATTTAGTTTGAATTGTATTAAGGTTGTTATGTTTCCTTCAATGGATGTTTCCATCAGTGGATGTTTTTGTTAGTGGATGTTTTCATCAGTGGATGTTGTCATCAATAGATGTTGTCGTCGGTGGATGTTGACGTTATTGGATGTTTCTACTGGTGATTACATTTTTGGAATGATGTTATGAGGATTTCTAGGGTTTGAAGTATTTTCTGTGGAATGAAGCATGCAAGTGAAGTCAGAAGTACTGTGTGCATGGACATATGGGATTGGTGTCCACACATACATCTTGTTGAGTTGGTGCTCAGTTGAGGACATTAGTGTCTCCAGTAGGTCGGTGCCTATATCGTGTTGATTTGGTTCTTAGTTAATGATATTGGCGTCTCCATTAGATTGATTCCTACGATTTTTATAATAGTAGGTTGGTTCCTATAGAAGTTTGTAAATATAGGTTTATGGTTTTTTCTTGATTGTGTTTTGATGTTAAACTATGTGCATTGTGATTTTAGTTTATATGTGATTATTATTTATCACATAATGAATGATTGATGAATGGTAAAATAAAGTAAAAAGTGTTGTATACTGATTCACCCTCCACACCTCTCATTATAATCATAATTTCAACAATTGGTATCAGAGCAAGTTCCTTCAAAAATAGTTTAACTACTATTTCTTGAGCACATATGGATTGTAAGGAAGGTAAGGAAGGTCTCCCTACAAATATATGGATTGTAAGGAAGGTCTCCCTACAAATATATCTCCTTTGTTATATGGAAAAAACTATGAAACATGGATTATAATAATGAGGATATATTCATAGGACCTTGGGTTTGGTATTTGAGAGTCAATCAAAATAGGTTTTACAAATAAATTTGGGAAGGAGTCTGTTAAGAACCAAATATCAATATAGCATAGAAAAACCTCAGAAAAAGTACTCAATGCCTTGAAAAAAAGATAATTTCAGATAATAAGCCTCTTCGAGGGGGCAACCTCCTTTTACCCCACTTAAATGTTCAAGTACAAGATGGTTCAAAATGAAAATGTCTCCTTGGTATATATAGGATACTAGGAGGTATAATTACAACTAATGGCCTAAAGCCGACATAAATAAAATAACATTACTAATATAATATGCCCCAATTAAGGGGTAATTAGCCAATATTAGGGATTAAAATGCCCCTCCCCTTGAGACAAGTGTTATCCGCAACGCTTGAGTAACTCTGGATGCTTTTGTATAAAAGACTCATCTTCCCATGTGGAATCTTCAACCACTAGTTTCCTCCATTTAATGAGATACTCTGAAATGGATATATTCCTCAGCTGGCAAATTCTTGTGTCAGTGATGTCTTCATGCTCAAATATGATTTTCCCTTCCTCGTCAAGTTATAGAAATATAGTTTGAACTGGGATCTTGTCACCTATAACCTTCTTTAAGCATGAAACATGGAAAACTGGATGTATTTGTGAAGATGCAGGCAACTCCAATTTGTATGCCATAGTACCAATATTTTGCAACACCTTATAAGGGCCATAGTACTTTGGTGATAATTTATTATCCTTCTTGGTTTGCTTGAGGGACATTTGTTTGTATGGTTGTAGTCTTAAAAACACCCAATACCCTACTTCAAAACTTCTTTCACTACGATGTTGATCTTCTTGTTGTTTCATACGATTTTGTGCCATGGTCAGGTTGTCCTTTAAAATTTAGAGAACTTGTTGTTGATTCTCGATGTGATATTCCACTGCTTGAAGCTTAGATTTTTCTTTTAGAGAAGAAGTGATGGAAGGAGGGTGGTATTCATAAAGTGCCATAAATGATGTCATTTTTGTTGTAGTATGAAAGGAAGTGTTATACCACCATTTTTCCAAGGGTAACCATTTGAACCATTGTGTTTGTTTATCAAAGACAAAGCAATGAAGGTAGCCTTCCAGACATTTGTTCACTATCTCAGTTTGTCCATCAGATTGAGGATGATAGGATGAGCTATGAGCCAATTGAGTACCCAAAAAAGAAAATAATTCTGTCCAAAAATGTCCAGTGAAGATGGGATCTTTGTCACTTACAATAATATTTGGGCTGCCGTGTAGCTTTTGAACTATATCCATGAATGCAGTGGCAACTGTACCAACTTTGAAGGGATGAGAGAGTTCACAAAAGTGTGTGTGCTTGGTCAGTCTATCAAAAATCACCATGATGACACTCTTTCCTTCATACTTTGGCAACCCTGTGATGAAATCCATGGAAACCTCTCAGCGCTGACTTGGGATGGATAATGGTTGTAAAAGACCTGGGGTCTTAATTGTTTCCACCTTATTTTGTTGGAAAACCAAACGTTCTGCCACAAGCCTTTGAACATCAGTTTTAAGGCCATCCTAAAAAAAAGCCTTCGTGACTCTATGGTAGGTTTTCAAAAATCCTGAGTTCCCTCCTACTGGAGAGGTGTACAATTCCAATTGATCAGGGGATCAAATTTTGCTCAAAAATTAAAAGTGCTCGGAATCACTTCAAACCGAACGAGAGCATAGGCCTCATCATTGCGAACCCAATGCAACTTGTTTCGTCTCAAATGGACATCAGGAGCAAGAGATATTGCAATCTGTTTGGAATGTCAAACATGCAAAAAAGGGGACACTAACTGTACAGTCCGTACAGTCCGTACAGGCTGACGTGGCAGGGCCGTACGTCCGTATGATGATGTGGAAGAGGTGATGTGACTGACAGTTGGGTGAATCGAAATGCGACACATGGCATCATTTGGACAAGTGATTGGGTGCCACGTGGCCCAGTCATGGGCTACCACGTGGCACCCCGGTATTTTCTATTGGTTTGTTATGTAAAATTATTGGAGTCCGTGGGGTTCAACCCCCGGACCTCCCCACCACTTAAGCACCTTCGCAAAGACCGTCCAACCAAGGGACCACTGGTTCTGACTTGTTATATATGCGAGTTTATATATATTTAAATTTACTTTATGTGACTGTTGGCGGGGGGTCAGGCCGGGGCTTAGCCCCAGCCCGCGGTCATTTGTTTTTGTATACAACCATGCCTTTGTTTTCATGGCACACGAAGTATTTCATATATGTTTTCAAATGTATAAACGTGCGGTCCTATTATGTCCCATGTGACCACAACCGGAGCGCGTGAGGTGGTTAAAATAGTTTCAAACAGTTAGCCCTTCTTGCCATAGCGCACGGTCATATGACCCTTATGTGCCCAGGTGCTAGGCGGTTAGGGGCTGGCGCGCCCATAACCGTTCTATAGTTCACACCATTGGCATGGTTGCGCCCGGTGCTGGGTTTTCACGCTTTATATTGTGTGTGTGCCAGGTTCATTTGACAAGGGTGCGTTTTGTAGATGCAGAGACAACAAGCTTGAAGGGGGGACTTCCAGGAGGCCTAAGTTCTTCATTTTTTGACCGATTGAGGTGCCGAAAAAGCCCAGCTAGGGGTTTTTGGATGCTTTGAAGCTATTGGAGCAGTCGATTGGTCAGTTTGAGCATTGTAAGGCATGTTTTTGAGCACTTTGAGCAATTAATAATAATGATCCATTGGAAGTTGGACCAAGAGATGTAGGCCAAGAGAGGGGTGAACTCCTTTATCAAATTGTTGTGTTTATGTGATTATGTTCATTGATTATGTTGTTGTCTATGTGTATTTTGCACAAGTAATCTCTTAATTTATGTGTTGCAAAATTGATCCATTTGCTTTAAACACATAACATTTACATTGCAATAATTTCAAGTATTTCAAGTCTTCTTCATTTTTAGATCAAGTTGGTATCAGAGCACTGGTTTTTGAAGACTTGATTGTTTGCAAGTGTTTTGGTTCTGATGCTCACAAGGTTGAAACTCACAAGAGGAGAAGGTCAACTTGTGGAGCCAAGTTCTCATCCTTCAAGGAGGAAGCATATACAATCACTGCAAGTTTCAGGGAGGCATTCACCAAGTATGGCTCATGAAGAAAGTCATGAATGTGTTCCTGCAGAAGATGAAGATCTCAGAAAGGTTGCCATGGAGATGAGAGAGATGTTGAAGATCTTTATGGAAAGGAACATATTGTCGCAAGGTGAAGGCTCCAACCCTTCAAGGTAGAAGGGAAGCAATGGTGACAAAACTCCAAAAGGAAATGGAGGGAATGGTGCTTATCCACCACCCTCTCCTCCTCCATCTTCTTTTTCTTCTTCTTCTTCTACCAGTTCAAGACCTCTTCCGAATTCTCCAAAGGGGCATGGTAAAACTCCTTTGAAAATTCTTTCATTTAAGCTTGATATAAAATTTGAATTGCCAATATACAATGGAGAAGTTAATGCTGAGAAGTTAGATAATTGGATACGCCAAATTGAAGTATATTGTAGAATACAAAAAATTCAAGATGATGAAACCAAAATTCAACTTGCTTCGTTAATATTGGATAGTGCAGCACTTATTTGGTGGGAATCCAAGACTCAAGAGGATATGAAAAAGCATGGTAAAATTTTTCTTTCTTGGAATGATTTCATTATCGCAATTAAAAAACAATTTTATCCATTGGCATATAAACAAAAGGAAACTATGGAATGGAAAAATTTTAGACAAGCTAAAGGATAGAGTGTACAAAGCTTTACTCAGGAATTTAGGAGAAGAGCTTTGGTTTTGGGAGTAGATTTGTCTTCTCAGGAAACTTTGCTCAAATATATTGGAGCTTTACATAGTTATTTGAGACATACTATTCTCATGTTTAATCCTTCGAATCTAGATGAAGTTTGTGTACAGGCTACTCATTTGGAAGCAAGAGGAAGGAACGACACTCATAAGGGTAACAAGAAGACGTTCAGCCATGGAGACAAGGGAAAGAAGAAGTTCAAGGGCAATGGTAGAAAGAATGACGTTGTTAAGAAAGAGGGAGAAAAATTCACATGTAAACATTGTTCAAAAGATGGCCATGATGAAGACCATTGTTGGAAGCTTCATCCTGAAAGAAGAGCCAAAAAGTTTGGCAACAACAACAAAGGGAAGTCAAAGACTGCTGCAACTGTTCAACATGATTTAGGTTTGGATTCGGGTGATGAAACAAAGATCACAACCATGGGTTATCAAGGTAATGGTTCTATTGCAAGCACTAGTTCTTCAAGTAACAATAATGTCAATGTAACTCAACAAGAAAAAGTGAGAATTGAACTTTTCCACATAAGGGTTGTTTCAAAGCATACTAAGATAGACACTTTATTTGATACTGGATCTCAAGCAAACCTTATTTCTGAAGAAACTGTTAAGAAACTTAAGTTGGAAACAATTCCACATCCTAAGACATACCCTCTTGGTTGGAT
>ML777343.1:1147965-1160279 GCA_009831015.1 Picea engelmannii | reverse complement strand
TTTCCTCCAATTGTTGAGGTGTCAACCTTGTAGGTTGAGGTGTTTTAGAAGAAGGAGCATTGTTCTCTCTATAGATGTTAGGATTGGTCCTTCTAGTAACCATAGCCATATTTTTACTTTCAACATTTCTTGCCACCTTAAATTCATTCTCCAATGATTTGGGTTCCCAAAGGCGAACCTCATGTTGAATGATATCCTTTAAAGTTCCTATGAATACATCAATCAAGTGTTCATCTGGAATATCGATTACCTTTATATTCAATCTTTGGAAGTTCTCAATGTGCTCGGTAACTGAACCCTTTTTCTTGAGATTTATCAATTGGCTAAAGAAGGTATTTTATGCAGACCCCCAACCCTTGGGCCAAAATCCGCACAGGATCATTCTTCTCTTCGAATCCATAGAACTGAAATAGTTCTTTCGGGCCCTCACTAGAACCCCATGAATCCGGTCCATGGGTCCTTCACAAAAACTTCACTGGCACAAGCAATGCACCAGGCGTGAGTCTTCACCTCTACACAGCCACCAGATATGACCGCGACCTTTTCCAAAAAGGGATTTCGGGTTTCGTGACTTCCAGAATCCTGAATTCGTGAGTCTCTTGACTCTTCAATCCCCGAAACCTTAAATGTGAAAATTCCAAAATGGATTCAATCGACGATTAGCCCTTGGCCCACATATCGGTCCATGTGACCACTTTCTCCATGACCGCAGGCCCACACACATCGCATTTCACGACTTTGGGGTTTCGAACACAAAGCGCCCCGTCTCCTTGTCCTCAAAAGTGCTGAAAAGTTGAACCCCGAAATGCGTAAATGTGTGACCGTAGCCCCACTCCAAAGATATGTCTCTTTTCACAACTTCGGGGTTTTCAACACCATGTGTCCCAACTTCTTGTCCTCAAAACTACAGAAATGTCGAACCCCAAAATGTCGAAATACCAAAATGGGCTTAATGGCTTTGGGTCCTCCCTTAGCCTCTAAATGCTTTCGGGGTTCATGATTCAGAGAATCGCGATGCAAGGCTGCAACGATCCTTGACCCTTCAAACTCTCGGGTCCTGAAATGTCGAAACTCCATTCCAAAGGGATATCAACGACTGTGAGCCTCCCCTGATTCGATGGCTTACCTTCTTTCAGTATTTCATGGGTCAAGAGTTCTGACTCTTACCCTTTGTATCTCCCGATAGCCGAAATGCCAAAATGGGCCTTTCGGGGATTTCCCTGAAACTTTGACCACTCACCACGTGTCCTCCTGTGGATAGTCCCAATCCTTTCGATATTTCATGAGCTGGGACTTCTAGTCTCTCGACTCTTTCTCCTTGAACTCTCAGTATACAAAACCACGATGGCTTCTGGATTTCTGCCACACATCCTCTCAATGATGGATGGTCCTGATCTTTTTGGGACTTTGACAGGTCCTCTCCCTTTGCATATACAAGGGTTAAACCTCGTGCAACTTCTCCTAGATCCGATGGATATCGTCTCCCTACGCTAGAGCTGATGGCCCAGATCTATTCTCCTACGCTCTCTCCTCCTGCTGCCTATACATGAAACTCAATGGTCCAGATCTTTTCCTCAGTGCCCGAATCAACGACAGTTGTATCTCTCTGAAGCTCACATTTATTCCTTCCCCTTGGAAGATTTTTTGTTCCAAAAAGACCTCAGCCTTTGTCTTTGTTGCGAATCTTGTATCCTTGTCTCTGGCTTGTAATATAAGGACATTGTCCCTCCTGAGCTTTGTCAACTCTGAAACCTCAAAGGGTTTTTCGACCTCTGCACTCCTTGCAGGGTCCTTGCACACAACTGTGCTACCCATCCTGAGCTTGGCCAACTCATAAACCTTGAAAGGTTTCTCAATCTTTTGCTCCTCTCGGCTATTTCTTTATGCGCAAAGGCATTGTTCCTCCTGAGCTTCTAAACTTGAGACAAGTTCACTCTGAATACACTCCTTGCACTATTTCTTCCGAGCTTAAGAACTTTAGAAAAGTTCTTATTCGCACACTCCTTGTGCTTGACAAGCCTTCAGACAGATGTCTATCAACACTTCAAATGAGTGTTGGCCTAGTGCACTCCTTGCACAGGTCCTTTTCCTCCTTGAGATTCAACTACTCAAACCTCAATGGTCTCTGCCCCTTTCTCTCCTTGAAGGGATGTAAGTTCCCTCTGGCAACTTCCTGCTGAAGCACGCTTATTGAGCCTTCAGGGTGTTCAGTAACCTTGTGAGTGTCTTCCATTGACACTTCTCCTTCCTTTGAACTCATAATAGAGTTATTTTGTGCACTCTTGCACCAACTCAATGCCCTCCTGGTAGAGTTCTCTAGATTCTTTAGTGACTCTGTCTTCTCACCGAACTCAAAATAGAGTTCTCTCCTGTGCACTCTATGCACTTGCTCAATGCCCTACTAGCAGAGCTTCCACAGAATCCTCAGTGATTATGTTTTCTCTGTTCCTTCCTCTGCACAGTCTTACCTCCAAAGTGTTCAACAACCTTGAGGCTTCTCCTTGAATCTAAGACTTCCTCTAGTGCACCCTCCTGGCACGTCTATGTCTGCAATTCTGCAGAATTCAGAAGTGCACTCTTTGCACTGGCTTACAAAACCCACAATGTTCTATCATGCAACCTCTTGCATGAAGCCATAAAGAACCACACCTGGAATCAAAGAACCCAACAGACAACGATTTTTGTCTGTAACCTGCAAATGCAAACTAGCATACATCTACAACATATCATCAACACATATATGGACTTCATTCATAAACACATAAACACACAAAGAATCTCATGTAGGAAAAATTTCTCTTTGTATTGATAAAAAATGTTTGATTACAATGTGTTCGAGCTCGTACTACAACAGAGTCTTGGCTCTCTTCTTCTCTCTAACCTACTCTTTGTTCTACTCTTCTTCCAACTCTCTTCTTCTCTCCTTCTCTATTATCTTCTTCCTACCTACAACTAGATACAAAGAAGATATTTTTACAAAGAGGGGTTCCTTGAGCTATTCCCTCCATCCTCACCAACTCTCATTATTTTACATTCAACTACATTGAATGGTTGTCTAGTCCGAATCAGATCTATATCTCAGCCTTACAACCATTTAAGGCAACCTTTATCTAAAGCCTGCACCTATGCATGGCTTTTGGCTCTACTAGCCTTACAATCATTTAATACAATTTTCAAATTTAAAAAAAAATGAGAAGGTCGCGCCTCTCTTCCCCATTGAATGCACGCATTGATGTGTTGGTTGACTGGCGCGTAGTTGGATTAGAGTGATTCTCCTGCATCATACTCCTCTGCTGTGAAAAATTCATGAGATCCTTCTCATGAGCTTCCCAGCATCGCTGTTGAAATCCACCTGGATCCCAAATAGTTCTTTGGAGTTGTCCATCCGCTCCATCGCTTCACTGCTACTGCTGCATCTATTGCCCTGCTACTATAGAAAGTTCTCCTCTGCTCAACTTCCCTTTGCTGACTGCTTCTACTGATTATATCATCAGCCTTCTAATCTCCTCAATTATCTTGTCCAGCTGCTCCCATGGCTGGCTCTCCTTTTGCAGTCTGCTCCACTACACTTCTTCCCTGCAAATGGGTCGATCAACTAGGTCTCCCATTCCATGTTTATCTCTCCTTGTGGAAATAAGTGGCCACTCCATTGCAGACTCTAGCTCTATAGTCTCCTCACTGAACTATTGCTTAGCTTCCTCCTCTGACAACTTTTCTTCTGCCAGTTCTCCTGTTGGCATACTTCTAGCTTCTCCCTAGGCATGTATGCTCCTCCATCTGTCTCCAACTTGATCTATTGGATGTGCATCCCCTACACCTTCACCCTCTTCTCCAGGGCTTTAAATTCTTGATACATATCAACAAAATTCATGTTGTCTTCTTCCTCATCTTCTTCTTCTGTTGCAAGCTCCAGTGCTGCAGTCATCTCCTTTTCAGCTTCCTGGCTGAAAATTTTGAGCCACTCTTCTTAATGATCATCTCCTTTTCCTTGGGCAAACATCAGTGTGTATTCCATTTCTTCCTCCATGACAGTCTCTGTTGGTTGTCTGTCTTCTGTTGCTGCCTCAGCAACATATGCTCTTGCCTCAACTGGGCTATATGGCAGGAATATTTCAATTCCTCCAATGATCAGAATGCTCTTTTGATCCTTCTTTGTTAGCTCCTCTCACTGATCTGAGCTCACCTCCGAGTTCATGGGACTTTCAGTCAGTCTCATTTTCTCTCCCTTTCCCACCTAGCAATATGGGATATCCTCTCTACCCACCTGGCAGTCTATGAGATCAATCGATCCCATTTCCATCAACACTCCTTGTTGACATGAACTCACTTTTGAGTCCCTAAGACCTTCAAACAGTCTCATCTCCTTCTCCCCGCCCACCTGGAAAATTGAGAATTTTCTATTGCCCACCTGGCAGTCTATGAGATCCAGTGATCCCATCTTATTGCCCACCTAGCAATCTGAAATTTATCCACTGCCTTCCTGGCAGTCTCCGAGATCTTCCAATGATATCTTCTCCTCATCATCATTGAGATTTCTCCCAGCTTCTGATTCACACACATGAACCACTTCTTATTCATCTATGAGGCTTTCATCATACCTCAGCCATCTCTTTAACAATCTCCGCTATCCTCTAGTCAAAAATTCTTTGACTGGCCACTTTGCTTTCGTTTTCATGGGCCATTCATACACACAATGCGGCTTTGCATCTTGCTGCATCCGCAGTGCAATCTCTTCCATTCTCTCCCTTATCTCAGTGAGCTCTTCATCCATCTCATATTTTCTCTGCTACTGGTGGTTCTTATTTCCCCTGCATCCATGGCCTTCAATAGCCATCTTCCTATTCCTATCTTCCCTCGTGGAAAACTTGTGGTTGTCACTCTGCAACCGTGAGTGCTTCCAGCCTTTCCTATAGTCCTCCTGACTGTCTATTGACTATTGCGCACCTTGAAACAATCATCACAGATATTCAACACTCTATTTTCCTTTTCCTTTGGCTCCCTGTGCCTGCAATATACAGACAAAATCAAGCTCTGATACCACACTGACGCAGACCCCCAACCCTCGGGCCAGAATCTGCACAGGATTGTTCTTCCCTTCGAATCCGCAAAACTAAAATAGTTTTTTCAGGCCCTCATTGGAAACCCATGAATCCGATCCATAGGTCCTTCATGAAAACTCCATCGACACAAGCAATGCACCAGGTGTGAGACTTCACCTCCACACGACCACCAGATATGACCACGACCTTTTCTGAAAAGGGATTTTAGGTTTTGCGACTCAGGAATCTTGAAGTCGCGAGTCTCTTGACTCTTCAGTCCTTGAAACCCGAAATGCCGAAATTCCAAAATGGACTCAATCAACGATTAGCCCTTGGCCCACATCTCGATCCATGTGACCTCTTTCTCCATGATCACAATCCCACACACATCGCGTTTCACAACTTCAGGGTTTCGAACACAAAGAACCCCGGCTCCTTATCCTCAGAAGTGTCGAAAAGCTGAACCCTGAAATGTTGAAATGTGTGACCATAGCCGCACTCCAAAGATATGTCACATTTCACGATTTTGGGGTTTTCAACATCAAGTTCCCTGACTTCCTATCCTCAGAATTTTCGAAATGTTGAACCCCTAAATGCCAAAATGTTGAAATGGGATTAATGGCATTAGGTCCTCCCTTAGCCTCTGAATTCTTTCAGGGTTCGCGATTTGGAGAATCACGATGCAAGGATGCAGCAATCCTTGATCATTCGAACTCCTGGGTCTCGAAATGATGAAATTCCACTCCAAAGGGAGATCAACGGCTATGAGCCTCCCCTGATCCGACGACTTACCTTATTTCAAGATTTTGTGGCTCAAGAGTTATGACTCTTACCCTTTGCATGTCCCGGTAGCTGAAATGCCGAAATGGGGCATTCGGGGATTTCCCTGAAACCTTGACCGCTCACCACGTGTCCTCCTATGGACAATCCCAATGCTTTCGGGATTTTGTGAGCCGAGAATTCTAGTCTCCCAACTCTTTCTCCTTAAACTCCCAGTATCTGAAACCTCGATGGCTTCTGAATTTCTACCATGCGTCCTCTCAACGATGGACGGTCCTGATCTTTTTGGGAATTTGACAGGTCCTCTCCCTTTGCATATACGAGGGTTAAACCTCATGCAACTTCTCCTGGATCTGATGGCTATTGGCTCCCTGCGCTATATCTGACGACCCATATCTATTCTCCTACACTCTCTCCTCCTGCTGCCTGGACACATAACTCAACGGTCCAGATCTTTTCCTCAGTGCCCGAATCAACGACAGTTGTAGCTCTCTGGAGCTCACATTTCTTCCTTCCCCTTGGAATATTTTTTGTTCCAAAAAGACCTCGGCCTTTGTCTTTGCTACGAAGCCTGTATCCTCGGCTTCGGCTTGTAATCTAAGGACATTGTCCCTCCTAAGATTTGTCGACTCTGAAACCTCCAAGGGTTTTTCGACCTCTGCACTCCTTGTAGGGTCCTTGCACACAACTGTGTTATCCGTTCTGAGCTTGGTCGACTCAGAAACCTTGAAAGGTTTCTCAATCTTCTACTCCTCTCAGCTATTTCTCTGTGTGCAAAGGCACTGTTCCTCCTGAGCTTATGAACTTGAGACAAGTTCACTCTGAGCGCACTCCTTGTGCTATTCTTTTTTATCTTAAGAACTTCAGACAAGTTCTTATTTGCACACTCCTTGTGCTTGATGAGCCTTCAGACGATTGTCTATCAACACTTCAACCGAGTGTTGGCCTAGTGCACTCCTTGCACAGGTCCTTGTCCTCCTTGAGCTTCAATTGCTCGGACCTCAATGGTCTCTGCCCCTTTCTCTCCTTGAAGGGATGTAAGTGCCCTCTGGCAACTTCCTGCTCTAGCACGCTTGTTGAGCCTGTAGGGTGTTCAGTAACTCTGTGAGTGTCTTCCCTTGACACTTCTCCTTCCTTTGAACTTAGAATAAAGTTATTTTGTGCACTCTTGCACCAATTCAATGCCCTCCTGGCAGATTTCTCCAGAATCTCCAGTGACTCTGTCTTCTCACCGAACTTGAAATAGAGTTCTCTCCCGTGCACTCTATGCACTTGCTCAATGCCCTCCTGGAAAAGATTCCACAGAATCCTCAGTGATTTTTTTTTCTCTGTGCCTTCCTCTGCACAGTCTTACCTCCAAGGTGTTCAACAACGTTGAGGCTTCTCCTTGAATCTAACACTTCCTCCGATGCACCCTCCTGGCACGTCTCTATTTGAAATTCCATAGAATTCAGAAGTGCACTTTTTGCACTGGCTTACAGAACCCGCAGTGTTCTGTCATGCAACCTCTTACATGAAGCCACAAAGAACCAGACCTGGAATCAAAGAACCCAACAGACAACGATTGTTGTCTGTAACCTGCAAATGCAAACTAACATACATCTACAACATATCATCAACACATATATGACATTCATTCATAAACACATAAACACACAAAGAATCTCATGCAGGAAATATTGTTCTTTGTATTAATCAAGAATGCCTGATTACAATGTGTTCGAGCTCATACTGCAACAGAGTCTCGACTCTCTTCTCCTCTCTAACCTATTCTCTGTTCTACTCTTCTTCCAACTCTCTTCTTCTCTCCTTCTCTATTATCCTCTTCCTACCTACAACTAGATACAAACAGGGGCTCCTCGAGCTCTTCCCTCCATCATCACCAACTCTCATTATTTTACATTCAATTACATTGAATGGATTTCTAGTCCGAATTGGATATAGATCTCAGCCTTACAACCATTTAAGGTAACCTTTATCTAAAGCTTGTGCCTATGCATGGATTTTGTCTCTACTAGCCTTACAATCATTTAATACAATTTTCAAATTTTGAAAAAAATGAGAAGGCTGCGCCTCTCTTCCCCATTGAATGCGCGCTTTGATGTGTTGGCTGGCTGGTGCATAGCTGGCTTGGAGCGATGCTCCTACATCAGTATTTCTCCTTGTATCCACATAGTGTGCTATCATTTCTTCCGTGAAAATTGTCCAAGTGATAAGTGATTTGTGAGAACAAAGCCATTGATACCATACAAATTGATTAGGTTCTAAATATAAAGAAGCAATTCGTACCTTTTGTGTATGTGGCACATTATGTAGATCAAAGAATTGCTCCATCTGAAGTATCCATGTGATTGGGTCCTTTCCATCAAACTTCCTCATATCGATCTTAGGACTGTGATTGGTCTTCAACCCAAAGTTGGAGTTTCTCCATTCTTGATTCCCCTTCCTTGTGTCCTCATCATGAATTTCATGGGATGCATTTTCAATTTTAGGTGTCTTCTATGTTACGAAATTTTTCAATACTACCATGATCTCCTCTTTTAAACCATCCATCTTTGCCTCTAACTTAGCTTCCATCTCTTGTAGTTCGTCTTTTCTTACTATCTTCTTTTTTAAATCATTTATGTCCCTATGCATTTCTTCACCTTCATCAAGAGTCCAAGTAGGATTGTCTAGAGGCTTATTTGGTGTATAAGTTTCCTTTTTGGGTGGCATGTTGGCCAAGTATCACTTTTGAACCTTGAATTTGAGGTGGTTCTGCTAGACAATCTTTCTTTTGTTGTATCTCCCAAGTTTCGACCCTTTTGGGTATGAAACTTTCTTTGATGTAGTTCTCTGATATTTCTTCTCTATAATTCCACAGGTCTGATCAAAATTGGATGTTCCAAGTGGAATTTATGGTAACTTCCCCACAACTTGTCGATTTTTGTCCTTTCCAGGAGATCTCACTTGTATAACATGCCCCACACAACATAATTTATGTAAAATTCTGAAACGCATACCAAAAATACTACAGAATTTCCATGATCCAATGAAACCATTCCCACTCAATTTTGATAATCTAGGAAGAAGTTATGATTGTTTTACGTGGAACACCTTCTTGAGACTAGTCAATAGGACTAGTCAGATACCCTATCTTACACAGGGTGTATATACAAATTTAAGATGACCTAGAATCTTAAATTTTTACCATAGATACCTTAATAATTTATGTCAATATCATCTGGAGTTTAGGGTCTGAAACATTACAGAAAATTTTTTATAGCGAAAAATCTGCAATGACTCAGTTCAGGATGATTCCAAAACCATATCTTGTACAGGCTATATCTTTGAAAGAATAAGGCCTCAGGAGCTGAAATTTGAACCCAACGTACCTTGATTTGTCTACTAAATATCATCCAAGCCGTTCCTTTTGAAACATTGTAGAGAAAACGTTATAGAAAAAATTCCAAGGTGTCTCAGATGTAATAGTGAAACCCCAAGACCTTGAGCTCTGATACCATATGTTAAGAACCAAATATCAATATAGCATAGAAAAACCTCAAAAAAAGTACTCAACACCTTGAAAAAGAGATAATTTCAGATAATAAGCCTCTTTGAGGGGGCAACCTCCTTTTACCCCACTTAAATGTTCAAGTACAAGATGATTCAAAATGAAAATGTCTCCTTGGTATATATAGGAGACTAGGAGGTATAATTACAACTAATGGCCTAAAGCCGACATAAATAAAATAATAGTACTAATATAATATGCCCCAATTAAAGGGTAATGAGCCAATATTAGGGCTTAACAAAGTCAAGTGAAAACAATGAAAAAGAAATAGAGGTCATCTTGAGTGGCCCACTATAATATGATATTGTCAAGGTAATGAAGTGTAAAAAATATAAGAATATTTGGGACAAGATACAAAAATTTATATAGAGAGACCCAGTGAAGAGAGATTTGATGATTATTCCTACTGTGAGATAGATACAAAAGAAGCACAAATTATGAGAAAGCTAAAAGGAGGACTTGGAAAATTCAAAGAAAGGGAAGACAATGATGATACATAACAATGTTCCTCCATGACCATGAAAAAAAAACCTATCGATGAATAAAATGCAAATAATCAGAAAGGAAAGACAAGATTCATAGGAAAAAGACATTGATTGGGAATTGAATCTTGAAGAAGAATGTGTTAGTGCCTTACAAGAAATAGGAAGACTCGGGGAAGAGAATATAAAGAAAACGAATAAATTGCAGAAACATGAAAAGAAGGATCACGATATTGAAGAAATAGAGAAGACAATTATTATTCCAAAGACTCGACTATAATAGGAAAAGAGGATAGAAGAAGTGGTGAGAAACTAGTTGAAATAAAATGAATAAAATTGTGATAAGCTAGAAGATGAAATCATTTACTTAAGAAAGGAACTAGAGAAAACAATTGATCAGTTGAATTGAAGCTTAAAATTTGGAAAGAGTACTGAAATATTAGATAATATTATCAGTTTCCAAACGTCACCATTAATTAAGGAAGGTTTGGGATACAACGATAAACAAAAGACCAACGGGGCAGATGCAAGCATTAAAGTCACAAATCCATCAGAAAATGAAGATGAAGAAAAATATGAAAGATATTCTAATATTCTAACAGGTTCCACCAATAATAAAATCAATAGAAGGAAAGGAAATGATAACCAACAAAAACTCAATTATTCTTACAAGAAAAACAATAATGAGTACAAAAGAGTTTTTCCACCACAAAGAAATTCCACAAATCTGTACCAAAATATATTTATTATTTATTGTTTTTCTTGCAATAATTTTGGTCATAAAGAAATAGATTGTAGATCTTATGTAAGAAGTGATCATGTGAGAGATAGAAATACAGGTTCGTACAAAACCTTAAAGGATGATTATGTAATAAACAAAATGAGAAGTTCCCATGGGTTTGCTAATAGAAACTAAAATTCATTTTCTCCTCTACTTAATATTGAATGTTATAAGTGCAATAACTATGGGAAGATAGCATGTTACTGTAGAAGCATCATAAAAAATTCTCCCAAACAAAACAAGGAAGAATATTCTCTTACCAAACATAAAGAAGAATAAACCAGGATGTGGAAAAGGAAGAAAGAAGGACTGGAGAAGGAAGAATATGGACTTGCACTTTATGCTCAAAATTAAGGGAACCAATGGTACATTGATAGTGGATGTTCAAAACAAATGACAGGGGACCAAACCAACTTTCTCACCTTCAAGAAATAAAAAGGAGGCAACGTTACTTTTAGAGTTAAGGTTTCTACAAGGATAACTTGAAAAGGTATTGTTAGTCTTGATAATGGAAAGAATAAGACACATAATGTATTGTCTATTGAAGGGTTAAATATTAATGATATAAGTGTCATCCAAATGTGTGATCAAGGTTAAAACCTCATATTTCATTCTAAAGGGTGTGAGATAAGGAAAATATCTTCAGGAATATTAGTGGCAAATGAAAACAAAACCTCAAGAGATGTATACATACTCGATAAATTCAAAGAAGAAAATTGTTGTGTGGGAGTGATACCTCTCTTATATTGTTAGTAAATGGAAGTAGACGATCAGGGGGTTATCCCTTTTCCATTGATGTCAAAGGGGGAGAAGTTGTAGATAAAGGAAGAATTGAAAACACAAGGAGAGTTGCAGATAGAGGGAGTATTACAGAATTGACTAAGGGTTGTCATCAATGACAAAGGGGGATATTGTTGGAAATATTTTTTCAATTGATTTTGAAGGAAAGGGGATCCTACATATTTTCAATATTAATATTAAAATCCTATATATGTCCAAGATGAATATTACAAAATGGAGATTATTGAAAGTATTACTTTTGGATTTTTAATGGTCATTTTGAATACCCTATCTTTGAAGGAATTTTTACCATACATACATAGCTCATATGAGAGAATAAGTTATATGATTGGAAATATTATTCCAATACCTTTCCAATGGTATATATAATTCCCTCTAACTCCATACGAATGAAGAGATATTAATTTTTTGTCGGACAACCCAGCCTGGAAATTGAGGTCGACTCAACCAGTCTTTATAAGTTGGCCCTGGAATTCAGGACATAATTATTAAAAATACAAGATAGATTTTAGCATTTGGAGAGAAAATAAGAAAGAGGTCAAGTCTGAGGTGCACAAAAATGATATTAGGTGTGATAAAGGTGTTGGGGTGTCTTTTTCAGATCTAAAGGTGTGTAAGAGAAGTCTAAAGGATTTTCTTGGGGTCTTTCTTGCTCTAAAGGTGCACTATAAAGGACTAAAGGTCTATTATATTTTCATGTGCATTGTATTGAGGTTGTGATGTTTTTTTTAGTGTATGTTTTCGTTAGTGTATGTTTCCATATTTGTATTTTGTCATCAATGGATGTTGTCATCATTGGATGTTTTCATCAATGCATGTTGTCATTGGTGATTACATTTTGGGAATGATGCTATGAGGATTGTTGGAGTTTGAAGAAT
>ML777343.1:1131297-1144676 GCA_009831015.1 Picea engelmannii | reverse complement strand
CAAAGAAGAATTAATTTTGGTGGAGGGTGTAAGCCCTTTTACTCCTCCAAGGGATTAGGATATATTTCTTGAATTCAACAAGAAAGATGACAATAAATTGCATAAATTACTCACCAAGATTATTAGGGTCCAAACATTGAGTGTTATATGAAATGGAATGTAAAGATAACCATAATTTGACTTGAAGTTAGGAACACAATGAGTGCCATATGTGATGGAAATTAAAGGACAACGCAAATTCATTCTCCTTTCAAGTGGCACATTTATTAATTATTTATTTTCATTTTTAAAGGTCCTTCATTTTTTATGGAGAAATGTTTCATTTCCTTCAAGACCTTAGGGAAATCATATAGAAGGATAATTTATGTGTTTTAACTTTGCCAACTACAACACCTCTGGGCCTTCATCCCCTACTTCCCATGAAATGATGTAGAATACCTTATTGGGGTCAATGATCCCAAATACCAAAAATATGAGGAACGTGGCAAGTGTTAGTGGGAATGGTATGAGGACCCTTCAAGGATACCACCGAGTAGCTACCCTTTTCTCGAAGGTGACCTAGTTTTTATGAAACCATGTACACCACCAAAGTGAAATAATTCAAAAGGTATAATTTTCAAGCAAACATTTTCATAATGAAGAAAGGAATATCTGCACCATTCTCAAATCATTTAATTACTAAAGTGACATTTAACATGAGACTGTACTTCTTACCTCATGAAGCAATACCTGTCATCTACATCAGGCCATGGCAATGTGGCAGATGGTGCTATGTTGATGAAGATGAATGATGATGTGTGGTGGAGAGAAGGGAATTTTTCTACTCAATGTGGGATCATTTGGTCATATGGCTCTTGTAACTCCATGCATTCTACCTGTGCTCCTCGAGACATCATATCCTTAGTTACCCATAGCCTGGGGGGTAACATATGGCTCCTACATGTGGAAATGTGCTCACCGTAGAGTGCATGAGAACCTAAACATATCCTAGTAATAATTGTTTGTACACATACTCAAGAAATATATTATATAATTGAGGGGTGGATTTCTCACCCTTTATTCATACAAGCAAAACTTCAATAATTCCAAATTTTACAATTATTCTTTTAAAAAAAAATTGCATTTTTCAAAACAAAATCAACTAACATGTAATCATTCGAGAAAATTTATCACAACAACTATGCATGGATGAAATAAAGAAAAATTTAAATTAAAGAAGTAATGGAAATGCAACTACTCTATGATGACATGAACACACAAATGCAAATTCAAGAAAGAAAATGACCTACCTACTTATGTGGGGCCCAAGGCCCGTAGAAATCAAAACCCTAAATGTGTTAGGTTAAATCATACAACCAATTAAATAACCTTCTCATCTCATCAAGGTATCTTTCCCTCTTCTTAATAATGTAATATAACAGACATAAGTCAAGAAAAAATTAATCATGTGAATAAATAAGAATATAATGAATATCAAAATGCAACTAATATAGGTGGGAGGGAGGGAAAAAATATTGTTGGAAAGAATGGACACAAGCCTAATCCACCCATTGTTGAAGAGGGATGCCATGTATAGAAAATGACTCGTCTTCATCCTCACTTATAACAGCATTACTCCTTGAAGGTTTAAAGGATTGGGAGATCCCTTGAGGACCCTATGATTTTCTTGAGAAAGAGATATGAGATAACGGATAGCCTCGGGTCTAGTGAAATAATCCTTACCTATACTCAAAACATGTTTCTTCTTCATCTGCAAATCCATACAAAAATCCCGAAGATGAAAACAATGTTTCTTTATGGTGTTATTCTATGACCACTCTGAGATAGCCACAATCTTGTGTTCATCAAAACTTGATCATATAGGTGGTTGAAAATATTCATCATACAAAAATATGAGTCCACAAAAGGGTATGGATCACAACTCCCAAGGTATGACCGAAGATCGACATGAGTATACTACAACAATTGATCCTCGAATGGATGAGACCAATATATGCTCATATCGTCATCAGGTTTCCAATTACTTGGATTATCCAAATGGGAATAACAATCCTCAAGCGATGACACCTCATCCCTCTTTGTTTGAAAAATAACCTCAATGTTGTAAATCGGGTGTCTATAAAAAATGAAACAAGCCAAATCCCATTTACATCTCCCAAGACATATGAAATCATCAATGTGGTCATAAAATATGTTAGATAGGTCCTGTCAAAAACTATTTTTATCCATGGGGATGATCACTTCTTCATTTTCATGTGCAGAAGGAAAATAAGGTTGAATGGATTCATCATGCAGCGTCCCATATGGGTTCTTAACTGTTGGTTGTGGAGCCTGATTATATTCATGATTCAGAGGTTTGTTTCAGTCAGGCTTGGAACCCATTCCTTAACAGTAGGTGTGAGGGAAATTTCCCCCCAAAAAATTTTTCCAGGGGGGGAAAACAAATTTTTTTTGTAGCCCCCCCCACCCGGTGAGGGATTTGGGGGAAGCGCCCCCAAAGCGAAATATTGGGAAAAATTTCCTTGTAAAATATTGTAATTTCGTAGTCAATCTAGACCATTCATTATAAGGTCGCATATTTTATGGTAGAAATTATTTTAGGGTTTCTTTTCCCTAGAAGGAAACCCTCTTTTAAGAGGGAATTTTATTATGGATGTGTAGTTGTGTGATTATTTTATTCTAAGAGAGGAGACTGTGAGAGGAATAAGAGGAAGTTACAACAGTTGAGTTGTAGGTTGTATCCCTTCATTTTGTTGGGTAATAAAAATAGGACCCATCGATTTCATTGGTAGACATTGAGCCAGATTGATTTCGATGGCCTCCCACTTATTGCAACTGGTTCATTTTGGTAGTTTTCCAGTTTGGTAGGTTTTTCCTAGTTTTTGGGTCTCCGACTTTCGGGGTCGTTTTGAAGCCCTAAACAACATTTTTAGGTATTACCATAGTTAGAATAAAGATGGAGTCATATTCTGATGGAAACATGTGTATTCCTCGGAAATAACTTTCCAACAAGCTATCATGCACCTAAAATAGAGATCGTATGCAATAGTTACGACCCTGGGAAGTTGATGTACTAGCTTACCCCAACGGGCCTCACATGAATTTTGGCGCTTCATCTCCTAGGGTTATGTTTTTGGATGTCTAGGGTTTTGGAATTCATGTTTATTGTAAAAAGGAATGCATAGCCTCATTGTAATCATACTTTTGCGAATGAGCGCATTTGTCACATCTCTTCTTAGAGATAAGCCGCCACCATTCCAACAATCTTGGTTTCTGCTGCATTTTACTATTTTAGCTTATTTCCTTATTGAATAGAAACAAGTTTTACTATATCTTTTTTATTCTATGTTAAACATATTTTAATAATATGTATTCATTTCGTTCTTCTCATAAAATCCAGATCAACTGCTCCTTGTCCTTTTTAATGCATGTCCCCAACGAGGTAAGGGTACAAAGAATTCGGTCTCGAGCTTGTTTCTCTTAAGGAAAAAATATCTTGCACGCCAAAGCGACCTCTCATGGAGGGGGAAAATAAAGATGACAGGACAGGACATCCTTTCAAAATGTTGCTTGAGGAGTCCCTCACACAAAAGAAGAACGAGATGATGGACAGTTTTTCACAAATCCTTCAGTGGCTACCGACACTCGACGCATCTTCCTCGAGTGGAGGCGTTGCCCCATTCAAGGTACAAATAAACTTTTGTATTCCTATATTTGAAGGTTATATAGATGCATATGTTGTAGAAAAATGGTTGAATCTATGAGAAGGGTATTTTTTTGTCCATAAATTTTCAAATAGAGAAAATATTACTTTTGCATTCCTCAAATTCGTTTCCCGTGTCAAAGATTGGTGGGAAAATTTCTGTGAGAAAAATGAAATGGAGGAACCCTCATTATTTACAGTTGCAGTCACTTGGGAATCCTTCAGATATTCTATTAAGGAATAATACTACCCTGTTGGAATTTATGACGACTTGTATACAAAATGAACCACACTGCGAAAAGAAAGAGACCAAGTAGTGCCAGAGTTCACAAATATCTTCCATACCTTGTGCACCAAGTTGGGTATCAAAGAATATGAGTGAAATATGGTGTTCAAGTATCGCAGTTCTATGCATAGATATATCCATAATGAAATGTAATTTTTTTAAATCTCGTCCTTCAGCGCGACCTATCGATATGTCGTCAAAATCGAGTAGAAGCTTACACAAAAGACGTGGAAATTTGGGCATGATTAACCCTCACAACGAAAGCCATAAAAGGGAGGCCCCAACCTACAGAACAAAGGAAAACAAAAATATGGACAACATCAGGACAACCAATCGAAGCCAAAAGAAAACAAAGAGACTGAAAAGAAAAAGAAAGATATCGGGAAGTGGTGTGACTTCCATAAGCTCCCTTGGCATAACACTATTGATTTCCACTCAAAGTTGTTGATGGTGGTTGAAGTGAAAGATTATGAATCAGATGTGGGTTCTGACTCTAATTCAGACCTCGTTGCTACCACCAAGATCCATATCGGTGAACTAGACGATCCGGAAGAAGGAGAACGCCTTTTCCATTCATAGATGTGGGTAAAAGGCACCCCACTACACTTCATCATTGATAGTGGTGTCCAGAAGAAACTCATCTCAGTACAGGTCTTCAAGAGGCTATCCCTGCCGACAACACCACACCCACAACCGTACACAATTGGATGGCTCCATCAAGGAAATGATATCCTCATCATTCAACATTGTTGACTATTGTACGATATCAATCCCTTCAAATACGAGGTATTGTGTGATGTTTCTCCTCTTGAATTTTGTAACGTTCATTTTGGCCAGTCTTATTTATGGAAACCTCATGTTGTATATGATTCTAGGCCTCGTAGTGTTATTATTACTTTGTATAGGAAATTGTACAGGATACTCAAGGCAGTCCCACCTAGTGATATTTTCTTGATATCTACCAAGCAATGCAGGAAGGTCATCTCTCAGACCAAGAAATTTTCCTTCTTCGTGATTCTCTCTTAGAGTGAGAAAAATATCGCAACCACATCCAGGGCCTCCCTATCCGATCTCTCCACACAACAAAAGCAAGTGGATAAGTTCATGGAGGAGTAATCAGATATCTTCTCCTCACCTACTGGGGTACCTCTTCACTGTCAGTTCAAGCATCCCAATGATCTAACGCTAGATGCACCACTACACAATGGGAAAGTCTACCGCTGCTCTCTATTAGAAAATGAGGATATCAAGAGGCATATCCAAGAACTGCTCCACAAGGGGCACATCCGTCCCAGCTCATCTCCTTGTGGGATCCCAATCGTACTGGTGCAAAAGAAAGACGGGACCTGGAGACTTTGCATTGATTACTGGGCCCTGAATAAAATCATGGTTCGAAACTGGTACCCGATTCCCCGAATCAATGACCTCCTTGATTAGCTCACGAGGGAAAAATATTTCAATAAGATTCATCTGAATTCTGGCTACCACCAGGTCCCAATAGAACAAACATATGTATGGAAGACTTCATTCAAGTCAAAAGAAGGTCATGCACTTTGGTTTGAGAAATGATCCAACAACTTTCATGAGGATGATGGACGATATCCTATGACCTTTCACCAGTAATTTTGTAGTGGTGTATCTAGATGGCATCCTCATCTACATCAAGACTTGGGCAGAAAACTTGCTTCATATTTAGCAGGTTATGCACATCTTGTGGCAACACAAGTTATATGCCAACTTGGAAAAATGCTTCTTCGGCATGGACAGGGTCCATTGCCTAGGATACATCATTGATCAGCATGGTGTGCATGCAGATCCAACTAAGATCCAAGTCATCTGTGACTGGACATCACTAACCACACTCATTAAGCTTCATAGATTCTTGGGCCTTCCCAATATCCATTGCAGGTTTGTGTTGGGATTATCTCACATCGCATGGGACCTCAGCCAAGTAACTAGGGGTGGTGGTAAGGAAACATTTGTGTGGGGCATGTCCCATCAACAAGATTTTGATGATTTGAAGAAACTCTTGTGCTCATCCCCAGTACTTTCATTACCAAATCTTCAATATCCATTCAAGATCAAGACCTATGCTTCAAACTATGTTGTGGGTGTTGTCCTCACTGAAAACGAACACCCAGTGGAATATCATAGTAAGACACTATAAAGTGTTGTCCGTAAGTACCCTATATACAACAAATAAATGTACTCCATTGTGAAAGTATGTTGCCAGTGGAGACATTAAATTCTTAGGAAGGAGAAAATCACCCACACTGATCATAAGCCACTGTAGTTCATGCAGACACAAGAAAAATTGTAGAATGACTTCCATCAAAATGTTGGGTATGTGTTATATTCTTTGCATGAGTAGTAGTGTCTTAGCGCTTGCGCCGGGCGCGTAGGGGGGTAAGAGGGGGGTGGATCCCCCCGCGCGGGGGTTCGGGGGCAGCGCCCCCGGAAATTTTCTTTTTTGGGCCGACATATTTTCGCCGGTTTCGAGCTGACATATTATCGCCGGGCCGACATATTTCCGGGACGACATATTTCCGAGACCACATGATATTAGGTGGTTTTTGGCACATGGTTTTTTTCGATGGTTTTCTATTTCCGGTTAAAGAATTAGGGTTTTGGACTAATCCAAATCATTGGGTTAGGGTTTTGGATGCCGCTTGCTCATATATGTATATTGTATTGTAAACAATGTAACACAAATGTATCAATATAATATATGCTGGTTTTCCCGGTTTGGGTTTCCAGGTGAAAAATCTCTATGTAATGTTTGTATTTGCCATTGTATCTTTTCTGTTCTTTTCTGAATATCAGTTTGCAGTAGATATTGTACAAGGTTAGAATTTACACAAAAGTGGTCCACATACTTGCAGCAGTTTCATCTCAACATAAAGTTTAAAACATGAAGTAACAACTGAGTTGTTGATTGCCTCAGCCAACCTCCATTCGTGACACTCACCACGGTCCTAGACTATTACGACCACGATACCTCTAGATGGACATACCTCTATGAGATAGACCCTGACTTCGCCACCACCTACCAAATGTTGGGAGGAAACTTAGTTATCGCTAATTTCCATCTTTAGGATAGGTTGTTCTTCCATTTGGGCCATCTCTGTGTTCCATCAAGTGATAAAGTGAAGCTGATTTGGGAATCTCACTACAGTTGGGTGGTAGGACACTTCGGAGTTGAAAATACAGTGGCAGTGCTGCAAACACATTTGTGCTACTGAAACTTCGACAAGATGTTGACAAGTATATCAAGTCTTGCACCGCCTACACTATTTCCAAATCGTCCACTAAGAAACAGGGCATGTACACCCCTCTACCTACTTCTGACAGGCCATGGGAATCCATCTCAATGGATTACATGTCGGGCCTTCCATCCACCAAGAGGGGAAATGACTGTGTTTTTGTGGTTTTTGATTGCTTTTCCAAGATGGAGATTCTAGCCATCTAGAAGAAGAGAATCACAATAGAGGCCAGTTCCAATATATTGTTTGAACAAGTATGGGTAAATTTTGGAATCCCACAAACCATTGTCTCAGATCGAGACAGTCGGTTCCCTCGTACATTCTAGTCGAGACTCTGGTCACTGCAGGACACTAAGAATTGGTCACTCCAAGACCTCTGGTCAATCAGATGATCCTTCATATCCTATGCATGTACAATTATAAGCACCCCCTCACATGGTATGAGAGTATTCCCTATGTCCAGTATAGCTACAATCGAGTCCTACATAGCTCAACTAGCCACAACCCCTTTCAGGTGGGGTTGGGATTCCAACCATTGGTCCCCATGGATGTTGCACTACCCTGGCGGCCTCCTCAGCTGACTTATCCCCTGCTCCACTTGAGGATGACAAAACCACCTTGTTCATTGAGAGGATCCAACACATCCTCCAACAGGGTGAGGATATTTTACATAATTCCAATGCCAAGTACAAGAAGCGCCATGATCAACATCATGTGTCACATAAGTTTCAGGTGGGATACAAAGTTTGGTTGCACTTGCAGAAATAAATCCTTACAGTGCCCTATCAGAAGCTTCATCCACTCTGTTATGGGTCATACACCATCGCCAAGGATGTGGGTGACAATTGTTTTGAGCTCAACATTCCTCCTTTCCTTGGCCTGCACCAAGTATTCAATGTGGCTCCCATTTGGCCATGTTTTCCACCATTATTGGACACATCAAAGATAGCAGAGTAGTTGACACTGACATAGCTCAACCATGACTACATGAAACACAAATCTAGTGATAATATTGTGGACACAGAGAATAATGACACTCGACATCAAAAGATCCAGCTTTATCGAGTTGTCAAAGCAGGGTAGCTCCTGCACCAAGGCAAGTGGCTCACCCGGGGCCAAATTCAACAGAACTTTCCTCATCTGATGGGGGAACTAAACGCAATGGAAACCATTAATTCCTAAAGGGGGAGGATTTATCCATATGGATTTCGGTGGCCTCCCACCTATTCCAACTAGTTCATCTTGGCATTTTTTTCCTAGTTTTTGGGTCCTCAACTTCTAAGGTCGTTTTGAGGCCCTAAACAACATTTTTAGGGCTCACCACAGTCAAAATGTACACAAAGTTTTATTCAGACAACATGTGTATTCCTTAGATAGACCTTTCCAATGCGCTATCAAGCGCCTAAAACAAATATCGTGTGCAAAAGTTATGATCCCGGGAAGTTGATGTACTAGCTTACCCCAATGGGGCCCACATGATTTTTGGCGCTTCATCTCCTAGGGTTATGTTTTTAGATGTCTAGTGTTTTGGCATTCATGTTTATTGTAAAAATTCCTTCAGAGCTGCATTGTAATCATCTTCTTGCAAATGAGCACATTCGTCACATCTTTTCTCAAAGATATGCCACCACCATTCCAACAAGCTTGTTTTTCATTGCATTTTACAGTTTCAACTTATTTCCTTATTGAATAGAAACAAATTTTATTGTATCTTTGTTATTCTATGTTAAACATATTTTAATAATCTGTATTCATTCCATTCTTCTTATAAAATATGGATCAGATGTATCCCACACTGGGTGAACCATGTATATCTATGTCTCTATTGTATTGTGTATCTTTTGTGTTTTATTTCCACATTTGTTTTATTTTATTGCTCTGCAATCTTGTTTTTCTAACATTAACATGTTGTCTTCTTTACATCCTTCCTCTTTTTTTTCATAGTTTTCTTCATGAAATGTTTCTTCAAGCACTTATTTTGCAGAGGGTGGATGACATTCTTCATCTATAATCTCATTATCTACTAGAAAATCTTCTCTGTAAATAAAATACTTGAGATCTTGGAAAGTATATTGCAAATTTTGAGTGGTTGGGCCCTAATACCTAAGAAATGTTTAAACAAGATTTGTGGATGAAGGTATGCTCCTTGGATTGCATGAATGCAACAACCACTTCTATTGTCTTAACTCTATAGATGTTATAAACAATCACATTAGTATATCATCATGTAACACATTCAATGTTGAAGCGTACTTTTTATAATTCACAACATGTGTGACTACTAGGGTTGTGTTACCATTAAACTTTGGACAATTCCTATTCCACTCTGGAGGGTAATCATTTGGATACCTAGGAATTCCTTAGATATCAAGGGAAGGATATAATTGATGTGTATGACAAGGTGTCATGGTTCCATTACCTGGAATGGAACTTCAATTAAATTGTTCGAATAGATCAAGGATCATCAAGATGAAGAGGGTAGCTTCCCTCAATGGAGCTACAAAATAAAATTATATGAAGTTAATCAAAATTGTGAGGGTAAGTTCCCTCGATGGAGTCTCTAGGTAAGTTATAGATAAGTTATTTGGGATACAATTTTGAAGTGTCATTATGGGATCAGAAAGGATTCAAAATCCTCCCTGACAACAATGCCAAAAATGTTATTGCACAATGTTTTTTGGGGGAAAATACCAACACAAGCAACAAATGTGTTACACAACTAGGGAAACCTATCATTGTCACCTCAATTTATATCCCCCTCATTTTAGCAAATGACCAGTCCCACATAAGGGATCTTTGTAATGTAACCAACCCATAACTAGGTCATGTCACTATTAAAATGACCAACTAAAAACTTTTGATACTAAATCTATATGCGGAAGTAACACTCAACATAGAATTCATATACATGTAAATGTCTATGATACTTAAAAATGTAAATACAATTTCTTAAATATGCATAGAAACAACTAAATAGAAGATATAAACCTTCAACCACATAAATTGGGATTTAAATGCATCATTATGCTCATAGAAAGAAATAATAACCAAATATATTTTAGAGTAAATTGCAAAACAACTGTATCAACATTATACATGAGTAAACACAACAAATATAACACTTTTATTCTAAAATGTTCATCCTGCTATAGAGGACATATGTCCCTCCAAAGAATAGCATTTCTATTATATTTATTAATAACAAGACACCCCCGATATCGGGATATGAATCCACAAGAGACAAAGGTCCCTAAGGTTGGATAATGTCCCCCTTTCAGCAGTTAAACCCTCAACTAATTTCATCGCATGAGCACACTTCCCCTTAACTTGCAAAATCCAAGGGATGGCATCCCCCTTCACTGCTCGTAGTCTTTCGAGACTTTCCACTCCACTCCAGGGCTTCCATCCTAGTTTGGATATGAATTATTCTTGATGGGACTTCTAGAATTCCACAACTACAAAAGAAAATTTACCCAACAACAAAATGCATGATTCCTTGGTGAAATTCTAACGAATCATTACTCCTAGGCACACAACCTCTTTCTACATGAAATTATTTCTTGAAACAACAACCAAACATGCCCATAAAAATTTCCTTCAATATTCAACACTCAAAACTCCATTGTTGGCCACAAAACTTCATGTAAAAACAACTCTCTATGCAAAAACATGAATGCATAATTCTGGTCTCCTACCCATACCAATTTCCTCACTTTCTCTTGCTTTCTTAATTTTCACTCTTCCCCAAGCTGATTGTGGTCAACCCCCATGCTCCCAATGACTATGAGATGTGACTCTCACACCGACCCTATTACGTGAATTTAATGATCGGGGTCTAGAAAACTAAACAACTAATGGAAGGTTCATGGTAAGGATAATTTAGAAGGAAATAAGAAATGGGTTTTGGTTTAATAGATACAGGTAAAATATTCCCCCATAGGACCCCTTCCCCTTCTTGTCGATTCTTAGCCCCCAATATTTGTTTGTGTCCATCTACAGTTGGTGCTACATTTTATTCATTATATTCAATTTAAAAATTATTTACATATTACATCGTTTTGTCTCTAGGTCATTCATCACAATTACAATATTCATCACTAGTTTGGGGTTTGAAAACAAGGACATTACATTCCCCTCCCCTTGCAAATTGCATTTTCCTTAGTGCACATAACCATACAATTTACACATTGATATATATAAAAAGGTTACATCAAAATACTTGATAATTATGCAACTTAATGACACACACAAAAAATCCAAACAACAACTATCCTTTCCCCTCAACCGAAACAATGGTTGGATAATAAATATCAAAGTTGTGGCTCAAGGAATCCTAGCTACCAAAATGGAGTCTTCATTCACTTATGTGCAAATGTACATTTGGTTTTCTTAAAAATTTGTAAAACTTTGTGGGTATGCCTCCCACATGGCTTCCTCATACTCCCATGTAGCGTATTTAGAACCATAATAGGTTCATTGAACCTTTACCAATCCTATATCTTTTCTCCTATGCACTTTGATTTTCTTGTCGAGGATGTGCATTGGTTCCACTCATAAATCTTCTTCGTGTTCCACCTGGATCACATTCCAATCAATCACATGATTAGGATCATGTACATACCCTTTTAACGAAGACACATGTAATAAATTATGAATTCTCATGGATGTAGGTAATGCTAGCATGTATATAGTTGCACCTATCTTTTCTAATATCTGCAAAGGCCCACAATATCTTGATTCCAACTTTGGGAAATTTCCCAATTTCAACGAGCTTCTCTTGGATTTAACTTTTAAAAATAAATGTTCTCCAAATTTGAATTCTCTATTTGTTCTCTTTTTATTGGCATACCTCTTTTGTCGATCCTGTGCAACTTTCAAATTATGCTTGATATTTACCATCTATTATTTCATTTCCTTTAACAATTTGGGCCCAATCACGAATCTATTTGCTCGATTATCCCATCTTATTCGTGTGTTTCATTTTCTCCCTACAATGCTTCAAACAAGCTCATCTTCAATGAATCATGATACCCATTATTATAAGAAAATTCAACTAAATGGATGTAATCCTTCCACCTAGAAGGATTTTCCATTACATACATTCTCAACATATATTCAATTACTCAATTAATCCTTTTTGTTTTCCCACCCAACTCTGGGTGATACACTATACTGAAATTAAAATTTGTCCCAAATCCATTAAGCAACCCCTTCCAAAACTTTGAAGTGAACTTGGGATCTCGGTCTGATATTATTGTCATAGGCACACCATGTAGCCTAGGAACTTCTCTTATACAAATTTATGCAATGTTGGCTTCCTTATGAGATATTTTCACTAGAATTAAATGTGCAACCTTTGTAATCTTGTCCACCACTACCATGATGGAATCATGATGCCTTATTTTCCTAGGAAATTTGGTAATGAAATTTTAGTAACCACTTCCCATTTCCATTTATGACTAGGAAGCGGCCGCAACAATCCTGTGATATGTCTATAATCAATATTTACCTTATGGCATTCCATACATATGGCCAAATAATGCATGCCATCTTTCTTCATACCAAGTGAAAAATATTGGTCTCTTACAGTTGTAATAATTTTCTAGTATCCTGAATTTCCAGCGTATGGCACATTATTCATCTCCTTCAAAACTAAAATTTTGAATTCTTGATAATTGGAACATTAAATATGTTCCAGAATAAGAGGATTTCATCATCTTATATTTTTAATCCTTATATTTTTGTTGTACATCATTTTGTTGTAAGCCTTCTTTAACTTCCACATAATGTTGATCTATTTTTACAACCTCTAGAAATTTGTCTTTTATATATGTTTTGTACATACTAATGGTTGTAGAGTGCATTTTATTCAAACTTATGTTGAGTGCATAAGATACCTTGTTCTCTTTTCCCTTTATATGATTTATGTCAAAGTTGTATTCACTAAGAAATTTCAGCCATCTAGTTTGTCTAGCATTGAGTGCTGGTTGTTCAAACAAATATTTCAGACCACTATGGTCTATTGTTAATTAAAATTTTCTTCCCATAGGGTAATGCCTCCACATCCTTAAGGAATGTACTATGGATTCGAACTCTAAGTCATGTGTAGCATAATTTATTTCATGCT
>ML777343.1:1107505-1122986 GCA_009831015.1 Picea engelmannii | reverse complement strand
TTTTTAATTTCAATTATTATATTTTTCTTAGTTTATTTTAGTTTTTAAGTTATCAAAAGAAATTTAATTATATTTTTTTTCTAAATTTTAAAAAATAGTGTTATTTAACTACAATGATTTTCTATTTATTGCAGTAAATGTAAAAAATGTGTTGAAAATGATATTTTCCACTATATTTAAAAAGTATGGAACTATAAATTAATTAAAGAGACGAAAAATCTTAGTTTCAAAAAAGTAAATGGTAAACAATATTTTCAAGATTGAAAGAAACATGGAAAAATGACTAAAAACACATTTGAATGAAAAATAAATTAAAAAAATTGAAAATATTGAAAATATATGAAAAACAAACATTTAAAAAAATAACGTGGAAATATTATGGATCAGAAAATTTAATATATCAAAAGACCACCTCAAAAGGGAGGGGGTGCTATTGATAGGACCATTTTTAAAAATGGCGTAAAAAATGTGACCCCCAAAAAAACAAGAATTATGTAGAGTTCTCATTAAGTTGGTAACTATGCTCCTTGAGATGGTTTCCTTAGCTTATATGATCGATACATATTCAATTTAAAGGGTTTTTCAATCATTTCTTCCTTTGATCCATATTTCCTTTCTTCTTGTCATCCCAAGCCTTTTTGAAAGATGGTCTTCCTTTGTGTTGATCATACAAGTACTTAGCCTTTCTTATGGCTTCCTTTAAATTTTTAGGTTCATCAAACTAAATTTTATCCTTGTAGGAGAATGGAAGTCCAATTAGGAAGCTCTGAATTTTGACATTCTCATCTATGATGAAGCTCTCATACCTGAGATGTTCCAGTAACTTTCTATTATATTCATCCATGGTCATGTTACTAAGTTTGAGTTCAATGAAGTCTTGCATCTTCTTTTCATAATATTTTTCTGACAAGTATTGCTGCTGAAAATATTGCTTGAACAACTTCCAAGAAATTATTTTCTCATGAAGGTGCTTAACCTACTTCAGTCGATCCCATAACATAGATTAATTTCCTTGAAGGTATTAGGATGCAATTATGGCTTCTCAATTTGATGAGTATTTATGCAACTGGAAATATTTTATCCTTCCCAACAACCATGCTTTCGTATCTTCACCTTTATTTTTTTCTCCATCAAATGATGGTGGCTTGATTTTCCTCAGCTCCCCTTGCAAGCTATCTGACCCTTGTCTCCTTCTCTAATTCCTAATGGGGGATATGCTTGGGCTTCTTGCCAACCTTAAACATGCATATGCTTTTCTGGTCAAGTTCCATGGGGAATGATGATGTTCATGCCTGCTAATACTCATAGATATTCTATATCGTCCATGATCATCTCTCCTATCATGATACCTAGATGCTTCCACATGCCTTGCGCTAGCTTCTTTCTTTTTTCCCAAATCTTTTATTAATTGCCTCTATAGCATATTTAGGATTCGTAGTATATCTTCCTGAGACTTCATAATCCTTTCATTATCGACCCTATAACTCTCAACTTCTCTATGCATACTTCTCATAGTTATAGGCTCATGTCTATCTCTTCTTCAATTTGAATCAGTCTCAACGTTACCCATGTTGACATGTAACCCACTGATTTCTTCTTTGTGGTTGTAAGAAACTTGTGCATCATCCATATCTCTAGTTCTCATATATTAATTAAAGTATGTTTTCTTGTATCTTTAATTCTACAAGAATCTGCATGCAATAATTGTTGTTAGAATTGAGCATATTGAAAAATATTTATTAATTATATGACAGGTCATTCTACATTTCAAATTATCAAGAATATGAACACACTATTCCAAAATATGATTTCTTCAATACATCCTTCTCCGAAACAACTTCCCAATGGCTGTACCCATGCCTCATTATGAGTTCTGAGTGAAAAGTTACATCATTTACAACTTGTAATTTCTACACTTTTACTACTAAAAAAATAAATTTTATCATTTTTTGATACATTTTACTTTCCAAATGAGAATGGTGGTATATGTCTTTTCCTCCTCAATACCTTTCCAACGAATATTTTTTTTCTCAGTTCGAGCTCTGAGTCAAAAGTTATGGTCTAGAGATGTTTTGACTATTTTTACCAATTTATCCTTCTATGCTACAGGTGACTTGATTCCCTTTCTACACATTTTCACATACCCATATTCCAAATATGGCTCCATATCTATATGTTATGGCTCATAGGATTTTGAAAGACTACTCCTATGCCTCAAACAAACTTCTTAGAAAGGATTTATGCCCTTGGTAAGTAAATTGGTCTTGTATTTTTACCTCAACTATTTCAACTTTAACTTGTTCATATCAACTCCATTTTGTGCCCAAAATAGCTTATTGGATAGCTCTCTATGCGTTCTGTCATTTAAGCTACAAAGAATAGAGGTACCTTAGTACACTCTATTATAATGGATTTTGATTGGTTAAAAATGTCTCCTAGGGTGTCAAAATTGCCCCGCAAGTTCATGCCTTTCAAAAACCCAAAAAATTATTAAAAATTTGATTGTTTAACGGTTATAACTTCCTTTTAATCTATGTTGTTGATCCCCAAATTGGTAGAAATCTAGATGGATGATACGCCATCCATCCAAGTGAATCTGGTTCATCGATCTATCTCATTTCTCTATCTGCTGAAATAAATTTCAGCCATCAATCTAGAAACCTTGCCAAACTTCGAAAAACATTGGAAATTTTTTAATTTATCAAAACAAATCGCGGTTGTCGATCACGAGATCAAAAGAGATATTTTCCATTGATTCTTTAAACTATCTCAGCTCCATTGTCCTCCATTAACACATGAAATTCAACCTTGCGAGTCAAATCTAACTCTACAATTTGACTGATTGACGTCATTAAACGTCTTAGATAATTCTTGGTAATTCAAAAATCGAATTTTCTCATGAACTTGGGGATTTTCACTAAATTTCTCCATTGGTTTTCCCCAAATTCACTCAAACCAAAGTCTGTAACAACACATTTTCTCAAATTCGCTCTGTTTCTTGGCCCATATGGTTATAGTGTTGAACTAGAATCTTTTATACCATATAGTAACATACCCATCCCCCAGCTGGGTCACATCCCTACTAAAATGACCCACTAAAAACTCTTGATACGAAATCTATATGCAGAAATAATACTCAACATGAAATTCATCTACATGTAACTTCCTATGTTGCTTAAGAAGATAAATGCAATTGCTTAACTATGCATAGGAACAACTAAATAGCATATAGAAACCTTAAACCACATAGACGGGGATTCAAGTGCATCATTCTTCTCACAACAAACAATAATAACCAAATATATTTTAGACTAAATTGCACAACTATATCAAAATTATACATGAGTAAACATAAAAAATAGAACACTTACGTTATAAAATGTGCAACCTGTTGTAGAGGATAGACATTCCTCTCAACTGTACCCTTGTTGTTTATGTTCTCAACATCCATACACCACCTAGTTGGGGCTATGATTCCATAAGAGACGAAGGTCCCTAATGATTCCTAATGTCTCCCTTTCAATAGTTAAACTCTCAACTAGTTCCAGTCCACACCACACTTCCTCTCAACCTAAACAACCCAAGGGATGGAGTCCCCCTTCACTGCTCACAGTCCCTCAAGAATTTCCACTCCCCTCCAGGGTTTCCAACATAGGTTGGAGATGAATTATTCTTGTTGGGACTTCAACAATTCCACAACTGCAAACAAAAATTCCCCCAAAAGAAAAATGTGCTCTTCCTTAGCGAAATTCGAACAACTCGATACTCCCAGGAACACAACCTATTTCTCCATGAAATTATAGCTCAAAAGAATAGGAAAAAATTCCCATAATAGATGCCTTCAATATTTATCACTTAGAAACCATTGTTGGCCAACAAACTTCATGTAAAAATAGCTCTCTATGCAAAAATGTAAATGCATAATTTTGGTCTCCTACCCATATGAATTTCCTCTCTTTCTCTTGCTTGCTTGAATTGCACTCCTCCAAAATATTATTTCACTTATCCCCCATCCTCCCAATAACTATGAGATGTGGCTCTCACACCCACCCTCTTACATGAATTCAATGATTGGACTCTAGAACACTTAACAACTAAGGGAAGGTTCATGGTAAGGATAGTTTAGAAGGAAATAAGAAACAAGTTTTGGTTTAATAGATATGGGTAAACTCTTCCCTCTATTGGAACCCTTCCCCCTCTTATGTATAATTATACAACAATATCCATGCATGTCCATATACAATTGGCGATATATTTTATTCATTATATTCAATTTACATTATTTACATATTACACTACTTTGACTCTACTCCATACATCACAATTACAATATTCATTGCTAGTTTGGGTTTTGAAAACGTGGATGTTACAGGATTCCCGAGTGACCCTAGGAGGATTTGCAAGAGAGAATCCAAGGATAAGAATGAAGCACCCCTATAGGTCACAATGAAAGGTTTTAGGATCTTGATGGAGGTTGATTATTGGTGAAGGAAAGGTTACCAATGGAGAGTACCTGTAAAACCAATGTTAGAAAAACAAAACCAAGAAAATGTATGATGAAAATAATCCATAAAAAAAGAGGGAGAAAACAAGTTATTCTCTTTGTCCTGAAATTGCAGCAGTAAGGAATTATATATCAACAAGGAATAATTACAACAACTACAAAATGAACCATCAAAATCAAGTATATGATATTGGAAAATAAATCTTGTAACTAGTACACACTATTCTAATGATTAGACCAAGACTTTGATGAAACATGAGGGTTATTAATGAGTGTTATCCGCAATTTTTTGTAACATCCTTGTGGATGTAGAAATTGTTTTCTACAACAACAACTTTTAACCGAAAAATAAGCAAGGAATCCACCCAATCAATATCCCTTAAATAATAAATCAAATTCCATTGCTTACATGGAAATTTCAGTGGTCAAACGTGAAGGAAACTTGTTGAGAATGGGATGTTTTTGAAACCCTAATGGTTTTAGATTAATGTATATTATAGAAAATTAATCACTTGGATAATCAAAACACCCTTAGAGGACAAGAGAGTCAATAGCATGTAAAATTTAAATCCGACTTGAACAATTCCAAAAGCTCTAAATTGATGTTTACTAATGTAACGATTAACAATCTCCATTGCAAAGTATTAGTACCTTGTTATTGGATAAATCGAGTCTCTTCCTTGGAAATCAATTTAGAGAAAGAGGAAGAACATATCCTTTTTTTAGATTTAAACCCTTATAAAACCCATAAACACTCCTTCCATGTCGTCTAGCTTAAGATCCAAGATGGACTAGGGTTTGAAGGTTCTCTAGGGGTGCAAATATTCTTACTTCCTAGAGAAATAAACTCTATTTAAGCCTTGCAACAAGGGTGTAAATCCTCTTACTTACTTTTTCAATCCTTATAGTCCTTAAATATAAAAGAAAAATTAATTTTGGTGGAGGGTGTAATCCCTTTTACTCCTCCTAGGTTTTAAGATATATTTCTTGAATTCAACAAGACAAATAACAATAAATTACAGAAATTGCTCACCAATATCCAAGATATACCATGCAATAAACCCTTACCACCAAGATTATCATCCAAAAATTTCCAAAGATAGATCACCAAGAGAAGTCACTATCTTTTATTGCTCCAAATAACAAGTATTACATCCATTGCACAAGAGAGAGAAAATATAAATTTTCCCAAGAGGGCAAAACTTTCATTCCAAGAGAGGGAGAACCCTCAAGTGAGTTATGATTTGTGAAAAATGACTCGCCTAATATTTAGGTGAGGAAATACCAAGCCCTAATGTATCCACTTTACAATTAAATACATGATTTTAGGATAAAACCTAAGCTACAAAGTTGAATTAGAAAATTGATTTGTCTTTTTTCCCACATAGGGTTACAAATGACCAAAAATAACCAAATGATGTGACTTTGACCCATAAAATTCCTCTCCAAGGTGGCATGTGTGATGGAAAATCCTACAAAGTGTAGGATTTCAAGGTATAAGGGTGCCACACCATCCCTAAATCAAACAATAGAGTGGCACCCCAAGCCGATAACATCACCAAATGTGTCAAAAATGCTAAAAATTCCATCAAAAATGTGATTCCATGCCTCCCAAGAGGGACCATTGGGAATAGGAGGGTGAAATCATCCTTCCTTCATGGTTCCAAGAATCATTCAAGTGCTAAAGTCACCTTTCAAAGTGCAATGTTCATCTTCCAAGGCCTCCAATGAGTGGGGAACTACATCCAACCAATGGGATTCCAACACCTATGGAGGTCCAAGTGGCCTAGTTGCTCCATGAATAGCTTTCATGGGGAAGAATCCTGCAAACACAAACAAGTACGCCTTCCAAGGGTCCAAAAGTCACATGTATCATGGCAAGTAATACACATTTAATAAAAGAACCACCCAAGCATGTGCATTAAATTCTCCCTTTTCAAACCAAACATATGCTCAAAGACCTTATCAAATTTTCCAAATTTAAGTATAGGAGGATTTTCATGGAGCCCTATTGGGTTTTCCAATCCCCAAGTGAAGGAATGTTTCCCAAGAAAATCCTCTCTAGGTCATGTATTGAATATGAAGTGTATGGGGGTATGAATTATGGGCATGGGGTTCTTCACATATCAAGGGATCATATTGTATCATCTATGGGTACCTTTGTGGACTGTATGTTGCATACTTCTTTTGCAATGAAACATTTTTCCAAACCCTTTATTTTATTTGATTTATTAGGGTTCCAACATTGAGTGTTATGTGGAATGGAAAGTAAATAGCATCACAATGCCACTTGAAGTTAGGAACACATTCAGTTCCATATGCATTGGAAATTAAACGACACCACAAATGAATTCCCTCATCAAGTGGGACATTTATTAATTATTTTTTTTTCTTTTTAAAGGTCCTTCATTTTTTATGGATAAACATTTCATTTCTTTTAGTACCTTAGGGTGAGCATCTAGAAGGATAATTTATGGATTTTAACATTTTCTAGCTACAACACCTTTGGGCCTTCAACCCTTCTTTCCATTAAATGAGGTACAAGCACTTCTTGGGGCAATGAGCCCAAAGACCCAAAATATGAGAAAACATAGGGGAAGAAGTGTGGAAAGTGTCAAGTATGAGTAGAAATGGTATGCTGACCTTTCAAGGTGACCACCTAGTAGCAACCCTTTTCTTGAAGTTGATCCACTTACTAGGAAACCATGTCAACCACCAAGGTGAAATAAAGAAAAATGTATAATTTCCAAGAAAACATTTTCATAATCAAGAAAGAACTCTTTGCAACATGCTCAAATGCTTCAATTATTAAAGTGACACTAACCATGAGACCACACTTGTTACTTCATGAAGAAAGACCTATTGTCCTTGTTGGACTAGGCTAATGTGGTGGATGTCCCTATGCTGCTGAAGATGAATGGTGATGTGTGGTGGAGAGGAGGATCTTGGTCTTCTCAATGGGTGCTCAGCGAGTCATCTGGCTCTCACACTCAATGTCTTCTATGTGTAGTCTTCGATACATCATCTCCTTATTTACCCCTAGCCTAGAGGGTAACATGGAGAAAGGAACAACATGCACAATTCTTAAAGTTGATGTCTCAGACTTTCTTTCCTACTATATATGTAAGTAGTAATATTAGAAGACAAAATAACAATAATAGCTTAATAGGACTTAAGACCCATGAATATCATGTTGTAATCGAGTATATTCTACATATGGCGATGATATCAAGTTTTGAAAAGGAGCAAAGATTGGAAATTATAAGTTTGGGCCAAGTATTGAAGAGAATGAGTTTTCATTTGTTATATCTTTCAAACTTGTATGATTTGAGGGGAGAGTTCATTGAATTCCTTTGTTCATTGGAACGATAATTTCCACCAATAAAATTTAATATTTCTAAGCATCTTCTTATACATCTAGAATATGAACTAGATAATTGTGGCTTGATAAGAACAATATGGTTATATCCTATAGAATGATACATTAAGGTTTTGAAAAAACTTGTTCATAATAAGGGAAAACTAGAAGGTATCATGTCTAAGGGGGGTAAAATCATGAAGATGGGTTACACTTTTGCTTGTTTTATGAGAAAAAAAACTATATTTTCACAATTTCTTCAACTTCCGGCATACAAAATTATTATTTTTTATTTAGAATTTCACTTCACAGTAAAAACAAAACTTGTGAAGAATTTTGTTAGCTTTCCAAGGACTATTTTTCAATTTTTTTTTATCACGATTTGATATGTCAATTTGACAATTGTTTAACAGTATGTTAAACATGAAAGGAATGATAATGAGTAACTTTTCTCTACAACAATATATCTATAATTAAACTTATGTTTTTAAGAAACAAAATATAATGCAACAATCTACAGAGACTCTATTTTATTATGACTATAATTTTGAATCTAACGAATGAATATTATAATTTCTAGAACTTTTTTAAGTTGACCAAGCTGAAAACGTTGCAAATTTTAAATAGATGTTTTTCTACACCTTGTATCTATCTTAATTTTTACTTAAAACTAAAATCTAAATATACCCTTTTGAAAAGAATAGTTTAAGGATTATGAATATATTTTTTTCTAAATTTTTCATTGTATATTTTTAGAGATACCGATATTTCATTTCACTGAATCATAATGTCTACTGAAAATATTATGCAGTGATTTTTTTAAAATATTAAATAAAATTAGATAAAAATAAAGAAAATGAAAAAAAATTATAGGAATTGAAAGTAGATTCAATTTTGGAAATGTTGGTGTCATTTTCAAAACCAAATTCTAAGTATTTGCAGGAGTCTGCAACCTCCAAAGTTCATGAAAGCTTGGGGGAATTCTCTGGTTTCTGAATACAATCCCAATTTTTAGTTTTCGGCCGAAATAATATTTCGGTTGAAAAGTATTTTTGTTCGGTCGAAATATTCTTACTATAGGAAAAAAAATCATCCGAAAAATCTTGTACACAACTATCGAGGTCACCATTCAATTTGACGTGCAAACTTTCGGCTGAACAATGTTTCGGCTAAAAAATCCTTTCTTTCGGGTGAAAGAAAAAAGAGTTCAGCCAAAAAAATGCCGCGATGAATTTTGGAGACCCGATTCTCACAAAAGTGTTACCCAGCTTCATGATTTTACCCAGGGATATTCAATGAAAGAGGACATAGGATTTTACATAGAATCTATGAAGGATTTTAGTAATGTCAATCGACATGTATGGTATGATAACAATGACGAGAAATTTGCATGCAAAGTATTAGAAGGAAATGGACATCGCTTCAAGATATCACATGAGGAAATAAGTATGATACATGGCTATGTTCTTAAAAAAATATTCTCATTCAATAAGTGGTGCAGGTGAAATATTATTTACATGATAATTTATTTATTTGATTTCATTTAATAGATAACTTATAAATATCATTATTACTATCACGGTGTGTTAGATCAAGTGGTTGAGTGCCATTGTTTTCTATAATGAGGCTATGGGGTCAAATCCCTGGGAAAGAGCCTGTTTAGGGCCTCACTTGATGTCCCCACCGGGTTAGTCCCGTAATCAAGCCAAATGGTTTGCGTCGTTTACCATCCACGAAATGTGGGGAAGTACTCGAGGGTTTCCCATGCTGTATTCCCAGGAAAATAAATAAATGTCATTCTTAAGGTATTGTACATTAATATTCTATGTATAAAATACAAAGAAGATATTTGAACAAGGATGCGTCCATCTCTAAAGCGTAGACTTCAGGATTTTAATATTGGAGGTGGTTCTTTTCCAAAATTTGATGATTGATGCAATCAATGATGCACACCAAGAAGGTCAAGATATTATGATTCAGGAAATTGAGATTTCATGAACCCCACATATATGGGATTGTCATTTCAATGGAATGTGGGCATTTAATAGTCATTTAAGAGTGGAATAAAAGGACAAAGGAAAGGAAAATTGTGATTGTGTTTTTAGTGTTGAATTTCATGAGAACACTAAAATAAATTTTATGTTGGATTCATACAATAAATTATTCAATTTGAGTAGTGATATATTATTAAAATATAAATGGATCAACCATTATGTAGTACAACATGATGAGTATGGATTTGTACATGCAAATACACATCAAATTTTATCAAATATCGACGAGTCGTATGTTCCCCTATTCAAATTAACCAACCATTTGTAATTGATGATGTAACAATCCTAGGATGTTTGTATTTCATTCAAATAGAGTCTCATTTGAATAGGAAATTCATGCAAGATGTTGATATAATGCCCAATGGGAAATATAATAATTTACAAGAAGCATTGGAAGAAGTAGATAAAGATGGCGATAGAGTATTTGAACAAGACATTGTGATTCCCAGTGAAGAGACTATAAGAGATAATCCAATGCATGATTAGTACAATGCATTGTATGAGGATGAGGAAGAAAATCAAGCAGATGCATACACGAGTGATCAATATTCTAATCTTTATGGAAATACATATGATCATGATGATGATTTGAAACCTTAAGCTTATGGATTAAATTTTCACTCTACGAATGTATTTTAATTTTTTGGTCATGGGATTATCCAAATGGTTGTACTAAAATCTATATTAAATTTATCCTTCATTTTTCACTCTATTGGATATGCAACATTTTTCGTTTTTCTTTTTGTGCATCTCTATATACATTTTATGTGTCTTATTTCAGTCATGGTCTACTTTTTTTAAGTACTGTGTGATGATGTTTTTCTTTTCAAATATGTAATGTATACTTGGTACCTCAAGATACAAGTGATTTCCTTTCATTTCCATTGTATCTTCAAAAGTAACTATGTTAACGTCTATTTTAGTCATGAGTGGGAATTATCTACTGAGAAGAAGTTGTTTGAATTATGGTACCTCCATTGTATCCCAATTTTTTCTTACCATTGGTGAATATTTCCTTGAAAGTGACACATGAGAGATCCAAAAATTATAAAAAAATATTTTTGGAATATTTAGCAATACTGAGGGGGTGGTGAATCAACGTTGCACACTTTTAATAACCTTACAACTCTTTTTAACTTTAATTAATCATCCCAAATATTATAATTAAGAATGCAGCGAATTAACCATGTCAACAGAGTCACAATACAAATATATTTTACGTGGAAATCAAAATGGGATAAAACCAAAGAATAATTCTTTTAATAAAATCTTGTAGGCACCAACCTACAGTTATGAAGCTTCCAGGCACAAACTTGCAAGAGACATGAATCTCCTCTTCATGAGCACCAAATACACAATAATGTTTACATACACCAACCTGTAGGAGACACTAATACACTTAGTAGATAACCAACTTAGCAATTCTTGTAGGCACCAACCTACCACAACAATGTTTATAGGAACCAACCAACAAAAGACACCAATACCCTTGCTTTCTCCACTCTACTACCCTGAAAATACTTATATTCTTTAATTTTCTTCATAAATTTCTCTCGACTTCTCCAACATGCTTCATCTCTTATAGATATTTAATATATACATTCTTCTACTTTCAAGTCATCAATTAATGAATTCCTCACTTTCTTCCATCACACCACACTCTCTTATGAGCCTCAAAACCTAATCTCTCTAATCATCGCATGTTTTCACTTCAAACAAAAATCACATCCAAAGAAATTATGGCTTCATTACTTATAGAGACCATACACTTAAGGGTTTGTCCTCGCCAAATCATGCTCAACAAGTTGGCTCTAAGTCCCTCGATTCTCCATTAGTTTGGACTGCAACACTCCCTCATAATCCAACACTAACACCTTTCATTTCATGGGATGTTCTTAAAGAACACACAACAAAACTTTGATTCTCAACAATCATCACAATCATCGGATATGATCCTAGATCCAACATTCTCGTTGATTTACTTGGTAGCCACCATAACACTCAACATACCCCTGACACTCAACAACCACCTGATGAAAGATAGAAAGGCTCTTCCACTGGGAAAATAGATTTCTGTTTTCAATGATGTACGACACAATAGTTTTGAATAATGTGAAATGAATGGAAGAATAACACGTTCTCCTATTATTTACAATGAGATTACTTAATGTACAATTGTCAATTGAAGTGCAATTATTTTTTTAACTATTTATCCTTGAAGGGTTGGATGATTATATGCCCTTCCAACTGAAATTAATACCAACTCGTGAAATTTGGTCACTTCTCATAAGGAATTCCTTTTCTTATTTTATAATTGGAAGAAAACTTTTGGAAGGATCTTTTGGTATTTTGGTTTACTTGGAAGGTAGTTCTTGTCTTGTGTTGATCTGTTTTCACCCATCAAATAGAGACCAATTTTTTTTTTTTTTGGTCGAACTTGAAAAGTTCGAAATAATATTCAACTGTTTATCATCAAGACCCAACAAGCTTCTAATCATCTTCCATTTTCCAGTTCTTGATCATAAAAGGATAACAGAGATGGTTTCTCTTTTGAACAAAAGAGAAGAAAACAAAATATACTAAAACAAGGAAATTGTTTATCTCTATCTTCTCACTAAATAGTCCTATGTCTCAACTTAAAAGAGAAGAAAAAAAATGATACTAAAATAATTAAATTGCTTATATATATTCTCTCACTAAATAGTCCTATGTATCAACTCCGTTCATCACTTTACAAATTCTAAACCAGATCTCATATGGACGATATATGCCATTTTTCTCCCACATATTGTTGCCCCATACTTATATTTTTTCATTTTCCTTATTCTCCACTCTGCATACTTAGTCATTTTAAATACTACCCATACTCTTTACTACTAACCCTACTTCATACTTAGACATTTTTCCAATCTTCCACACCATTTCCATATTTAGCTATTTCCATATTTAACCATTTCTATACTTAACCATTTCCATTTTTATATTCATATTTCAATTTTCATTTTCCATATTCCATATCCTTTTTCCTTTTTCATTTTCCATTTCCTTTTTTCAATTTTGATTTTCCATATTTTCATTTCCTTTTTCCCATATTTCATATTTCATTTCCATTTCCATACTTTCATGTAACTTTATAACTTACCTCCCCAACACTTAGTCATCTTTCATGACTTACCATGCTTTACTCATTTTTACACTAAACCTTCCATTGTAGATGCATGACAACATTCCTCTTCCTTTACCATTCCTCTTCCTTTACCTTTTTCCCTCAGGCTTGTGTCCTACAACCAATAATCCCACTTCCGCATTACCCAAATTTCACCTTCATGACTTAGCCATTTTACCACCGATCCTGCATGACTTATAACCCACATGACTTACGACTTATCACCTACATTATTTATCACTTAGTTATCACCCAGATGACTTATGAATTATCATCCGCGTGATTTATCATCCTTCTTACCTTCTCCATTCTCCATGTCCCATGTCCTGTAACCCACAATCCCACAATCACCATGTTGCACTTTATGTTTCCCTTCTTGTACCTCATATTTACTCATTTTAATGAGTAATCCTACAATTACCATATTCCATTTTTCATTTCCAATTTTTCACCTCATACTCAATCATTCTTACTTATTTGTTTCTCTTCATCTACCTCCTCTACCTCCACATTCTCCAATTACGTGTGGCAACGAGGCCACATTCTCGTAACTCCGTAAAAACTTCATTTATTTTTTTTATATATTATTTCTTATCCTTGTTGATACTAAGAGGGGGGTGAATCAGTATCAAGTACAATTTAAAACCTTTTAAAACTTATACTTAAACCATTAAACTATATCCAATGAGAAATGAACAATAGTATAAGAGTTACACCAATACACCATAATACACCATGCACAATATATGAGAAATAATCAATAGTTTATTGTTCAAGGGAAGTAATGACTTCCAAAGGTAGATACAACTTCCAAATGTAGAGGGATGGATAAACATCCAAGAGGAACATACAATCCTCCAATATCAAGAGATATTTAAACTCTCCATCCTTGCCTCTTCCTTCCACCCAAGAATATATGAGAGATAATAAAACTTTACATTAAATCATCACCATCAACCAATCATCACATAGAACCTCATAATGCTTCCTAAGACTTCTTCAATTTCTACAATTCTTCAATTCTTGGAGTAATTTGATCCTGTAGATAATATTACTCAATGTATTCTTTGAAACTCCTCCAATTTTCACTCCTTGAATCCTCCCCAAAAAAAGGTTATAAAAAGAATGGTAGACTTTATTTAATTCTGGTTTGTTCAGAAGACCCAACTTGTACAGCATGCCCCACGCTCAATATTTAACATCCAATTTTGAAACTCACACAAACGAAACTAAACTCCGTACTCTTTCCAATGGAAGTGGTCCCACTTCATTTGGATTCTCTATGAAAAAGTTATGATTATTTTACCCAGAACACCTTTTTATTGACTAGCTTCAGGACTGGTCACAAAACCTATCTTCCATAGAGTGTATCTCCATAATTATAGCGAATAAAGAGATGAAATTTTTACCAGAGGTACCTTGATATGTCTTCTCAATAACATAGTGATTTCACCATCTGAATCATTCTAAAAACAATGTTATAGCAAAAATGGTAAGATGACCTGAAAAATAACATACCTTGGAACACATCACCAAAAGACTTCATCCTCCCTTGAAATCCGGCCTTATTTTCTTCTTATTACCTATGAAATTCGACCTATATCAAATGAATGTATAATGATGTTTACTTATACCATTTATGTCACTTCCTTTTAACATTAGGGCTGACCTAACACTTTCTTATTTTGTAATTATTTTTTTTAATTATTTTCAGGGCCTACATGTACTTCCTTCTTCAATTCACTTTGTCATCTTCAAAAATTCATTTCTCCTCAACCATGAGGATCCACATGACGTGACACATACCACCAGAAACAACATGATGTATACTATCCATTCATGGGTTTTGTATATGCATGTGCATTTTCCTTCATGTCCAAATAACTTTATCAATATTGCGGTCCAAAACCCATGACTAGGGTTGACATCAATGACAAAAACCAATCTTCCAACAATCTCCCCCTTTGTCATTGATGGCAACGCTCATGCTCCCCCTATCATCATGATCCCAATTTATCTCCCCCTTTGACATCAATGGAAAAGGTTAGGGTTGCTCCCCCTGAGTTTAATGAAGAAATGTAACTCTCTTCTTTGGGGTTGCTCCCCCTGAACATGTGGCACTCAATAATACTTCATCCTTATTTTTGGTCTTTGGGACATTTTCTTCCTTAGAATCCTTTTGTGTCGCTTATGTCTTCTCTCTCTTCTTCATTTCTAGGATGTACATGTTTTTCAGTCTTCTTATTGCAGTTACAATGTAATGTCCCCCACCTCTTAAAGAGGTGATGAGGAGACTCAGTGGCCTGGGCACCCCCACTAGGTCATAGTCTCACACTGAGGGGGGAAAAGTCAAGAAGTTAAAAGTTATATTTTTAAGTTGACTTAAGAAAGGAAAAGGA
>ML777343.1:999791-1088690 GCA_009831015.1 Picea engelmannii | reverse complement strand
GCAAGGATGATGATTCACCTGATGTTGATCAAAGCTCATATCGATCAATGATAGGAAGCCTATTGTACATCACATCATCTCGCCCAGGCATAATGCATGCTGTAGGAATGGTAGGAAGATATCAGGCTGCACCTAAAGAGAGTCATTTGCAAGCTATCAAAATAATATTTAGGTACTTAAAAGAAACAATGACTTATGGTCTGTGGTATCCCAAAAATCAAAATCTTCAGTTGACTGCTTATTCAGATGAAGATTGGGAAAATTGTGTTGATGAGAGAAAAAGCACCAGTGGAGGAGCATTCTTCTTGGGTAACTCTTTAGTATCCTGGCTCAGTAAAAAGCAAGGTTCCATTTCGTTATCAACCACAGAGGAAGAGTACATTGTTGCTGCTACCTTCTGCACACAGGTATTATGGATGATTCAGACGCTTGCAGACTTAGAGGTAAAATACATTGCATCGATCCCAATTCATTGTGATAACACAAGTGCCATCAGTGTGTCTAAAAATCCTGTCTTCCATTCCAAGATAAAACATATTCCCATAAAATATCATTTTCTGAGAGAACAGGTCACCAATCAGATTGTTCATGTCCAATACATTCCCACTACAGAACAAATTGCATACATCTTTACTAAACCCCTAGCCAAGACACCGTTTGAATATCTCAGACAGAAGCTGGGTGTCATTTCGTTTCACACCTAAAAGAGTCCATCTTGTTAGGGGGAGACTTGTATTGTTTGATTATCTAATGCCTCCTAAATTTACTGCAATAGCACAGGGGGAGTGCTTATTGAATATCTGGTGAATTTCTTAAATACTTATAGATGACAGGGGGAGTGTGTTCTGCAACAAGATCAGTGGAAGAATGTTTCTTCTTTGACATTGATTTCAAAGGGGGAGAAAGGAGTCGAGTTAGAAATGTTTAGGGAACATAGTCGAGCCCGATTGGCCAAATATAGAGGAGAGTCTGAATGGTCGAATGCAGAGGAGAGTTGAGTCTGAATGCAAGTGTTGCCATCAATGCCAAAGGGGGAGATTGTTGGCAATTTCAGTTAACAGAAAGAAAATCAGTGTATACTTGTCATTGATGGCAAGTACATTTGTGGTTGCAGTGATGAATAGCAGTGTAGCAATAATCGGTAGGAGAAGAGTCAGTGACCGTTGTATCCCATTCAAATTTCTCAAAAGAACGAGGGTCGTCGGATTTGTAGAAGTTGCGAAGAGAAATAAGCCATCGGAGAATCGGGGATCGGGACTTTGAAATGTCCAATTCACTCGACAACGAAAACCCCGAAATCGCGATATGCGATTTCATGATTTGATCGCAGTCGATAAAACACACATGAGATATGGACCGTTGATTTTCTTCATCGGAGAATCGGGGATCGGGACTTTGAAATGTCCAATTCACTTGACAACGAAAACCCCGAAATCGCGATATGCGATTTCGCGATTTTATCGCAGTCATTAAAAGAAAGCATGACATATGGACCATTGATCATAGGCCTAGTCAGAGTTTCGGGGATCAGTATTTCAATATGTAAAGAACACAATGAAATGAAAACCCCGATTTCGCGATATGCGAAATCGCGAATTGAATCTAAACTGTCAGATCCAGAAATGATTTAGACCATCGACTCGACCCACGTCAACAGACTACGTCAGCTAAGAGACACGTGGCACAACCAGGTAGTGACAAGTGTCAGATAGATTCAACACTTCAAGAACATTTAGGTAATGAATCAGAGTGACACGTGGCAATATTTCACACGTGTCAAACCACGTGTGACGTCAGCAGAGGCATCGGCGAACGAGACTTTGAAATGACAAAGTCACTTGAAATTGAAAATCTCGAAATCCCGGAGGGATCGGGACCGTCCATCTGAGGGACAGGTGTCGAAGATCAGGATGCCGTCGGCATTTTGTTCATCGGGAAATCGAGGATCCCGTTGACAAGCGTTTTGTGCAATTCAGAATCGTGATCCGCGAAACCCCGATGAGTGGGGGCTAGATGTCAGCACAGTAGTGAAGGAGGATGGTGGCATAGTGGAGGCCAGCTGTCAGAGATAAGGATGCGGTCACGGGTAACGGTCACGTGGACCAAGGCTTAGCCAAGAGGGATGAAGCACATCGCGAATCGGGAAATCATGAATCCTGTGGACATAAACATTATGTCATCGCAAGTGCCAAAACTCCGATGGAGTAATAAGACCAAGGTCACGTGATCGCAGGTCACATGGACCATTGTGTAGCCAGAAGGGGCTAAAGCTAGGGAAAGGCTGAAACCCCGACAGAGAGACATAAGGCTGTGGTCACAGCCCTTGGTAACGGGATTTGTAAGTGACTAAAACTATGAACGCCGAGAGCGCCGAAATCGCGATATATGAAATCTCGATTTGATCTGAACGGTTGGATCAAGTATTGATCGCAAGGCTACTGTTGCATGCAACAGTGAAACTGCCAGAAACCGCTGATGCTTTCAGCCAGAGAAGCTAAAGAGCTAAGATGTTGATCTCACAGAGAACTTGAGAGGTGGAGAAGATTGGCGCAATTGAAGCATGCAGAGGAATGGAGAACATTGCATGCACAAAGTGCATAGAAACTATAAATACCCTGTATAGAGAAGAGACGGGGGCAGTGGTTGTTGGAATTTGCGGTTGCGATTGGAGTTTGCTGTGGTGATTCATGTGTGGAGAAGAATCAGAGCGCAACAACTAAATTGAACAGAAGAGGATCTGTGCAGAGAATGGGTATGGCACACAAAGATTAAAGAGCAGAAGAACAGATAGTGCAAATGATCTGAGCAGAAAGGCAATAAGGCGGATGGAGCAACGAAGTGGAGCAGAACAATGATAAGTCAGGTAGGCCATCATCGAACATCATATCACTGTAATAAATTCAGTAGCAAAGATTTATAATTCAGGGTGGTTGGGAGGTGCTAGGGAGGAATGTTGTCCTCAGAGGTTCAAGTGGGTTCTTGAACACAGGGAGTTGGTGCTTCCTTCTAGTTGGTGCTAGAGAAACCAGGGAGTCGATGCTTCCTTCTAGTTGGTGCTAGAGAAAACATTGAGTTAGTGCTCTCAGCAAATTGCAGCTTGCAAAGGTAAGGTTGTAGCCTCATTATGAGTTGGTGCTCATATGTATGATACTGTAAAGAATGTAACCATTACTTATCATATAAAAGAAAAGATGTTTTTATCCTGCATGGGTTTCCTCAGGAAATATCTGTATTTGTGTTTCTCATATATGTGAATGATGTTGAAAGTGCCATTGTTTATTTCCCTGCATTATTGTGATTAACATTTAGAGTCTCTACAAAAGGTTTAAAAGAACCATAATTGTTTAAGCACGGAAACAACTCATTCACCCCCCCTCTCAGTTGTCTAACATAATTGTCATTTTACCTTGAGAAAAAAATGATCAACATTTTTGGCAACCATACTAGGGAGAACAAAAGGATGGTTTCACATACCCAAAAGAATTAAATGACCCAAAAAATTCCAAATCAGACTCAAATACAAATTAGACTTCAAGACTAAAGAAGTGTTGTACATCAGCTACATAATTCAACGACAACAAGAAGTCAATAAGAACTTGAAAGAAATTGGAAAATTCTTCTCTGTGAAGAATAAATTACAGAGGCTCAAAGACAAAGAGGATAACAATTAATATTTGAGATCTAGAACTGTACAAATGATTTTTGACAAAAATGAAAGGAAGGAGTTTTTAAAATCAAAGTTCAGAATCAATGGTAGACCTAGAAGAGAAAAGGAATGAAGGAAAAACAATTCCAAGAAGAAGGGTAAGATCTAGTCCTTTGAATTTGCATGGAGAGCAATGTCAAATGCATACTCTTCCTCAAGGTGTTTTCCCTATATTTTTTTAATATTGTATCATGGGTCCCGAAAATAATTTGTATTGATTCCTTACCATTTATGATATCGATTTGATTGAGTGGGATGACGTGATGGTGATACTCTTTCTCCAAACATTAGTTGGTCCATCTTATGACTAGTAGCTTTCTCTTTCAAATAACAAAATTAGTTATTTTTATGACATGGAAGATGTATTCTTGACGAATTTTACTATTCCTATAGAATATCATACTCGCTTGACACAATTTACTCATATTCATCTCCAAAAAGTTGAAAGAAAGAAAGATTTTAATTCAAGATTTCTCAAGGCTCTACATTGAACTCCACAAAATCAATCATCCAGTTTTTTTTTTTATGTTATATGAATGTAATTCCTTCAAATGTGAAATATACAATAAAAGCATAAAAAATAACAACTTTGGAAAATAAATGAGAAGAGAAAATGAAATGAAATACTTCATGATAGAAAGTGAAGAGGATCTTGGAATCGTTCTTGGTAAAGTTCAATGGAACATGACAGATTTATCATTTTCATATCAATATCCATCTACTTCAAGAGTAGTTGAAGAGAGAGAGGTTAGAAGAGGAATATTTCAAGAGAAAACACCGAATGTAACAAATATCTTTGAAGACACTCATAATACCTGTCAAAAAATCATATTTCTTAGTTAAAAAGAATAATTAAACAAATGAAAAATGAAATAGATCGGTTAAAGAGAAATCATGTTCAAATTCCAAGTTAGGGATATCAAAATCATCCATTTCCTACACCTGGACTGATAAATTATCAAGAAAGAAATTAAATTATCAATGATAAATTCCCTAGGTCAAGGTCCCCTAGAGTTCAAAATTCAAAAGTGGTGATAATGAAAGAAGATTTTGATAAAATTCCCGAGGAAGAGAATAAAATACTTGTTTTTCAAAAATATAATAATAATGAAACTTCCACACGGTGCAAGAATCCGCGAAAATGGATGTTGATACATTATTATTTTCAAAAGGAGATTGGATCAAAGAAAATGAATGTAGAGATGAATACCTACATTTTCAAGCAAACGTTGTCCTAACTATATCTGAAGAAAAAGATTAAAATATTTTTGAATTTCAAAAAAAAACTAACAAGGTCTTCTATATCAGAAGTTGTTCCTCCTCAAAAAAGTGCTAGACATGTAACCTCTACTACAAAAAAACACAATGAAGTAAAACACTTCGAAGAAATGAATTATAATGTTGTTGATGATTTGAAGAAGTAGAAAATAACTTTCCCATTCTTTGAAATACCACAGAAGAAGGATATTGATGTGTTCAAAATGAAATAACTGGAAGCGATGGATAATTTCATTAATTTTGGGCATGGCAATGTAACAGTTGAAAGAATCAATTTCCTTTCATTCAAATGATCGTGGATGATGTATTTTAGCAATATGTAATTAAATACTATGTATGGATGTGAGAACAAATATGTAAATTATAAACTTTGTATATGATTGTAATAATAAAATAAATGTGACACTCGTTGCGGGTGCACACAGATAGAGTAATTGGAGGATAAGTTTCCAAAAAGATGGGAATGGCTAGGAATGTATAAGAAAGGGGTCCAAGGGTGAGGGAATTATTCATGGGTATTAGTTCCAACCCACTTTCCTAAAATTATTACTTTTATTGAACCTTTGTATTTTCCTTTTGAGTGTATGAGAGCCCAATCATTAAACACATTTAAGAGGGGTTCATGGGAAAAATCACATATCATAGTTATGAGAGCATGGGGGATAAGTACAATGAACCTTTGAGAATGTGATTCAACTCTCATGGGTAAAAGTGAAATTCAAGTGACGATTGTGGGAAAGTTTTACATGCAGATTTTGGAGCAGCAAGGGAGTGGAGAGAATTGGAGCTTAAGGGCATCCATATTAGGTGTTGTGGTAATATTTTTGGATCCTTTTTTTCATCAAGAAGAAGGTTGTTAGGACTATAGAGAGGGTTATTTTATATGTGAGATAATTCCCTTTAACAACGCCCATTATTTTATTAGTTTTCTTGGGGAAACTAGCATTCCTACAGTCCTCATCTTTAGATATTCCTAGGCAACCTTGTTTTGGTTCCATGGAAGGAAAAGGGAAGGCCTGAGGAACTATGTATAGTGAAGGGGGATCCCAATTCTCTGGGTATCATAGGTTGAGGGGAAGAGATATGGAGGACTTGGAGAGATGTTAGAAAACTAGTTGGTTGTAGGATTTAATTGGGTTGTGAGAGAGAGACACCCTCTTTTGTGGAATTGTAGCCCCAACTCAAGGGTGATTTTCTGTTGATATTTGGAGCATCAAATCTATGGCTAGAAGTAATTTCGATCCCTTGCAGTCAATTGCACATTTTTTGTTAAAATATAAGTGTTTTTAATTTTATTTATCAATTTTATTCAAGGGTTTTTATTGTTGTGCATGAAATCTTAATTTATAGAAATTTGTATGTTGATTTGTAAATGATAAATGAGTTTCATTCATGTTTAAATATTAATGTTGGATGCATTTAGTTTATTAGTATCATAATTTTTTTTATGGGTTATGTAGTGAAGACACTACAGTTAGGTATAACAAAAAACAATCTTTCAACATAAGTCAGTCCAAATTCTAGCACAATAAATTATGTTGTTGTTTCTACTCCATCTGCAGAAGCAAAGCACAATATTTTAGTAGAGGCTAAGCTAGTTAAGAACTCTAGTGAACCTCAAATGACTATTTCATTAACACAAGTTGTTGTGTATGACCAGATAATGTTGGATGTTTTGGGATCTGATTATACAACTGATAAAATTAGAGAGGCAATTGTTGCACGACCTTTTGGTGAAGAAGTTCATGAAGTGAAACTTCTTATTGGATAGTCATACATTCCATAAAATATCCATCTACATGTCCTATCTCCTCCTAGAATTGATCTGTAGGTGACGGAAGGGGAAATAATTGCTATGATTGTAACTCCATAACAAAGACTTGTTCAAGAGTGGAAAATTACAGGTCCATTGCCCCTACCTAGACTGAGAGAAGTGTGGTTAAGAAATCTTAAATTCATTTAGATGGATTAAAGTAGTCTAGCATAATTTGAAGGTAATTTACCTAATCAAAGTATTTTTTATCGTCCATATAAAGATATTAAAGAATATTTTGAACCAAATTTTTATGCAACTAAATGTCAATTATTTCTTTCTTTGTTAATATAGGAATTTGACTATTGTTAGGAGAATATTAGGCACTAAAAATTTTAAAAGTTTAGAAACAAGTCATCATATTTTTAAAAACCTTTTGTATACTTTTCAAATAATTTGTAAGAAAACTTGTTCTAAAGGCCATAATGAATCTCGAGGTATATTGTCACAATCAATTGTTAGAAAGATCATGAGAAAACATTGTTTTGTCAAACAAAACCTCTCACCTCATGAAATGAAATATAAAAACCCTTCAAAATTATTCAAATAGAAGAGATAGACTTGACACAGGTGGCCAAGTAGATTTGTGGGCCTTTTCTAGTAGGATAGCTTTTTCTAAAATGAAGTTAACTAGAGAAATTAAGGGACTAGTACATACTTTCTAGTATGAGAACAATAGTTCTTCTTCCAACCAAAAAGACGTACTAAAATTGAGAAGGGGTTCTAAGGACCATGAACCCCACATTAAGATATTTTTTTACATGATACAAAGAGAATTGTATGAGATATTTAGGAATGTACATAGTGCACTTAACTTCGGCCAAGTATCTTTTGCGAAATGAAGTCTTGGTATGTTTGAATAAAAACAATAGGTAACACATGTTGTCATTGAAACCACATTGAGTGTGGTTATTGTTATGAGACACACACACACACACACACAGATCATGTATTGTATAACATTCTTATGCAAAAATGATCAATTATATTGTTGGTAGCATCATCTAGATAATTTATTCATAGTGTCGTATGTATAAGGCTAGAGGGTCGTACATTCTATCCAATATATTGCTTATATTGGACATTCCAAGGTGTCATGGAATGACATTATTGAGAAAGTGCATCCATGTGAGAAATGGGTATGAATTGGGGAGGAAAGTGGTTAAATTGAAAATATTTAAATATGTCACCTATGATATTGAGGGAGGGCATGAAATAAAATATATACAATTGGTGACTTTCCATGTACAATCACCTGACCTCATCAAGGAATTATTCGAAAATACCCAAAAATATGTTCGACATATCGATGTGGCTCGATGGTAGGAAGAGAATTTTAGAATATACAGTGTCCCGTTGGTACTATCTTATTAGTGGTTAATTTTTCTGAGAAATGCACCCTTCAATTGCAAAATGATATTCAAATCCAATATTTTCACTCAGATTAGGTCAACATAATGGTCCATATAATGCACATGCATGGTCCAAATAGTAACAAACAAAAAAAAGTTATATTGAAGGAGTATCACTTTACATAAGTGATGATAGGTTCCATGAATTAGCTTATTCAAATAATTAATTTTAATTTTTGTACATTCACTTGAAGGAGAAAAACATACAAATGGATCAACATTAGATTTGGTCAAATCGTTGCACAAGTCAGTTTAAAAATTCCTGTGTATTTCAATGGTTATGTATGTTGCACAAAAAGAATAATACACTGCATATTTGGAACTACTTTGAGACTGGAAACAGAAAAGGGGAGCATGATTGTGTAGGTCCATGCATCAAAACTCTGTTACATAGGCAATAAATGAAGCTCACAACTATTTCCCTCATTCAATATGAAAAATACATTCTTGAATAATGTTCTTCATTAATGGGATAAGGAACATGATAACCTCTAGAAAAATCCACATGTTATGTATAAAACCCATTATTAAGCCCTAGATATTGAATTATTACATTTCTAGTGTTATATTTGTTTGTAGGTTAGAACCCTTCATTGCACCCTTTCATTACAATTGTACCCTTTGTCTTCTATATATATACCAAGGAGACATATTATTAGGATCATCTTACTTCATCTCATATTTTATTATGAATTTAACATGTTGTTAAAGGAGGTTCCCCCCTCTATGTGAAATCTATTCATTGAATTTTTATCATTTTTAAGGTAAAGATAATACGCACTCCCATCGGTTCTCTATGTTAGATATTAGGAATCGAACTATGGTGTGTTAAATTTAATACATTGGTCTGTCATTGTTAGTAGAGCACCAATATCTATAGAAGTGTGTTGTGTTATATATCACATTGGTTAGAGGTTCTCATACAAAATGCACCATGATTCCATTTTACATATGAATTGTGTAACGCAGTGTGGTTGGTTCTATGAACACACTCCTTTAATAGAATTTTAAATTGATAAACCAAGCAATGTGCTTTATGATATGAAAATCGTTGGTATGATATGATCCTTGGAGCACCAGATGCTTTTCAACATGTAACGACCTCCTTGTTACGACAACAACTCTGAGAACAGGTGCAATTTTTTTTTTTTTTTTGAAGGTGTGTGTGCGCGTGTAGAAGTAAAAAACACACTTGACTCTACGTCGCCACCCGACAACCAACCAGATGCAACCATGATGTTCAACACAAGAATACTGAAGGCACACAACGAGTAACTGCAACAATATACGACCATAGGCATAAGACGCACAACACAACATTAAGACATACTGGGGGTGCACAGTAAGAACACAGAGGGAAAAATCCATGGTGTTAGGGTTACTATTTTTGCACACGAAAGCAGGGTGTTTAGTCTTATGTCTTCTCGAAAGAAGATTAGACAGGATCCTGGCTGACTGCTCAGGCAGAAACTAGCAACCCAACCTAGAAAAAGACACAAGCAAGATGAACACCACAAGACGACCCTGACATATCACAGTGACAACAAGCAATGAACGCCCCTAGATATAAGGCGTACAACTAGCAGCTGTAAGAAGAAAATGACACCAGGTGTTAAGTACAGTACAGTCACAGATGGAAGAATCCAACAGTAGAGTTTACTATTTCTGCACAGAAAAGCAGGGATTTTAGTCTTATGTCTTCTCGAAAGAAGATTAGATAGGCTCCTGGCCGACTGCTCAGGCAGAAACTAATAAATCCCTTAGCGAGTCGCATTAGTGGAAACTATGCCTTTAAACAGCCCGAGACTACTGATACGGCTCAGAGTGTGTCGCAAGAGTGAAAACTATGCCTTTAAACAGCCCGAGACTCTTGATACGGCACTGGATTCCTTACATAGGAAAAATCACACACACAGACATATATACTAAGGTTACAAGGAGGTGTCTATACCCCGCCCGACACAAGCAGTCCAATCGACCAATTTATGCAACCCAACGCAACAATAGACGAGAGAGAAACCACGTCTTCTACAGAAGGTGCAAGATAATGACTCAGACGATGACCATTAAATTAATGACAAGGAAATGTCTATGACTCATCCGTGATTGATTACTAGCCCAATTCTCCATTTGATTTATTAAGCCGCGAGTACTTTAGTTATAGGGTAGATCTAAATGAATTATTGTCCTTAGTTTAAGGCCTTACCCATGGTGTTGAAGATATAAAGGAATTTAATGTCATTATAATGAATTAACCTCCATATTTCATTATACTACCACATCAATGTAAACAAATATCAACGTCCTTACGTTCCTGAGTTATCAAGACCACATAGCATTTTTCCAAGGCAAGGGTATTACATTTACATCGTTTAACAGTAATATGTTAATAAACTTTCCACTAAAGGACATCCCTTACACTATTGTAACTATACAAGACTAACATCATATTTGTAACTAAAAGTAACAAGGTATCATCATAATCAAAATGACCACATATAAAAGACAATGTTTAAACATGACAATGGTTAAAGGCAATAGCATTTAAAGATGACCTCATAATGATAATTATCAATCCTTTTACAAAGTGACATGGTAACATCATAGTTGAATGACACACATATTATAATATCAAATGTTTAAAACAGGGCAACGTTTAAGGGTAATTAAGGATGACATCATAATTATAAACTACATCATATTTAAGGAAGGATAATGTAAATCAGGAACTTTACTACCCATTGTCACCACCGTGTCTCATTATAGTAGATCTAATATATCTCATATATGGAATATCAATGTAAACAAGAATTATAATCAGTACAAGATAATCCAACAGTGATAAAAGTAAGTAGGTAAATCATAGATTAACCATTGGGCTCAAGCTGCCTGAACCATATAAGATTTCTATAAATTTTTATAAATAAGGAAATATCTATATTCCAACCAAAAATAGCAATTGTAGCTGAAACCAAATGGTGGAAGGATGAGTTTTAATACTCTCAGGCGAACTAAAACTAATTGGAAATATCAATGCTAACGATTAAAATGTAGATCATTTAAAACGCATATCATTAAACCATTAAACACAGCCATTAAACACAGCCCAGGCATACAGAGGTAATTGCACAGACCATTAAACACCGCCCACGCATACCAAACGCATACCCAACAAAACGCCCCCGAACTAAATGCATACCAAACAAAAACGCATACCAACAAAAATGCCCACGAACTAAATGCCGAATATAACAGTATACAAAAATGCCCAAGATAACAGTTGCCCACTGTACATAATAAAAACGCCCAATATAACAGTTTCAAAAATGCCCAATAACAGTTGCAAAAACGCCCAAAACAGTTGCAAAAACGCCCAATATAACAGTGGAAAAAAGGCCCAATATAACAGTGGAAAAAACGCCCAATAACAGTTGCAAAAACGCCCAATAACAGTTGCAAAAACACCCAATAATAGTTGCAAAAACACCCAATATACAGTTGCAAAAACGCCCAATAACAGTGGCAAAAACGCCCAATATACAGTTGCAAAAACGCCCAATATACAGTTGCAAAAACACCCAATAATAGTGGCAAAGATGCCCAATATAACAGTTGCAAAAACGAAATATAATGATGCTCATTCTGAATGAGAGCGCAGACCAAGCACACAGAGGTAAACACCAATACATACAAGGAATGCCATTTAAAACGCCCAACATTTCCGGTAAAATGCAGATCTATGAAATGCAGACCTGTAAGACTTTACTGCCCAGAAATGGATGATTAATCGATTGCTTATTTTCAGAATTACATCACATTAATGGAGACTCAGTCGAAACGCTTGCATTTACCATTAAAACGCAAACCTTTCGAGCCACATACCAGAAAGCAGAATGCCCAATGGAATCCATGCATGCAAAATCGAATCCGGAATTCAGAATGCCAATCAAACTCCAGCATGCCAAATCAAATCCATGAATGCAGAGAAATTCAAATCAAGACGCAGAGAAAATCGCAAAAAGGACGCCAGAGTTTCACCCCAAAAACAACCCACGATCAAATTTCTATAACAACAATTATTAAAATTTACACATTCCCGCACCATCATTTAAATTTGCCAGTCCAGAATTTCAGCATAATGTTTTTATACAGTTTAGAAATACAGCAGAAATGATTTTATATAGTCCCGAGCGATGATTGAAAAGGATATACAGCAACAATATTACAACGAAGATTTACATCCAAGCATTCTACTACCAAATAACTCGCGTACCTTTTTCCCTTTCGACCGCCTTGATTGATGTCCGTGCCTCGATTGATGTCTCATGCTCCTTGCCGCTCCTGCTTGTCGACTGTAGCGACCTCACCAGTACCTCCCAGCCAAATGCTAGGGGTACTCTGCTTCCCCCTTAGCCCCCCGAGCCGCAAAGGGGCCACACAAGATCCAGAGATAAGACCAGCTTCTCAGCTTGCCTCCAAGGCTGAGCTACCACTCCAACATAGCTGAGAATTTCCCAACTCCTCACAAGCAAACAGTCAAGCCAAAATATGGCAGCGTAACGTTACGCTCACCGTTCATCCCTTCTTCCTTCTTTTCCCCTTCTTTCATAGAAATTTGAGACCCACCTATTTTCCTAAATCATGATTAATTTAATTTTTTAATGACAATCCTCTAAAAATTCTCTGCCATCCAAGTGTCACTTGACATCGACCGCACTCCTCAGAGCACGACCTCTCTCCTTAGGACCTTCTTTCTCTCACGGCCCGAAGAACTCCATGGTTCTTCTATCTTCCTCTCGGAAGATCTGCACCCCACAGGTTCTCTTCGGCCCTCGCGACTTCGCGGGTTCAACAGTTGAATACTACACTTTCGGATTTCCAAGATCCGATGTCTCGGTCTTTTCCCGCGCTCTCGAGAATTTCACCTTTTCGCGGCCTCGCGCTATCGTGACTTTGCACCCCGTGACTCTATGCCTTTGGGGTCCCAACCTTCGAGATCCGAAACGCCGAGATGCTGAAAACTCGCGGTCTCGTCGTCTCGTGTCCTTGCCACTCGCGTGACCAATCTCTTGACCCTTCAACTTCCAAGACCCGATGTCCCGAGATCTCCTGCCACGTCACCCGGCTATGGCCCACACTACACACGAAACCGTCAGGACTTCGCTTCTCCCGATCTCGCGTTTTCCTTTACTCAAAGTAGGAATCTTACCTCGCAAACTCCCGATGCGCCAATCCACGGGTAGAGCCAAGGTCCCTCGTGACCTCGATCGACGGCTCCTATCCAACTGAATCTTTGAACTTCCTTCTGCCTGCACTGTAGACTTTACGTCCACGTTCCTTCTTACGCAATCCTCAAACAAGAGATATTTCCCTCTATGAACTGGCTCGCCAACCTGTGACTCCCCCGTTCATCTGCTCATGTAGCTTATCTCCACTGCCCTTCAATAACCTCGAAGGCCTATCCCTCCTGAGCTTTGACAACTTCAATTCCCTCAGGAAAAAGTTCTTTCACGTGCTCCTTGCGGCAACTCTTCAACCGCGCTAAGTGTTGAAGTCTTCTAACCCTGCGCACTTCTGCAGTAGAAATCTTTCAGTTCCCTTTCTCAGAATCGCAACTCCGAGACCTCGCCTAGCCTGCGCACCCCTTGCATTGCTTCTGTGCCAAACTGCACTTCTGAGAACTTAGAACAAAATCTTTCTCTCCTTGAATCCTGCAGTCATGCACTCCTTGCGGACAAATTCAACTGCACTCCTTGTAGGAATTCTCTGGTTCAAGATAGAGAAACAATTGAACTAACTCCTTGTTCTCACAGACTTCAATTCAACCATGAAATCACATACACAGCGTATAAAAGCAAATGCATGACAAGAAGAAAACATTCATAAGCACAATATCAACAATACACAGAGAATAACACAACCATGGAATTGAATCAAAGCTTTCTTCTATTAATTCAATATCTGTACATGGAGGTTCTTATACACTTCTCTGTGTGCTCTTCTCTCCTGAATGTTTGATAATAATTCTTCTATGTTACAATGTACAAAGGAGGGTGTCTATATCTCGTTTCCCTCTCGATCTCTAAAGCTATCAAATCTAGAATTAAATGTTCTATCTACTTACATTAAATCTATTAAATGCCTCATCTACCTAAGGACGTGAGCTATCCGCTCAAGGTCCATTTACAATATACAAAGTACGCTTCATCATATCAACGCATTAATGTTTGGCGCAACATATCAAAGTGTTTTCAAAAAGAAGTTTGTGCTGGCTTGTCCAGCTGTCTCCTGCTTTCGCGCTGGCTTGCTTGACGTGGGCGATGCTCCTGCAGCATCACTCATCCCCCATGTTTCTCCAAAATAATTTCTTTAATTTAAATAAAAGACTCATTTCCCTCACCCACCCCTAAAGTCGCTCCTAAAATTACTCCTAGGGTTCCTAGATCCCCTCTCATGCTTTTAATAACTTTCCTAAATGAAGTTTCTGATTTTTAGTAACTCCTTAAATGCTGATTCCTTTTCGCTTTTTACCCTATGTCTCCTACTTTCCATTATTAAGTTTCCTTTAATACAAGTTTCCTTATTTCTATTAATTGTTCCTTTCCCCCCGTTTTTTTTCTAAAACCCAATAAGATAAATGCACTTATTAACCTTTTCATTATATTTTTAAAATCCTAAATTTTTATACTCCCACACTTTAATAATTTTAATTCTTCTTTAAAATTTAAAAACCATGGGTTTCAATTAATTTATCCCCCTCATTAATTTACCCCCCCTTAATTTAAGAAGACTTTAACTAACACATAGGAGGGTTTTAGTTTACGCCCTTATGTTTCTTTTTGGTAGGATCTTTTCTTAGGGCTTATCAAAATTTTATCTTTGAGATGTTTTAAATTTAGGTTTAGATTGAACTGGGCGACAATTCATTAGGGGAGTCGTTTTGAGAAATTATTAAGGCGTTAAGGTCTTAGGGTCATCTAGGTTGTCTCATCATCCTCATCAATGCGACGTGCCCTTCAGGACGCACTACGTGCTCCAAGGGTGCCACTCGCCTCATTTTCTTATGTTGCGCAACGTGCCCTTCAGGATGCACCACATGCTCCAAGGGTGTTACTCGCCAACATGTGCTTCTTTTGCGCGACGTTCCCTTCAGGATGCACCACATGCTCCAAGGGTTCCACTCGCCGACTTGACTGTTTGGTAGACATCTATAACCCCTGGGGTCAACACCCCGCCAGGTGAACTTGTGGGAGACTAAGGGCTCTAAGGAATAAGGCCCCCACCTTATTGTGCACCCCTTAGAATCATCGTGAGCGACTATCGCAGTCTGCCCTCACGACATCGTGGATCCTCTCGAACTAGGTAATCGTTAACCTACATTTCGAGCCACGGCGGGAGTGCTAGTAGGCTGTGGCAGGGCTGTCGTCCACACCTCTCCCTCAACCTCTCTGGTAATCATGTGTGGCCCCTCTACTCCATATGTGAGTCTGGTCGACAAGCTATCGTCAGCCTGCATCATCAACCATTGTGTCAGAACGTCAACAACATATCATACAATCAATATCATATCATCAAAACAAAGCAATATCACCGTAAATGAATCAACTCAAATAACACACTCCCTGACTCAATCCAGAGTCCAAGGGGGTTCCGCCGATGCCTTTGCATCCTCAAGGTCCGAAACCTGCACACTCAATGAAACTGAGTCAGCAGCACCTGTCTACATCAAAGTAGTAAAACATCCTGTCATCTATCTTAACGCATCATAATGAATGATAAATGTTTTATCATCATAAAAATCCAGATCACTTGCGAGCAAGTGTCCTCAAAGAATAAGTTTTTGTAAGTGCGCCAGAGCGGGATGTTACACAACGGTGCATTTTATTTTATGAAACAACAATAATTAGCGTGTTTTAAAATATGCACCACTATGATAATTTTTAAATGTGTACCGTAGGGAAACTCCATTAACAACACCTGTGCATTTTGGTGAATTTAATGCACCAATCATCCATTTGTTTCTTTGTCTACATTTTTACTGGTGTGTTTGTCTTATATTGCACCGAAAATGGGGCATCCCATAAAATGAACTTCTATGGTAAATTATTATGTATTTTTCTCACTATCTTGAAGTGCACAACATTAATGCATTGTATGTAATTGAAGCACCTTTTAGAAAAATAATTGTAATAGAAAAATGGGCGATGCATTCGATTAATAGAACTCATTGATGCATTTATCTTAATTGCCATATCCTTGAGGATCTTAGTGGTTCTTAGCATAATACGCATTGCGATGTTAATTTTGGAAAATTTGGCCTTACATCATGCTCTTTATAGAAACAGTGCATTGTTTATATTTAGAAGCACAACTAGGTTAAAATGTTTTTATTGAAACTTAAGTGGTGTGATGTGTTAATATACATTTACTGATTCTTCCATGTTATTGGAGCACCAAAATTTTATTTAATGTTGTGTTATGTTGTCGGGAGAACTGGTAATAGGCCATTCACTGAGATGCCCTATTATGCCACGTCACTCAATATTTTCGTGGTAGAATTCTTTTAATGGCACTCATGCATTTGGTTAACATAAAGACACTGCCACCCAAAATTTTGTGGAAAGTAAACTCAATGTTATGCTTTCTCTAACCAAATTCACCAATGCTATAGAGATTCCAGAGAACCAACATGATGTTTAACGGTGTGTCTTCTAGTACAACACACCAATGATTTTGTTGTCCCTATAGAAACCATTATGTTATATTAATTTATTGCAATTTAAATGGTGTTATCTGTTACTATGAACACCCTGATGTTATTTTGTTATTCGAACACTCACTTTGTTTAGAAGTTCATTGTGAATCATAAAGCACCAATTATGGGGCGTAAAATGAAATTCCCCACTATTCCAAGTCGGTCAATATATGTCCCAGTGTGGTTCTATTAATAATACCAGTGCATTTGTTTAAAATTTTTGCATCACTAAGTTAAATTTTATGAGTCGTAAAATTAGTGGTGCACTTAGTTAAATGTAACACACTAGTGCTTTTGTGTTTGAAAAATATTGGCATGTTGTTTTAGCAGGCATTGTCTTTTATAACACACAAGGTGTGGGGCATTTCAAACAACACATAGTTTTAGCATTATTAGATTAGATGAAGTGTTTGAGGTGCTTAATGTGAAGTTAGAACAAGATGCACTGCATTGGGGTGAGCCAAATCATATAAGCACACCATGCAAAATATGGAAAGAAAATGAAAAAAAGACCAAATTTCAAGCTAAATTCAATTTTTAATCGTATGGAAATGAAAATGGGAAGGTAATAAAATTTTTACCTAGACTCTTATGTCCCAAGGGGGCATGGTTCCACCATTGAGAAGAAATGAAAATTCATGGTAATTTCAAAAATTTGGAAATGTGTGGAATTTGCTAGTGAAGTTATCCAACTCCCTAGAGAGCACTGAAAATAGGGTGTGTTTGAAAGGAGAGTGAGAATCGATGCTTGATTGAGAGTTTGGAAGCAAAGGATGAGGTGTAACAATGAAAATCGATCTGGTAATTTTTTTTATTTACCCTATCGCAGTGCGCCTAAGGACAATTATATGCACCTCGTCGTAATATTCAATGTCACCGATGTGCTCTGATCGATGCTTGTTATTTTTTTTATAACATATGATGGTGCATTTGAACATATAAGAACCGGTGCATTGTGCTTTATGTGTGCACTAGTGTATATGTACCTTAAAATATAATGAGTAAAAAAACCTTCGCAAAAACCTCTAGTCGTCTTCCTTTTCCAAGAACCTCCACTATAAACAATGCTGATGTCTTTGAACATTTAAGCACTGGTATGATATGTTTTAGGTGCACAACGATGATTATGTACCTTAAAGGTGCACCAGAAAAAGAACCTCCACAAAAACTTCGGACCCTCACCTCTGCTAACAACCTCCGCTATAAATAGCCAAGGGATAAAATTTGGGGGGATGTTATAGAAAAAAATATGCTAGAAGGTGTTCTCCTTGTAGTGCACACACTCCACTCATTATTAAAAAAAATCCAATTATCTTATTGGACATCAAGACCAGCTTCATAGTCATGCTAAATGGTTTTCCTAGTCTTAATTTCAAGCCAACTTTCCGTAGTTATTTAGTAGATGGGGACACCATTTACTAAACAAGGAGTGACTAATATGGAACACCAGGGTGCATATCCCAAGGAGGATTCCTCTCTGCTAGTGCACCTTGTATGAGTTGTGCATCTGTAGAGTTTAAATAATAGTTTATTAATGCATAAGGTTTTTGGAAATAAGGTGTGTATGACATTTTTTTATTTCCACACTTTATTTCCAAGTGTGTATGACATTTCAAAGAATATCTAGAGTTGATATGAAATTATTTTACTTAAGATGGACACTTAGCCCATCATCAAGAAAAATTAAAGCTAAATTGATAAAAAAAAATTGGAAGGCTGGATATTTATAGAGCTAAAATAATGGATAATTGTTGTAAATAACAATTGAAAAAGTATGGAGCCCTTGTGACAAAATATAAAATAATAAAGTAATTATTGGGTAATAATAATTACCATGGTAAATAAAAATGATTAAAATTGAATACATAAAATGAAAAGGAAAAATAATAATAAAACATATATAATTTAAAAGTAAATAAAAGTTCAAAGGGGAAAAACCGAGACATGTTAGGTAAAAATAAGTTAAATAGGAAATTAAAATAGGGGAGAAGAATTAGAGGACAGGGATAGAAAAAAATCCAAATATAACCAAAAATTTGAAAAATAGAGAAAATGTATTATATATTTTCTCTATTAATCACTCCCCCCCATATGAGGGTGGGGGGAGGATTAATAGAGAAAATGTATAATACATTTTCTCTATTAAGCCCCCCCAACTCTCATATATGAGGGTGGGGGAAGGGAGAATTAATAGAGAAAATGTATTATACATTTTCTCTATTAATCTCCCCAACCCTCATATATGAGGATGAGGGGAAGGATTAATAGAGATAATGTATTATACATTTTCTCTATTAATCCCCCCCCCACAACCCTCATATGATAGAGAAAAAATATAGGGGTTAATGACTAACATAATGAATGGTAGGTTTTTAAGATTTCTTGTTTAATAAAAAACCTTCAATTATATGTGAAAGTATTGAATAGTTAATTTTTTAAACAATTTAAATTGAATTTATTATTCGATATAAACAAAAATGGATTCGTTATAAATCTACATAATGTATTTTTCCATATAAATAAAAGACTTATAGAAAGGATTTTCCCATATAAATAAAGGATAAGTAGTCTATTATGATTTCTTTTGTTTTTTGGTTTCTCTCTCAGTGGTAAGTTTCCTTACAAGTTCTGAACATTAAGTTTCATTAGACTCTTCTTTAGAAATGGTGGTTTCTCATTAACATCATGAGACTAATAAACTAGAATTAAGACCAACAAACTCAAAACCACCTAATTGAATGGAAAGACACATTTTACATTTCATTATGAGGGAGATGTGTAATTGCTTCCCTATTCAACATGGAGATCTGTAATTTCTTTCGTCTTCAATATTGAGTTGACATGTGGTGCACATATATATTAAAAACCAACCTAGATCCATCTTAAAGTTTTGATATCTTTCTGAACATAATAAATCTAGAATTAAAATGGATCTATGTTAATTTATTAAAGTAAAAATAGACCAAAAAAAATAAAAAAATAAATTAAAATAAAATAAAATAATCTAATTTCTAAAAAAATTAAAATAATAAATTAACAAAAAAAAAACTTAACTCATCCATAAACCAAATAATTTTATATGCATAAAAAGAGTTAAATTATTTACCTCAAATAACGATTGGACAAAAAAAACACATGTTTACTCATAAAAACACACAAAGGGGTTTAGTTTCTACCATCTGGTACGACCAACGGGCCTCACTAAACTGTAATGATACGAAGCATATAGTAGGCATTGGAAGTGGTCATATGTGATGTAGTGCATTGTCAATAAGAGAAATGGCAACTAAGGTAATCAGTAAATTGAAATGAATGTGTGTTATCGTCCTAACAAAATTATTAATGAATGTGTGTTATCGTTATAACAAAATTATTAATAATTGAAATGAATGTGAGCGTTATGGTTATAACAAAATTATTGAATGCATTGCATTGTGAATAAGAACAATGACAATTAAGGTCATCAGTAAATTGAAATGAATGTGAGGGTTATAGTTATAACCAAATTATTGAATAAATTGAAATGAATGTGAGCGTTATGGTTATAACAAAATTATTAGAGATTTCAATGAGTTTTGATGACATGTAAGTTAGGGTGTTGGATATATTTTAATGATTAAATTACAATTTTTCTGTTCCATTCCAATTTCAATAACCATTTTAAGAAATGATAGGATAATAGAATTTACACATAGACATAGGTATTGTAAACATCAAAATAGTAAGATAAAAATAATGAAACATTTTATGAAATAAAAAATTGAAATAAATAAATAAATATATTAATATTTTTTTAATTAAAATTATTAATTAATATTAAAATTAAAATTTAAGATATATTAATTTTCAAAATGATTTTTAAAAGGTTATGTATATAGTTTAATTTAATTATTAAAAATTAAAAATTTTAATAATAAAAAATATATATATTAATTAAAAATAAACTTTTTATTTTTATTTTTCATATAAAAAAACTTAAAAAAAATTTATATACATTTAAATGATTTATTCTTCTCTTACTTTTTCTGAATGAGAGAAAACAGTTTTATATTTTTCATATAAATAATTTAAAAATTAAAAATTAAATTGTTTTATATATTTAAATGATTTCTTTTTCCCTTCGTCCGAATTAAATTTACAGACTGTTTTCAGTCTTCGTAATGTCAACATTCACAGTGTATTTTTTTAATTCATAGCAAGATTTATAGTCATGACAACTTTAATAAAATTAGTAATTAAAGTTAGGTAATATCCACACTGTATTCATGTTTATAGTATACTTTTCAAATGATACCACCAATTAATACTAAGTGAATATATACCGTGTATGTTTTCAGTGTACGTTCAAATGATAGTACTAATTAATGTTAGGTGAATATCCAGAGTGTATGTTTTCAGTATACTTTTTAAGTTCATAGCCAGATCCATCGTCAGAGGACAACTTTGAGATGACACTAATTGAAATTAGAGCAGGTTTAAATTAATTAATTTTTTATTAGGTCTAGGTTACGTCCACGTCAAAAAACTAATTTAAGTTTGTTGAAATCAACGAATAGCGTCAGACAAAACTGACCGGCAGACGACAAACTTGTCCCCGAAATTAATGCTCAGACAAAACTGATCGGCAGACGACAAACTTGTCCCCGAAATTAATGGTCAGACAAAACTGATCGCAGACGACAAACTTGTCCCCGAAATTAATGGTTTTAACAACTGGCAAGAAATGGAACAATATCCATTCTAATACTTTTAAGAACCAACATAAAAATGGATCATTATCCAAAAGGTCAACAGAAATATTCCTAATTTTGTCATTCGAGCGATAGATGCCTCTTACGACCGGCCAGCCTATAAATTTTACCTCTTATAGAAGCTACCCTACAATGTTGTTCAGGAAGCATTATTTTCTCTTTTAAGTATCTCGTTGTCTGATTTCCTGGCAATCTGTCTAGATGGCTGTTGTGGGATTGGGATTGGGATTGGGATTAGGGCCGATAGTGTCGAGACATACACAGACACAACCAGGGCCGCCTCCTTGTCCTCGTGTACCTTCTCTAGGCAACTTCACAGTCACAGAACGGCAACCCCTCCTCGTTACCCCTAACCGCCCTACTCCGAGCCAACGCCTTTATCTTACCAACATCGACGATCAATTGGGATTAAGGTTTCATGTCAATATGCTCTTGTTTTATCCATCACGCCACCATTCCGTCATGAATCGTGAGAGGAAAAATGAGGATCCAGCAGAAATTATTGGAGGCGCCCTGGGCAAGCTTCTGGTGCAGTACTATCCCTTTGCCGGAAGATTAAGAGATGCTGATAAGGGTAAGCTCATAGTCGACTGCGTTGGCGAAGGGGTTCTTTTCGTGGAGGCCGATGCGGATATTTCATTGGACGAGTTGGGAGATCTTTCTACACCTATTCCTCGTGGTTTTGACTTTATAAAAAACGTTCCAGGATCAGATAGCATCACAAATTCTCCAATTTTTCTGTTTCAGGTTGGTAATCGTGGTTTTCAGTTTGTTTGATAACTACCTGATCAGGGTTGCAAGCAAAACTGGACGTGCATATTTCATAATAATAACAATTAGCCAACATGCATAATCAGTAGTTTAATATGTTTTCTTTATTTTTACATAGCCGCCAATATCCAGCCTTCTAAGCAGCATTCAATGCTGCTGCAACAGGTGGATTATAAGTCATCTTATCTGAATGACTTTTTTTTTTTTTTTTAATTTGATTGTTTCGAGAATGTATGAAATGTAAATCATATTTTGGCATAGAAATGGATTGAATTATATAGTATTTTGGGGAATTATAATCATATTCTTAATATCAAGCTGTATGTAATGCATTTTTTTGACAGGTTACGCGTTTAAAATGCGGAGGGTTCATATTAGGTTTGCGCTACAACCATTGCATGACTGATGGCGTTGGAATGGCCGAATTTCTGAAAGCTCTCGGTGAAATAGCGAGAGGGGCAGCAATCCCTACGGTTACTCCAGTTTGGGAGAGAGAAATCTTTCGACCGAGAACCAATCCCGTGGCCAAGTATCCCTGCATCCGTGAATACTATGATTTTGAAGATAAATATAGAGAATCAACGGTGCCAGTCCCTGCAATGGAGGAAATGACCTTGAAATCGTTTTTCTTTGGTTCAAAAGAGATTGAGGCTCTAAAAAGCCAGGTAGAAGGCGTGAGGTTCTGCACCCCATTTGAAGTAATATCGGCATGCTTATGGCAATCCAGAACAAATGCTATGAAGATCCATGCCGATCAAGAGGTGGCATTAATGTTTCCGTTAAACGCCCGTAGTCGATTTCGTCCGCGACTACCAACTGGCTACTACGGCAATGCAATAGCCACCGGCTACGCTAAGACAAGAGCCCAGGATCTTACCAGCCATACATTGTCCTTCGCTACGAAACTGATTAACGAAGGAAAAAGGAAGGTGAACGAGGAGTACATGCGGTCTCTGATTGATTTGGCGGAGCTAAATGGGCGTCCACACAACGCATCCGATGGTTCTTTCGTTATTTCCGACGTTTCCAACCTCGGACTTGCTCTGGGGGAAGCAGACTTCGGGTGGGGAAAGGCAGTGGACGTGCGTCCTGTTTTTTCGCCAATGCCCAACTTTTCGTATTTAATGAGAGCTCCGATGAAAGACAGCGAGGGCATCATAGTTCCTGTTTGTTTGCCATTCAGCGCCATGGAATTATTTCAAGAAAACATAAATAACGCATTGAACAACGGCCTGCAAACCTAAAGGGTTGATGATTGAGATTCGAGCAAATCGGCTGCGAGGTTTTCGAGGATGTAAGGGACCAAGCAACCGGCATACTGTTGAATCACAATCTATCAAAAATATTAACGTTGTCTCGTGCATTTGGAAAGAAAAAATTAGACAAGGAAGAATGCATTAGATTGATAGCATTCATGTGGCTTTTTATCTAAAATTATTAATATAGATAGAGGACCTAGACGCAATTATCTCTTCCCCTACACTGCACAACACACTTTCTTGTGTGAACAGAAAAGTTACATCAAATCCGCTAAGAGAACTTTTGTATTTGATACACATCATCTGTGCAATCTAACAGAGTATTATGATTTCATTTTAATTTTTTACACGGATTGTGTTATGTCGTTGAAGGGTTATGATAAAGCAAGAGCGGCGAAGGAGCCTATATGTCACTTTGCAAGAAATGGATGACGATGACAACCACACAAGATATACCCAACATATACATGAGAAAAACATACAATTTTGACCTAATAAAAAGTAAAAAGTTTTTAACTTAGAATAAACCAATAAATTTAACATCTTATCTAAACCAACAAGATTTAACATCTTAACTGATGAACACAAATTAAGCATCTGTTTAAATTGTATAAGCATACTCTAAATATAACTGCATCATAACAACGAAGTGCAACACCGAAGTCAATCAGGATAACAATGAATTGCACCACCTAAAATTACTCCATGCACTCACTCTAAATTGTTTTGTTCATTAAACGTACCTGCTTTGTGTTATGTTTTAGATGCACAAAAACCATTTATGCGTTTTATTTGGATGTAGAACAATCATAACAATTATTTAGACTACATTATATTGGACAACAAAAATCATTGAACAAAGTGGAAAGCACAAGAAAGTTGAAGCGACTCTCCCAAGCTCTAAACAATTTTTAAATGACAAATAACAAAGCTCTAAGCAAGTTCTAAATGATAGATAACCAGGGAAGCTGCAACGCAGCAAGCCCCTGCCTTAAGTTAAGTGAGAGTTTAAAGCCAGTTTTGGTTTCCTAAATACACGTTGTAAACGATGACCTAATTGGTAAGCTGTAGCCTATGACTTGATTTGGAGTTGTAAGCACTCTTCTCACGCTCTTGGGAGATTTACATAGCTAAATTATGTAAACAAGCAACAGTTAGACATTTTCAAAGTTATCAAAAACTAAAAATAAAAGCGCCAAGAATTAACAGTGTCTCTGAAATATAATCTAAAAGCTTCTCAATTCCATATCCAATCAGCCAAAAGTCCTGTTATTAGCATGGTTCTGTTTTGCTTAAGGTTATGTTGTATTATGTGTTTCGTCATTCTTTTATAATCCTTCCAAATGTGTTAGTGCGGGCTTCTGGATTCATTTCGATTCAAATATTGTTGTCTCCATTCAGTGATTAGAGACATGTGAGGTAACATTTTCGAGGACAAGGTTCTTTTATGCCTTAAAAATGGTTGTTGTATATGCTTTGGCCTCAATAAAACTTGAGAAGATATATAGATCGGTGATAAATAGACATACTCTGAAAAATAAAAGCAAATAGATAGAAAAATACAATGTAAATGCTAAATATTAACTAGCAATAATCATTTTATAAAAGTGGTTGATATAGGCATGTTATTAGTTTAGAAATGTGAAAAATGGATATATCAACCAGTTTTATAAAATGGTGGTTGCTAATTTAAGATGGACATGCCTTGGCTAACATCATTAATATATTGATAAGCAATTAATGTATTAATTAACTATTACATTAATGAAATATATAAATAATAAATTATTAATGTAATATATTAATGTATGATATATAATAATGTATTAATGTAATGATAATGATCATGCATTAAGAGAAAGTTTATAAGATCAACATACTTTTGTGGAGTTAAGAGGTTAGGCAGGTTGGTAGTGTGACAAATATTTTGAAAATGAGATCTAATATGGGTATAGGCTCCACAATCTAAGAGAAATTTATTTTTATCTTCAACCTTCTTAGTGTCACAAAGGTGACATACACTTTCATCCCATGGCATTTTAGGAATTGACCAATGTCTGGTTTCACTATGGAGCTCGTGAGAATTTGTTCTTATCTTAGCAATGCTTATTTTTTTCTTTACACTTGACAAAACAGATAGATAATTTTGATCTTTTAGATTAGCGTTGATTACATCTTTATAATACCTTAATTTTCGTTTTTCTTGTAACTCTTTATCACACCAGATTTTCTCCTTAAATTTTGATTTGACTTTTTTTTAATAGTATCTTTATTATGCAAAATGGTGTCTTCCATGATTCCCCAATAGCTTAGCAAGCATCTTTATGTCATCCTCACTTGAGTCGATGGTGGTTATGACTCAATTTTGAAGCAATTTTAGGAAGCCTCTTCTCTTCCATGTTGTTTAACTTGTTCTTGTAAATTACGTATCTAGTCATAGCCATGCTCTCAATGGGGGAGAGGCTTGTTTCTAAGAGGAGGATGGGATAGGGCTTATTTTCTTTAATTTTGAGATTATATGTTATAAAATTCTTTTGTATTTGCTCTATGTTTCTCCAGGATTCACGAGGGATACTACATCCCCAGACTTCACATCCATAAAGAATAGCAGGTGTAAGAAGAGTCTCAAATAGGAGTTTATTCTTATCCCAACTCGAAGGATGAGCTGATTTACAATTGTTTTCAATCCCATAATAAGGTTTCCATCCCCCAATAATCCTTTTCTCAATGCCATAATTCCAATTGAACTTGTGGTGAATATTAATTTCAAGATATTTGTATGAAGTCACTTCCTACAAGTTGTTGTTATCATATACGAAGGTATCATAAGGGATCTTATTGCATTTAATAATCATGACCTTAGTCTTATGAGTATTAATAGTCATACCCATATTGGAGAAAAAATCCTTGAGGATTCTTAGTTGGTTTTGAAGATCATGAGGACTCCTTGCCATAAGAACGATAATGCATGATATATTAACTTAATGTATTACATTAATATAATACATAATAATAATGTATAAATGTAATGTATAAATTAAAGTATTAGTTTACTCTAGTATATAATGTAAAGTATTAATTAATTAATACACTAATATAATATTAATTAATTGATTGCCACATTATTATTACACGAAAAAAACACTATACATTAATAATACACTAAATACATTAAATGAATTCGTAAATAAATTACAAAAGTATTAATACATTAATAAATATAAATACAATAATAAAGTAATACATTAATAACTTATTACATTAACAATTAGCAATACATTAATAAAATAATACATTAATATAATACATTAGCAATACTTTATTAATGTAATACATTAATAAAGTATTCCATTAACAATACATTATCACATTAATGTAATAATGTTTAATAAAGTATTAATATTTTAATGTATATTAAAATACTAATACATTAATAAAGTATTACATTATTACATTACTGTAATTTATAATTTAAGTGTTAATACATTAATGTGTAATGTAACATATTAAAGTATTAATGCATTAATTGTGTAATGTATTAATTAATTAATACATTAAATAAATTATTACTTAATACATTGCTAAAGTATTAATGTATTAATAGAATAATAACATTAATGTATATTGTATTGTATTAATTTAATTAATTAATACAATTTTAATTAATACATTATTAAAGTATAAATATATTAAAACATTAATAAAGTATTAATACACTATTACATTAATATAATGTATAAATTAAAGTATTAATTTACATTAATGTAACGTATTAAATAAGTGATACATTAATGTATAATATAAAGTATTTTAATTAATATATTTATACATTATTAATTAATATATTGATAAAACATTAATACACTTAAAAAACTAATTTATTAATAATACATTAGTAAAAAAAAAATGTATAATTAATACATTTAATACATTAATAAAGTATTAATACATTAATAATGTTACATTGTATTATTTAATTAATACATTGTGAAAGTATAAATAAAATAAATAAATAAATAGATTATTAATGTATCAATACTTTAATAAATACAATATTAAAGTAGTAATACGTTAATAATGCATTATTAAAGTATTGATACATTAATAGATTAATTGATAATGGTCGTGGTTCACTATGGTTGACAATGGCCATTGTTTCTTATGGTTGACCATGATAATGACCATGACCATGGTGAATTTTGGTAGACCTTGGTTAACTTTGGGAAGAAAAGGTTTGCTATGGTTGACATGGTTAATTATGGTTGACCACGACCTTGCTTGACCATGACCATCGATCCTTATGGTTGACCGTGACTATGGTTAATTTCTGTTGACCTTCGATTACCATGATCATGGTTCATTATGGTTGACCATGGTCATAGCTAACTTCCATAGACCTTCGCTATGGTTAAATTTTGTATACCTTGACTATTGTTGATCTTGGTTGACCATGACCATGATTGAGTGTGGTTGACCATGGTTGACAATGGTTAACTATGTTTTGACAGTTGTTGTCCATAGGTTACCATGGCTGGCCATGGCCATGGTTGACGAAGACTATGGATGGCATTGAGAATGTGACATTTGGAATTGTTTGTCACATTATGACAACATAATATTTTCATAACATTGTGACAATGAGGCTATGTTCATGACATTATGATGACAAAGCTATGTTCGTCACATTGAGACAATGTGGTTATTTTCACAACATTGTGATGGAGGGGATAAGTTCGTGACATTGCAACGACATGACATTTGTGTCACATTATGATGACAAGATATTTGTGCCACATTGGACGATGGGGCTATGTTCATCGCATTGCAACAATAAGATAATTTTTTTCACATATTGGCAACAATGGGGATATTGTGACGACAAGGATATGTTCATCCCATTGTGATGAGAGTACATTTAAGTCAAAAGTGGTTATGTAATGAACATAAATGTCATATGTTCATGGTATGTCATATGACTATGTGATGAACATAAATTTCATATATTCATGACATTACGACGATGAGGTAATATTCATGACATTGCGACGATGAGGCTATGTTTGTCACATTGCAACAATAAGGTTATTTTCATCACATTGCAATGGAGGGGATAAGTTTTTCACATTGAGATAAAAGGATATTTGCAACACATTATAATGACGAGATATTTGTGTCACCTTGCGATGAAGGGACTATGTTAATCACATTGCAATGACATGATATTGTTTGTCACATATTGACGACAATGGGGCTATTGCAATGATGGGGCTATGTTCATCAGATTGCAATGATAAAACATTTAAACAAAATATGGCTATGTGATGAATATAAATGTCATATGCTCGTTGTATTTTGTATGGCTATGTGATGAGCATAAATGTCATATGTTCATCACATTGTGATGATAGGAAATTTATTTTGACAATGGGGATATGTTCATCACATTGCGAGAACATAACGTCATTCATGACATTATGACGAGAGGATATTTACGTCACATTGCGATGGCGTAGATATGTTCATTACATTGCAACAGTGAGATTATGATGTCACATTACAACAATATTGTTATGTTCATCGCATTGTGACAATAATGTTATGTTTTTCACATTGTGACAATATGGTTAGGTTTGTCACCAGAGATGATTTTAAGGATGGAAGTTTATTTTAAAATGTAGAAACCTTGGCAAATCTTACTAATCCTTCATATCTCAACTATAAATGTTGGACGATATTTTTGTAAAAATATTCAAATTTATAAGTATTTTATATAGTTTTTAGAAAATTTTGGCGATTTTTAAGGTAAATTGATTTTACCCTATAGAATTTGGGCGAATAATTTTTAAAAATGAATCTCGCTTTTGGAAAAACCATGGAAAATTAGCCCATGACCGAAATTTAGCCCCTAAAATCATCCATGTTTGTCACATAGCTACAATATGGTTATGGCCAGACATTATCATCTATGTAATGAAGATATATGTCATATGTTCAACACATTGTGATGACAGGGAAATTATTTTTATGATAGGGCTATGGTGATAACATTGCAACAAGAAGACATTGTTTGTCACATTATGACAAGAGGATATTTAAGTCACGTTGCGATGATGCACATATGTTCATTAAATTGTGATGATGAGGGTAAGCTCATCACATTGCGATAATATGGTTATGTTCATCAAATTGTGACAACAAAGCTATGTTCATCACATTGCAACAATATGGTTATGGCGAGGCATGATCATCTATGGACAACATTTTTCAAATATGGTTAACCATTGTCAACCATAGTCAACCACAGTCACCATGGTCATGGTCAACCAAGCTAAAACATAGTTATGTTCGTCACATTGTAACAATATGGTTATGTTCATCACATAAGGTTATGTTTGTCACAATGTGACAATATGGTTGTGTTGTTCACAATGCAATGATGGGGCTATATTGGTCGCATTGCGAGGAAAAGATATTTGCATGATGTTATGATGACTAGATATTTGTGTCACGTTAAGATGACAAGGCTATTTTCATAAGACTATAATAACATGATATTTTTTGTCCCATATTGATAACAATGAGGCTATGTTCGTCGCATTGTGACAATATGGTTATATTCGTCTCATTATGATGACAAGGCTATGTTCATCACATTGTGACAATATGGTTATGTTTGTCACATTGCCACATGGTTAACCGTTGTCAACCTTGGTCAACCATAGTCAACTATGGGCATGGTAAACCAAGGTCAAACATAGTTATGTTCATCACATTATGAAAATATGTATATGTTCGTCACATTGTGTGTTCATAGTATAAGGATATGTTCGTCACATTGCGACAACATGGTTTTGTTCATCATAGTGCGATGATGGGGCTATGTTTGTCACATTATGAGAACAAGATATTTTCATCACATTATGACTATTGGATATTTACGTAACATTCTGATGACAGGGATATGTTCATAAAATTATGAAAACATGATATTGTTTCTCACATATTGACAATGACGGGGCTATGTTTGTCACACTGTGACGATATGGAATTTAAGTAAAAAGTGGCTATGTGATGAACATACATGTTGTATTTTCATCGTATGTCGTATGGTTATGTGATGAACATAAATGTTGTATGTTCATTGCAATGCAACAACATGGAATTTATTGCGAAGATGAGGATAATTTCATCACATTACAAGGATATGACATTGTTTTTCACATTACGATGACAGGATATAATTTGCATGACATTACAACGACAAGGCCATGTTAATCCCATTGTGATGTCGAGGCCATGTTCATCAAATTGCGAAGTCGAGGCTATGTTCTTGCGATGATGAGGCTATGTTCATCACATTAATAGAAAATCATCTTGAACTTTGTATATGATGAATTATACTTGTTCTAAGGAAATTAATAAAAAATATACTTGATTTGTTCTTGTTCTAAGGACATTCATAGAAAATCATTTATACTTGTTATAAGAACATTAATAGAAAATCATGATGAGTTACAACTTTATACTCTCAATTGGAAGAATTACAAGTTTTACTAAAGTAGGATAAAAATATTGCACCTAATTTCAAGGCTATTATTACAAACTTGTAGCTTCTAAATTTTCTTAATTTTGTGCATTTTTTTTTGAAATACTAAACTCCAAATCTCACAATAGGTGGGGAAAAAATTCTTTAAATTAGTGAGTGTTTTTTTTATAAAAAACAAAATTTCTAGTTTTGCAATTGTTCTCTATGTCCAAACAAACTTTCCAATATCTATTAATTAATTTTTACAACATAACACTTCAATTACATTATGATTAAAATAAATTTCCAAATAAACTTATTCAAAATACTTATAAATTTCCAAATACTTATAAAATTTGAATCTAAATCTTTCTCCATTAACATTAAATTATTAAATACTTAAATATTATATCTAAATATTTCTTAATTCTAAAAATTATTTTTTTTATTAATTTTTCAACACTCATTATTATGAATAGACAAACACATTTCTCTCAACATTAAATTTAGTTTAATATTTAATATATAAAAAATATTTTTTCTTTTTATATTATTATTTTAATACTTATTGAAAAAATTCTTCTCAACACATAACAATGTCATTTAAATCTCAATATAAAAATATATAAACAAATACATTAAGTAATGGAAACACACACATATAAACAATCAAAATATTATATAAATTTTATCCTTATTAAATTTAATTACACATTGTTAAAGTTTATTTCCATATTTTAGACAACACAATATCAAATTCTTCTCAACAGATAACCATATCATATAAATCTAGATATATAAATATATATCCACATAAACTTTGAAAAATCAATTTGAAATAAACATATATAAAAAAACAATTGAAATATTATATAAATTTTACTTTTATTAAATTTAATTATACATTATTTAGAATTGAAATATTATATATACTTTATCCTTATTAAATTTAATTACATATCATTTTTAAATTTAACATATATATATCCAATATATCAATAAAAAACAATTTATCATGCAATTTTTTAAAAATATTATATATATTTTACTTTTAAAAATATATAAACACGTTGACCAATATTTTCATTTCAAAATAAAAAATCAAATACATTACATTTTATTTTATGCATGGCGTTAACTCATGTGCATAATTAAAAATTAAAAGAATACATAAAACATTAAAAGAATACCTAAAACATTGAAAAACTTATTATAAATAGCCGAATTGGAAAAATTATGGATTTGCATTCAAAGGCATGGCTTCGAAACAATCAAAATTATGGATTATGGATTTTTCAAGTATGGGTGACACACTCGGCCTAGAATTATTCAACTATAATATGTTCATCTATTAAGAACTCACATTGTTTAATATTATTATTATTATATTAATTAAAATAAACAATAAAAAACAACTCTTTCCAATACTTGAAGTTTATTATTTGATCTGTTTTGAAATTAAAAAAAATATTAAAAAAAAATTTGATTTTAAAACTTTTTTATACAATATCTATCAGTTACGTTTTCTGCTTCTCTTTTTTTACATAATTGTTATTCTATCCTTTTCATATTTTCTCTTCTAACAACCCTAAATATATACCTAATTCACATAAAATTTCCATGTCATTATAATTTCAAATTAGAGAAACAATGTATAAAGTAAATAGCCTAGTCTAATAGAGTATAGCTCCATTGCTTTTATCACAATCATAAATAAATGAAATAAAATAACAGAGCTAAACACAAAAGCATAGATTTATTTAAACAATCATATAGAAAAATAAGAGCTTCATATAAAACATGCATATCGTTTTTACATAGGGAGACTAAATGCTTTATAAAAAACTTATAATATTTTTCTATTGTGAATGTACATTGAACAAATCAAATATAAAATATTTCACCATGAAGATTTCAAACTAATCCATTATGACTCATTCCCGAGTTTTTTTAACTGGATGGATTATTTTATGGTAAATCCTAGGGCAATCGCAGTCGTTGGAATCGAATAATCTTGATGGAGTCTTTGATCAGTAAGTTTTTTTAACTCGATGGCTTATTTTATGGTAAATCTTGCACAAGCTCAATCGTTGGAATTGAACAATCTTGATGGAGTCTTGGATGGATGAGTTTTTTCAAGTAAGTTTTTTAAACTGGATGGCTTATTTTATGGTAAATCCTGGCGCAAGATCAGTTGTTGGAATCTAACAATCTTGATGGAGTCTTTGATGGCTACAATACTTTTCTTTGTTTATGAAATTAAAGGATGAGAATAACTCTTTGTTTTCTTTGTCTACTTCTTTCCACACTGCAAATTATGAGTAAAACGAATAAATTACAGTAAATAGCAGATTTCAAACATAATGGATATTGAGGAATGAATCGAAGTGAAATACAAATTTAAGTTCAATTGTTGTGAATGTAGGGATTAATTATAATCAAATACCTAACTATGATGGTTGGATCTAGATCTGCATGTTCGATCGAGTTGAGTGCTTTTAGCAGCCAGGCATTTTTCTAGACCTGTTACAAACCCTAGCTTCTCTTTTCCTACCCATCTGCATCTTCATGATGGCTGGAGCCAAGTCTTAGTGAGCATCTAAGAAGTTCTCTAGACCTGATACTTCTTGTTGGTTACAAATGGTATACTCATCTTCTTTGCCTGGGAGATGAGGTGAAATATCAAATGTTAGCCAACTGATCCCTCTCGATTGTATATGAATGACGAATGTCATACTCCTCAGTGTATGTGAACGACGAATTGTATAATCCTCAGATGTATGTGAATGAATAATGGTATACTCCTTGAAACACCAACATCTGTCCATGGAACACTTCAAACCTATAAAAACGTGGCCAAATATGAGACCTCATATCCGTGGCAATGAGATGTGAGGTACTGGAGTGTGAGGTAGTGTTTCTTAATCACCCAAACATGACAATAACTTAGATGACAATAACTTAGATAGGAAGTAATTTCTTAATATTATTAAGTAAATGTCAAAAAGTAAATAAGGTTAACAGATGCATTTATAAATGTAAGGAGGTTATGAATATTAAGTATTATTCATTAATTTGATTATGAGACTAAGAATATGTTATATTTTTTTTATTTTTGATCATCAGATTGAAATTTGTATATAAAAGGTTCATTAAACCATCAATTTCATCAATTTCAATAGAAGATGCCTATCGATGTAAAAATATTGTTTTAATATGTTATTTTAATAATGTAAATGTTGACAAGAATATTTTATGGGTTTTTGAAAAACGATAAACATTGCAATGTCGTCTTATAAGGCCAAGGTTACCTTGAGTGTGCGTTGCTCGAAAAGTAGAACATGGTGATGAGAATGGATTCATGCAGAGGATACATTTTGTTAAAAGGTGTCCTATGGGTGACAGACTCACAATTTGTAACCACTATTAATAAATCTTTAAAATCTAAATCTTAAAAACTAAAACACCGCATCTGGAAAAAAAAAAAGATAAGAATTGCACTCCGGTCTTATACAACAAAGGTTACGTTGAGCTTCTTGTTCCCCACAAATAAATTTGTCCATGTCCTTTGTATGATAGTAGCTCAGAGTTTGTATCCACCAATTTAGAACTTTTGAAATAATCAAGTGTATTATACTTTAGCCACCAATTAAGAACTTTTGAAATAATCAAGTGTATTATACTTTAAAATTTATTGATAACTCTTGGTACGTTTATCATTGTAAATATGATTAGATTTTGAAATAACCAACTGTATTAAACTTTATATATATATTCTCACTAAAGAAACGCCAAAAAATTCAATAGATTGGATATGCCTTGGTAAGTTGTCAATGACGACATTGGATAAAATCCTAACTAAATCAAATTTGTCTATGTAATAGATCAGATACAATTCAAAAACTTTGAAATTACCATAAATGTTATATTTTGAACATTATATAGAACTATTTGTAGTTTTATTACTCCCTCCCCCTCTGTGGATTATTTTTAATCAATTTTTTCTTTTGCTATTAAAAAGGGCACAAAAACCAATGAATTTTCAATGTTTTAATCGAAGTTTTTTAAAATTCATTCAATTTAAGTTGAAATTCATATAATTTAACCTAAGTTCATAATTTGACCTCTTTTTTGGCCTCTTGCTTCAAGTTATGAATTTTACCTCTTATTTATCCTCTTACCGAGGCACATGGAAAAGATATATTGGTTTGTCTTAGTTTTAAAGCATGCAATTACATAGTGATTTTTTCACAATGAAGTAATGCTAGAAATGACTCTAGCGTTACTTCTTCACATTAAATGTTTGTTGCAATGCATAGTTCATAGTGAGTTGATCTGTAGCTTCCATCTACGTCACTATGAAAATTTACACGAGCTTGCAAACATGTTGGTTTTTTCCTTACGGGCTCAATCCCATACCTCTTCTTTACTTTACGTACTACTGGAACTTCCTTTCACATTCTTTCTCTGGAGTTGAATCCCCAAGCAACTATGTTCAGAGTTGAATCCCCAATAAACTATGTCTGTCATGTTCCTTGCTGGAGTTGTGTGGTTGTTGGCCCAGGTTTTGACCACTTTTGGACTTCGACGGGTGGAGTGCCCACGTGGAGTTGAGATCGTGGATCTCACTTATTTTGCGGGCTACATGGACCCAATATGGGGTTCTTTAGGGGTTTTGTAATGGGTTATGGGATGTCAGACCATGGGTTTACCTATGATTAGGCCTTATTGTAAGGGATTGTAAAATTATAAATAAGNATGTATTGTAGAAGGGGGGGGGGGGGACTCGATAAGCACAAGTAGTTTTAGGTTCCTTTGTGCAACATAATGTGTATGTATTAAGGCTCTGTGATCGATAGAGGAGTTGGATATTTTCCTAGACCTAGTTTTGGAAGGAGGATCTGGTGCTTAGTGCACATATCTCTTATCCTATGTGAAGCTCGGATCTGTGGCTTAGTGCACAGGAGAAGATGAATGTAAGATTCAAAAGAATAATAAAGAAGACGAAGCAGTTGGTGGATGTAGCCCCACACTGGGGTGAACCACATATATCTTGTGTCTTTGGTTTCTTTGTGCCATGTTGTTTATGTTATGAATATGCTCAGTGCTTTGCTTATTATGTATATTATATAGATCGGTTGATGCTTAGTGCTTTATTTATGTTAAGAATGAATGAATTCTATATCTAACTCAATTCTATGTGCTAAACGATTGAAGTGTCTTTATTGTTACTGCATCGATATAAAGTCAAGAGAATAAGAGTATGCTAGAATGAGAGAAAGCTCAAACTATGTTATTATAGTTGAAAGAAACAATGGATGTTCACAAAGATGTCAATTTACCAGAGATCCTAAAAGTAAAACAATGCATAATTGAAAGAATATAAGACGTCGACATATATTGTGTCTTGGATGAGGAAATAGAAGTGAATATTATGAGAGAAGATACTTGGGAAATTTTGGGAAAGCCTATTGTGGTACCTTCAATGGGAAGGATAGGCTTGTTTAAGGGTAAGATGATAACCTTATGTGGAAGAGTCACTAATGTACCTATTATTATGCATGGAATTTGAAATCATTAAGTTTTTTGAGAACAATGCCCCTTTACCACTTTCACTAGTTAAGACTTGGATTGAGAAGGATCGGATCATAAGAAAACTAGAGGAAGAAGCTATAGAAAATAAAAAACAAGAAATAAGGGATTCCATAGCTAGAAAAATAGATCGACTCATAGAAGAAGGAGAGGATAAGTCAAAGAAACAAAACAAAGTAATAGCGTAGGAGGGACATAAGGCAAGAGAATTAGCTATCAAGGTTGAAAGAATGCAAGAAGGTTTGAAGGACCTATCCATGAAAGAAAGAAGTATATCCATCCAGGAAGTATTAAGATAAGGGATATTAACTTCAAACCCTTTGAGGGCACATCTGCAGTGCGAAGTCACTATGATAGGAAAATATAAGAATAAGAAGGGAAAGAGGAATCCATAAATAGTTAGAGAGAGTTAGATCATAGGAAAGAAGGCACAGAAGCTCAGTAAAAAGAAAGCCAAGTTAGAAAAGCTACAGGAAGCTACAGAGACCAGATGGAAGACTGCACAGACTGGAACCTCGCAGGAGGCAGGTTCACAGGATTTGAACCTTGCTGGAATAGCAAGACCACGCAGAATGGGACTTCGCCATGGAAAATCTATATGACCGTTGGATGTGCCTTGACCATTAGAATGACACTTTAGAATGTCTAGAAAACACATTTATGGGTGGATAGACTGCTTTTGGGACATTGATACCGCACCATAATGGACAAATTCGCATTGATGAAAGCATTCCTACCCATTGGAAGAATTTGTTACGAGGCCCCACTTATTTAAACTGTCGGACATTGCGGTAGGACCAATTTTTTCCACCCATGATTAACTGAGCTAGAAAAGAATTGATTGTGTATCAAGTTGTGTTATCATAAACTAGACGTCGATGTCTGTTTGTGTACCCCGCTTATCCATTCTCCTACCCCGACATGTTTGTTTAGTTGTGAGAATGTCAGGCGAGCCTACTGAATTAGAGAAGTATGTTGAGGAGATCTTCAAGAAGCTTGTGGTTGATAAAACATTATCTGAATGTGTCCATGCCTCATCAACTAGGGGATTGCAATCTTCCCCTTTCATTAGATGACGTTCTAGCCATGTCAACCCCGTGACTGAACAACGAAGTAAGCATCATGGTGATATGGCTAATGCAAAGAAGATCCCATGAATCCCACCAGAATACATTATTCCTTTGGCTAGCACGGTTACCCGTGATAGCATTCCACACGACTATGAGTACACCTTGTTCGTTGTGTACAATCCAAAGGGAATACGCGTAGTCAGGAGTCAGTTGGGATAGATCCTGCTGCTAAAGAACAATGACTTCAATATAAGAGACATAAATAAGTATGTTATTCTCGCGCCCCACACGTATTTGACGAAGTCAACTAGGAAGAAGCCTCACCTGGTCTACCGGTTATGGATTAAAGGACTTCCACAGTCCACTGTGCTAAATGTAAGAATGATTCCCCATTTTGGCTGTCACCAGGAGGTTAACACTTGCCTTAAACTCCTCTTCTCATTATATCATGGTGGATACCTATGGCTCTATCGGAGGATTACTTTGGATCCGACGCTGATCCACTAGATCACATGATTAAACATGAAGGGACCTAACCCTCAACAATTTTACCTAGGGAAGGCCTTAGATCTCTCCCTGGCACAACGCATCAAGGAGGATTACGATGAATTTTAAAAAAGAAAGAGAGGCTACAAGGTAGCCTCTATCTAGGTTGGTGCAATGTGACTCTCTTGTCAACTCATAGTTGGAAATCTCGTAAGAAAGAACCACCCCACACAGGTCACCAAGTTAGTGGTGGACCTCGCAGGAAAATGTGTGGAGGGCATGCAGATGAATTGGGTGAGTTACCTCGTCAATGGACTCGAAAAATATTTTCGTGAAGCTCAGGATTTGGGATACAAGTTCCACTTCAGTTGGCTGATTATGCTGGTCAAGTTTGTCGCTTGGAAAATACTTGAAGGAGCCACCTTTTCGGAGATAGAAACATCAGATTCGTTGGCCACTAGGTTTTCTACCTTGTGGTACACCAATGACATGTAGAAGCAATGGCAGTCCAATGTTGTGTTTCATGCCTATTATCAACAACTAAAGGTTTCCATTAAGTCATTTACATACATGACACTAGACACCTTGCACCAGTATAGACCTATAGCCAAGTTCCATGCAGATCTGCATTTTATCTATTTCACTATGCATAGATATGAGAGCAAGGAAGAGTTACAGTCATATTACAAATTGACAGATGAGGGCATGGAGTAGATCACAAAGGAGTGGTCGGAGGATTTTCATGTACGCATTGTTGATGTCGATCACTCCGACACTGACACCATCGAAATCCCCATCATTACCCAGGTCGAGCATGTCAGATAGTCCATAATGTAGAGAAGAAGAAGAAGAAGAAGAAGAACAAGAAGCAGGAAGAATTCCATAATGTAGAGACCGATAAGGAAGAAAACACCTCTGAAGAAAATGGATCTGGCTCGCCAGAAGGAGGAGGAGATGAAGCATATGGAAAATGAGGAGGTGATGAGAAAGGAGGAGGTGAAGCTACATTGTCGAAAGATCCCCCTAATGAAATAGTAACACCGCAGAAGAGAAAGGTTTCCTCGTAGAAACCTTCAACAAGAAATAAGATGCGTGCTAGTAAGCCTTATTTAGAAGCAATGCTCAAGGAAGACGACATTAGTTTGGTCTGTGGAGCCATGGAGGATGCTTCCAAGGACATATTGCAGAGATATGGAGTGATGTAGGAGGAGCTATATGGATATATCAAGAACGAATTGAAGGAAATGCAACAATACATTCGCTTGGTCCACGTAGTACCTATTGTGCCTTCCTTATCATAGATTGCAAAATTGGGGGATGAACTAGCCCAATTGAGAAGACTAGCAGATGCGACAAAGGCTCAAATTCAGAAAATAAAGGAAGAAAAGGAGGAGGGTACAAAAGCCTTGAAACAAGAGAAAGATGAAGTGTTAGAGAAATTACAAGTAGCGCGGTATAGTGTAACCACCTATGAAACTGAAAGAGAAGAGTTTCAGGTGATGCTCCAGGAGGACAAAGTGAAGCTACAAAGATAAAAGGAGATGTTTCTGGCAGAACAGGATGCATTCAAAAAGGTAGTGAGTAAAGCATATCAGTCTGTGCCAGGCTTGGCATAGGAGGACCAAGAGTTAGTCGATATTCAATTAGTGAAGCTCCCTGAGACCATCTAGTAGATTCAAGTGAGGATAACAGAGTTGGAGGTCCAAGTAGTATCGAGCACCTCACAGGAAGTGCGTGATCAGAGGGAGGAAACTTCCAAGAACACTGTAATAAGGATAAGGTCCCTTGCCTCAGAGTGCAAACCGTTGAGCGATAGAAGCATGCAAAATTATGAACGCCTCGTAGAATATCCAGATCTAAGGAAACTAGAAGCGTAGTTACAGGAGGTGCAACAACAAACATTCTTCATGCATGTGCAGATGAATCTACTCACCCGAGTTGAAAGAATGAAGAGATATCAAGAATAGTGTGCGGTGGAGCAACATATTACTGCCATCCAGGGTAGGGTAATGAAAATTGTACATAAGCTACAACCTGTGCAGGATGAAGCCTGCAAGGTGTTTGAAGAAATTGAGGGATATGGATCACAATTGGACCAAGTGGTTGTAGAAGTGGAACAACACCTAGAAGGGCCTGCTACAGAGTAGAGGATCCAGGAGCTCGTTGAGTAGGAAGCTTAGTTGAAGTAGCAAGTCGAGGCAACTCGAGTCAAGCTCGAGGCCTTCAAAGCATCACTAACTAGACCTAAGTGACTCGGGACAAGTCACAGGTGAGTGTTGGGGGCCTGTTGTCCCTCGACCAAGTTTTGAGGAAACCTTGGTTAGGTTTGGACCACTTTTGGACTTCAACAGGATGTTCGAAGATGGAGCACCCATGCAGAGCTAAGATCGTGGATCTCACTTATTTTGCAGGCTATGTGGACCCAATAAGGGGTTCTTTAGGGTTTTTGTAATGGGTTATGGGATGTCATCCCATGGGTTTACCCATGATTAGGCCTTATTGCAAGGGATTGTAAAAGTGTAAATAAGTAAGAATGTATTGTAGAAAGGGNGGAAGTGGATAAGTGCAAGTAGTTTTGGGTTTCTTTATGCAACATAATGTGTATGTATTAAGGCGTTGTGCTCGATAGAGGAGTTGGCTCTATGCCTAGACCTAGTTTTAGAAGGAGGATCTGGTGCTTAGTGCACATATTTCCTATCCTATGCGAACCTCAGATCTGTGGCTTAGTGAACAGGAGTGGATGAATGTAATATTCAGAAGAACAATAAAGATGATGAAGTAGTTGGTGGATATAGCCCCACACTGGGGTGAACCACATATATCTTATGTCTTTGATATCTTTGTGTTGTGTTATTTATGTTATGAATATGCTCAATTATTTTCTTATTATGTATGTTAGATAGATCTGTTGATTCTTAGTGCTTTATTTATGTTAAGAATGAATGAATGTTATATCTAAACTAGTGTTATGTTCTAAATGATTGAAGTGTATTTATTTTTACTGTGTTGATCTATCTTTGGGTGAGTTCTGCAATGTTAATGAAGATAATGAACTAATGTATGTCACCTTCTAAGCATTGCTAGAATACTCTGTGAAGTGTTATTATCACATATTTGTCTCCCAGCTTGAAGCATATGCCCCCCTGCTTCTACCTTGGGTGAGACTTTGCCTTCTTCATAGGTGTTTCCGAAAGGGCCAATAGTTAGGGATTTATTGGTGCACTATTGAAACATTGAACCCTGGGTCTACCCCTGTTCCTAGAGTTGTGATGGATGCCTATAGACATTATGTATGCATGCACATCTATTTCCAGTCATGTTGATATGACAATGGAACTTCAATCAATGTCATTTTTTCATGGTGATATGATAATGGAACTTCAATCAGTGCCATTTTTTTCACTGGTTTTTATATGTAAATAAAACTTCAATTTTCATGTCTTTAATTTATACAAAAGATATCATCCCATCAAGGATAATCATAGAAGCCATTCAAAGAATTTGCAACAATAAATCAACAATTATAATAATCTCTTACAAAGATGAAAATATGAAACCTGCCAATTTTGCAGCCTAAGTAATAACACGTCGATTTTGTCGATTTTGTTCTCATTCATCATAGGATTATTCTTCATGATTATTTTCATTCTTACCTTTTCTCTTTCCTTGAGGACCAATATTGCTACAGGTTTCTTTTCCCTTGGAGAAAGAAACATTCAAAAAATAAGCCTACCATAGTATCCATGGCTACTTAATGTTTCATAGTCTATGGTGTATTTTCCTCCTTATCCTTCATGTTTACCTGAAACAAACAAGACCATGTAGAGTGTAAGGTTTATCACTTACTTCAAAAACTTCAAAAACTAACTCATGTACAATTTCAATAACACAAGACAATTCAATACTCCTACTAAGAAAAGAGACCAAACAAGAATAGTAATGGTATTAGGGTGTTGAAAATGTTAAGATGAGTGATTATCTTTCTCTCCAAAGTCTCTAACTAAATCAAAATGCATTGGATAGATAGAGGAATTTAAACATTGTATGTGAAAATTTTGCATATTACACAATACAATGTATTTATTATGAGCACGCTATGCATGCGACCTATTTTCTCAAACATGTTTCCTTCTAAGAATAATAAACATATATAGATTAGTAGGTGACAGGGTTGTATACCTCCTGGTGTATCATCAATGTATTCCTCTAGTTAGTCGTCCACATTGTGTACCCCTCTGTTATGGGAAAATTCCCCCTAAACTGGGTCTAAGGAATAGGGAGAGCGATAAGTCCCTTAAACTAATGAATTATCTCTAATACACCCCAAAACAATCTAGACTAAGTGATAAGAGAAAGAGAGAAGAGAAGGTTAATGAGTGGACCTTGAATCCTTATGGTTGATGTAGACTAATAAAACAGAAACAAGAACAACAACATGGCGGAAAAAGCTCACTCACCAACACTTTAAATTATTCACTCCAATGTTAGATATTTATAGTACAATGGGAGATTCCACCTCATAGAGAGATTTTCTCTAGATCCTAAAATCATGCATGATGACTAGGCTAGGCAATCTTAACTAACTCATTAGTCATCACTTGAGGATATGTTACTAATATCTTAAATGAATACAAATATAGGTGAAAATTTAGACTTAGTGATTGGTAAAGGTAAGCCATAGGCTAACAATCCCCCCCTCAATCACAAGTCTGATCAATAATACCAACAATAAAGCATAAATTGGTATCAATTCCAAGTCTTCATATTGAAACTCCTGAGCTAAGCCTCAATGAAGAACTGCCTCAAAAACCGCCAATCTGGATGTTGAAAATGTTCATTTGAAATGAACTGGAAGAGAGATGAGATATGGAAGTGAACAACTACAATATCTGAACATTTCCTGATTGCTTGACAATTTGATCATTTTGCCAAGTATTTTAGCTAGAAGAATCTGATGTCTTCTACTAATTGGTGAACATGTAGTATCACCACTCTACTATCAGTGTATCACTGAAAGTGGTCTCTGAATCTGTGGTTTGGGATGACCACTCACTAATTGATGCCATGTATATGATGGTTTTTGGATAACCATTAACCAATCTTGACACTTTTAGGTGTCCAACGGCATCCCAATGTATCATGTGTATGATTCAATTTCAAGTCATTGAACCATAATCTTGTCAAAGCTTGCCATCACTGGAAAATCTCACTATGTAATCATGTGAGCCAGGATGCATGCAAATTGTTTACTTAATGTAAACTCCAATTTGATGAGAGTGAACCAAGAGAAGTGAGTCATCTTCTAGTCTGACACATCCCTGAAAATGCTTGACAACTCAATAAAATTCCAGTTTGCAATGCAGAAGGATCCTCTTGTCCTCTGCTAGGTCGAATGACCATCTATGTGAACCAAATTTCCATATCATTTCTCTCAAAATCAAAATCAAACATCCCAATTATGTATGATTCAACTTAAACTTATTGAACCATAATTCTGTCAAAGTCTGTCATCTACAAACTGCAGTTTCCCATTTGGAAATTTTCATTCCCATCAGCATATTTGATGTTTGTTGTTGTCAAAACTTTCTATGTGACAACCATCTTCAATTCCATAATCAATTCCCCCCTTTTTCAGCTGAAAGGAGATACCATAAGTGGTTTCATGAACCATATTCACTGGAATTTTGAACTCCCCCCCTTAAGGTGCATGAGAGTTACATCATTGTACTCCCGCCTTCTAGGCTCAATAGAGTACCATACTTGTTCCATTTGAGTACAACACAAAGTGGGCATGCATAAAAAACCACATGTTATCTCATCCCGTGAGGGCCATGCTCGAAAGCTATGTCATAAGGGGACCACTTATATGAGGTACAAAAGTGTTATTTGATACAAGATTTTTCTTTACTCGAGATTGAATTTTCTGGTAAGACTTATATAATCGCTTGGTTGTTGATGACCATTGCCAAGGATCAATCCACTCATAGTGAATTTTCAATCTTCCAGGTTTCTTCAGTGTTGAACATATGTTTGAAGAATGGTTATGCTTACCACAATGATGGCAATTATGGAGATCAAAACACTGGTTGTCCTTGTGACCAACTCGATTACAATGTTGGCACTTATCATTCTGATACTGAACTTGAACAAGTGAAGTTGAAGCTTCTTGAAGGAATCCAACACTTTGGAACTTGATTGGTTTGGAATAATCAGGAATATGAAAGGTAACTTCCTTGTCATATCCAAGTCCTGTTCTATTCTTGTTGTAGATGATTTCTTCCCAAGGTCTGATGATGGGCTTGGAAAGAGTATTTTGAACATGTTGCTTTGAAATCCGTGGAAGTGGATTTACTGCATGTTGATGCATCATTGAAAGGTTTTCTTCACTGAAATCAAAAGAAAACTCTTGAATTGTAGGTTCATGAATAGATTCAACTTCGTCTAAAACTGATTCTGAAGTTGTATCACTGTGTTATTCCTCCACTAATTGTTGATCAAAAGCATCATCATCATTAGCATCATAGAGAGGGTTGTGTTGAAAAAAAACTAGTTCAAAACACTTCACTAACTGTTGATTTTTGAGATCAGTCAACTCATCATTCAATAGTTGGGATAGAGATTGAAGAAGTCTAACTTTAGTTTGTGTCACTTGCAAACAAGTTAGCACTGATTGAAGAGTTGTTTTGTTCAATATTACTCTGTTGTCTTCAGTGGTGTTTATTAGAGTGTTTAGTAACTCTAATAATTCATGACTTCAGTCCATTTGAACATGCTCGCTTGAACTTCTTGTTCACTTGAATTTGTTTCACGCTCGCTTGTACTCACTCACTTGAAATTTTCTTGCTTTCTTCCAAGAAATTGAGGATGTCGGTTACCACCAAAAATGCATCCCAAAGACTTGATGGTTACAATGATTTGAGTTTCAAGTACTCATCCTTGTCAATCAATTCAACTCAATTTGAAAAAAGACAAGTAAACTTACAAAAGGGCATTTTGCAAGCTACAATAAATCTTGATTCTGAAGTTGAATTAATCTTCAAATTTGAATTTTTTTTGGAGCTTTAGAGTCCATTCCACCTTTGATGTGTTGTACCTTTCATTAATGAGTTGCACCTTTCATTAATTGCTTGATTGGCATGAATTTTAGCTTGAAATTCGTGTATGTGTTTCACTGGCATTAATTTGTGTGCTTATCTTGTTGTGGACTCCATGTGCATGTAGTTGTAGAGTAAATTACAAGTGTAGTGTCAAAACTAGACACAAAAACACTATGAAAAAACATTCAAGGAATCATTCACCATCACACACAATGCAAGGTGTTCCTAAGATCCCCTTATACAATTTCGGGCGAATCTAGGACACTTAAAGACTACAAAATGAATATTTTTTCTTAATTGTTGTAGTACATAAATATCTCAACTTCTTCTTCTCCCTTTTCAATGAGAGGAGAGCCTATAATTTTGGTGAACATTAAACATCACTCTTCAATGGATTTTTTTGAATCCTATGAGTACAACAATGTCACCCTAACAAATGTGATGAACTAAAGTCATGCACACCACTTATTGAGCAATTCACAAGAATACTTTTCATTGTTGCATGAGGAGATCAATTTCAAATCTAAATAATGCTTATTTTAATGTTTTTTGTCATGTTGGATAAAAAATAAAAAATACCTCAACGATTTGAAGGATTTTCAGTTGGAAACGAATTGCACGCCATCTCATTCAACTATGCATGGGAATATTGCACTGGACGTGGGCGTGGGCATGGATGTGAGAAGATTTATTATGTTTGGATGAACATAGAGGGTCATCACAAAGTTGAGGATATGGTCCTAGACAAACCCTTCGTGTACTACCCATATAAAATACTACAACAGGGATACCAGGTGGAATCTTTTAGCCAAAGCCGATTTTCCTAATGGATTGTAAGTTCGATCAAATCCTCTATTTTGGGTCAATTATATCTGTGAAGGATTTCAAGCCCATTTGAGAAGTCGGATCGCTCTATAGCAATTTACTATCGATTCTCACCGTGCACAAGTCTGGCCGGCACAGATCTTACAAATTGCAAGTATTGTATTTGAAGTTGAAGGATTAGGGATAGATGGCAAACCAGATGAAAGGAAAAACACAGCCTATAAATTGGTCTTACACACCAAGGTAGCCTCATCTTTCTGTATCCACATTCATAAGCTCATCATCTCGGATGCCCTGGCCTCTAATTTAGGTGCATTTGATCTTAAAAATTTAGAACTTGTTATGAAACATAACCATTGAGACTCTGCAATCGACTAATATTCTGCTTCCAATCCTATGGGTTTAAAGTTGTTCCAAGATGTAGACATATGTCACCATTTATATAGGAACATTCCTTCAATAGAGATTCTATTCCTCTGATCGAATCTCACTATGTGACCAACCAATTCAGATCTTCAATCCCAGCAACATCTGCACACAAATTACACCAGAGGAAAAGGCTGAGGCAGCCTCCCAATTCATTGATTTAATCTTCTATCACATTGTTAGATTGGAGGATTAAAAAAGATTCTTATAGTGATTTCTCCTTCATGGGAAGCCTTCACATGGATGGAATTCACTCAAACAGTGCAATGACATTGTCTATTGTGACTTCCAATTGGCACCTCTCGCACAGATCTGCCACAATTCTCATTCCTCTTGTACGATGAATTTTAATCTTGGACTGGTGACTCCTCATCTCTCGCAACACTATGAGCGATTGTTTTGTCTTAATTATGGGCAACGCTACTTCTTGTGCCTTCACCTAACAACTATAACAAATCAGCTCTCCACGGAGTGATATCTCGAGGAGGGGTTCCTTCGTATCAACACAACAGCTCATAAATCAAACCAACTTCATGTGGTTCACCTCGTTTGGTGCCTTTTAATAGTAATGGGCGTCTCTTTTCAGGTTCGACAGTGCCTCATGATATCTCCACACTCCAACGTAGATTGGATTAACAAAACAGCCTCACGACTCTCTCTAGAGACATGAGCTTTAAAAAAAAATAAAAAATTGGCTCTCTAATGAGGACTCACACAGGTCACAATGGACCACTATGGCTGCCACCTTGCTCCTTTACTTAGATTTTTCCCTAGCCTCTAACCAGGCTCTGATACTAATTGATAAAACATAAACAAGAACAACAACATGGCGGAAAAGGATCACTCGCCAACACTGTAAATTATTCACTCCAATGTTACATATTTATAGTACAATGGGTGATGCCACATCATAGAGAGATTTGCTCTAGATCCTAAAATCATGCATGATGACTAGGCTAGGCAATCTTAACTAACTCATTAGTCATCACTTGAGGATATATTACTAATATCCTAAATGAATAATACAAATATAGGTGACAATTTAGACTTGGTGATTGGTAAAGTTAAGCTATAGGCTAACATAGGCCTCTTCCACTTGTTGTTTCCTCTTACATCACAGATCTCCTTGCAAAGGTGACCCGCAAGGCATTAAGAATACAATGAAACAACATATACAATCTCTAATAATCACTTAAAAGCCTAAACATAGACATAAATGATCCATTTAACAAGAAAATATACAAATAGAGTTTTGGGACAAATATAATCTCTTTTATTCAAATTCAAGAAAAAAGGTTACAAACTTTTCTTGCGACCACTGCTCTACAAACCAAGTCTAGGCTCCTTTGTTATGGCTCCAAGTGCACCATTCTTGCATAGAATTTTCACAACCAACATACCATTAAGGGGAGAAGGAAGGGTTTCATAAGGAGAATGGATGAAAGGAAAATTTGAGGCTAAAACTTAGAGAAAGACACAAATATTGGGAAATGAGAGGAAAATGATTTTAGTAGAGTTTTCTTATTATCTTGTTCATATGTCCAAATGAATACCCAAGACCTCTTTTTATATGAGAAAAACATGGTTATTCGGTTTGGGGATGGGATACAAGGGGTAAAATGTTTAGGAAACCCTACACAGTCTGTAAACTCCACTGGAATCCACGCAATTTTATATTTTTTGCAATTTTTAAAGGTAAACATGGGATACTTAGCATGCATCAAGCATGTGTATGTGCGCTAACTATCATGCAACATGCATGTGTATGTAGGCTATTTGTAAATCAGGACGCGTACATTTTTCAAAAAATGTTTTTTTAGAAGGAAAAATGAGCAATGTTTTTAGCAAAGTATGCAATTGAATGAGCCAACGTATTGGATGCTTATATGTGGAATTTTTTTACTATAACAGATGCCCCTCAATGTGTGAGGTCAGAAGAGAAACTGATAGCCAAAATACATTACAATATCTTTACACAGTGGGAAGGCACAAAGTTGAGTGAGCCTCATACGAGTGTTAGTGAGTGTGTCATCTGTAAAATAATGATAATCTCTCTGAGGTGGGCATACCCAGGCTTAAGATAAACTAAGAATGGATGCCAATCAAGTACACTGGAAATAAATGTCATATAAAATAATCATTACTAAAAGACAAATATGAATTTCTATATAAAGTGTATCCGCAAACAATGCATAATGGAACTACATCTCAAAATCATATAAAGATATACAAGTATAATGGGATATGCATCCTCAGGAAGAATCAACACATGTGGCTGGAGATGAGAACTTCATAGCTCGAGCAACAACTTCAATATCTTTAAAACTTGGGTAGGATTACAATAGGAGTGTAAGACTCACTACTATGAGGTCTTCGACATGTCGTCAGGGAAAGAATGGAATATCTCGATCATTAGGTACAAAACTTCATTGATTTTGAATATGAACTTGACTGGAATCTCAAGATGATTGAATCATGAAAGTTAAGAGGTCAACTGCAGAATGGCTGACTCAAGTTTCATAAAAATTCCTTTTGATAAAAGGAACACAAAATGATGAGACTCAAGAAGCATATTATCGACATAAGTCCATGCCATAGGAGGCACCACAAACTCTCTATATGTTTTGAAGAGTAACCAAATGGAGGAGGACACACTGCATGTAACAAGAACAAATTCCTAAGGTCATACTAGATCCCAATGGTTGAAGAAAAAACAAATGGATGTGGTTTGTCCAAGGGATACTATCTTGCTATCGATAAAAGAGAAAGTATATATTGAACTCTCTTTTAGGAATATTTGGTTTTTTTGTCTTTTTTCAAATTTTTAATGATATTTGAAAAAGAATAAAATAATGCTACATTACAAAGGAGAAACGAATCCCATGGGAAAGAAAACTAGTTCCAAGCGCATGGAACATACTTATGCTGAATCCTAGGAAACATGTGCAGGATAAGGACACTCAGGAAAAATCCTCTAGGGGTCGAGGTGCCAGATCGCAAAGGAAAAAAATCTACGAGGCTTGCACCTAAGGAATGCTTAAAGTTTTAGTAATAGAAACATGAAGCTAACATTAGGCCAAATATGCAAGGATGAGACATTCTATGTGATTAGATCTTGAGACAACAAGACTCCTTCCATGTAAAATTTTTACAAGCTCAGAGAATGTAATCCTGGTGGTTTTTCACTTTAAGAGATTCTGAAAACCACTAAAAGAAGATTTCATAGTGAGATTTTTAGTAAAGTTAGTCTCCAAATTCTGAAAAAGAATAAAATCATACCAAGGAGAACTCTTTTGGTCATTAGGACCAGAGTATCCATCTTTTGTAGTTATTCCATCCAGTTCGAAAAGGGGTTAAAAATATACCGAAAGGATATCTCTTCAAAACCATTTTAACGAGTGTGATAGAGACAAGATCACTCAGCTATATTTGAATTTTCAGGATTCTAAAAATATATTAACTATGGACTCAATGCCTTTTTTGTAATTCAGTTCCCTCAGTCTGAAAAGTATAAAACATAACTTAGGAGAATTCTCTCGCTGCGACAAGTCTCCCAAGGCGTAAATGTATTTTGGGTAATCTGTTGGCCAAAAAAGGGTTAAACTTATGCCAAATAGATATTGCTTCTGGACCAATTAATGAGTCTAAAAGGAACAAGGTCACTCGAAAATCTTTTCATATTAAGGGAGTATGAAAAGAGATTAACTATGGACTCCAAGGGGTTTCCATTTTCGTAGATAATATCCAAGGCCCGAAAAAGAGATAAATCAAAACCTGGGAGAATGGTCCTTTTTCATAAATTTAGTCCCCCAGGTCTGAAAAAGGGTTAAAATTACACCTGAGAATATTCTCCTAGTGAAGCATATCTCCTAGGGTGTACATTCTTCGTAAAAATAACCATCCGGACTGAAAAAGGGGTAAACTATCTTTAGATATATGTGCCTTCAAATTTGAGTTCAACGAGCATGAAGGGAAATAAGATCGTTCGACAATCTTTTCAATGTTTAGAGAGATTGAAAATGGCTTAAAAAATAATCCATGGGGGATTATTTTCTTAAGTACTCTGAACGGGACCAAAAAGAATAAATAAATTATCGTTAGATGTTTTTTTTGAAGTTTAAGGGAGCTTGAAAGACAACAAACCATGCTCCTAAGGAGTCCTTTGGGTATAGTCTAGAAAAGATGAAGAACAATGAGGCTTCAACACACAATCATGGAGCGACTAAAAGGACTCCCAAGCCTATGGAAAACTCATAGCATAGATTCCAAAATGCAGTAAAAGATATACTTGGGGAATCCATGTAGAGGGAGGATATACCACCTAATTAAGACACTTCTAAAGAAACATAGAAGGTTCTGTGTCGCCCTTCGGTGGGATCAGTCCTATGGAAAAGTGGAAAAAGTAAACAAAATTTAATATGCAAGGTGATGAGAACCCAAATTATACACTAGTGTTGAAAAAAAAAACTTCACCATGAGATGATGTGAATGTAACCCAACTCATAAAAACACCAAACCAAATGAAAAAATTCATAAGAACAACCCAAAACTCCCCCAAAAAGAAATTCAAGCACCCACCAAGAGAAGAATAGGTAAAAAAGGACCAAACTGGTGTAAAAAGAGACAAAAATATCTATAAATAGGGGTATCCAGCTCATTTTAACCATTGCAAATTGGAGCCCACAGGGGTGTAGACCGATTGACAAGTGTCTTGTAAATGGAAGGAAATGTAAAAAGGAGGTATCAAGTTCAATTCTCACCCCGATTTAACCGTTCCCCATGCTTGCGGTATGTGTGCACACACTTGGAGGTTACAGAGGTAGAATATGGGAATTGACCCAGTGTCACACGAGCAAGAGAACTGCGAGTTTTTTATTCCACCATTCACAAANAAAAAAAAAAAAAAAAAAAACCATTGCAAATTGGAAAAGAAGAAAAAATTCAAAAATACCTCTTCCTTAAAACGTGGATTCAAGGAGCTGCGATGGAGGAAAAGTCTTAAAACTTGAACCAAGTAAGTACAAATGACCTCTCTCATCATTTCAGTTCATCATTTGTTGTGTATTTATTTTTTTAGAGGGTGTGCACCCAAGGAAAGAAATAGGTATGTGTGTACGTGGACTATCCACACTCAACATGCATATATGCATGGGAAAAATAAAACTTAATATGTCTATATATGCAAATTTCTTAAAAAAAACATACATACATCTCTTTAAAGATTTTAGACAATCAAACTAGGGACTAACCTCAAAAAAAAATTATGCAACAGGAAGTATGTTCACTGGCGAGAGGGAGAACATGAAGAGTTAGACATCTTGGTCGAAGAGGATCCAGGGGCCATTGGCCCATTGCCATGCTAAAGTAGTGTGTTATGTGGAAGTTCTTTCAATGTCCATTCATGAGGGGAAAACCTAGGCTACTGAATCATTTGATAGAGTATTGGCACCCAGATGTAGAGGCCTTCATGATAGAGGGACAATCATCAACTCTAATTACCGAGGATATATACTTTTTGACCAAACTCTCGAGGAGGGGGGTAACCATTGAACTTGAGGACTTTTCCTCTAGGACCACACAACATACATGATGACATTAGTATGTACTCCGAGGCTTGCACTGATAAAGTAGGATCTCAGGTGTCAATTCATAAGATCACAAGCCTTAACCTGCGGAGAGTACCTTACATGATTGGGAGGATCACTGGATATGAAACACTTGATCAGGATTCACGTGAATAGATGCATTGTACATCTCAATGTATACCATATTTTATTGGAGCATTTCAATGCTCAATTGTATGAAAAACAACTAACTGACTATAAAAGAAGAAGAAACAAGAACTTCAGTTTTGGGACTATGTTGTGCGCTTTCCTTTTCGAGAGATTTCCAATCCTTACTTCGTGAGAGACAGTGCGAGGCCTTATTGCCTCCTTTATAGCATTATGCAGGTGGGAAGCTTTGAAGCCTTTATAGGGAGCAAGGAGAGCGCAAGAGGCATTCGATGGCAATTGTTTTGAAAGATGGGCTAGTCAAATTCTTGTGATCAACAAGTACCCCTATGCAAGGATTAGTTTCCTGAGGGATCCCGATGTGCCAGTTCCCCCTTGCGAGAAGCACAGAGACATGGGTACACATTAATTTTTATATTTTTAAGTTATTTTATTTTTATTTTTTATTATCCTTTTTATGGTAATGCCAAAGTACTACCTTAGTAATATGTTATATACAGACATGTGACCAATATGACCAACTGACTTCTCCAGGACCATGTGTCATCCTTGAGAGGATGTCAGACTAGATGCAATAGGAGGTGTTAACGCTTTGTAAATTTCCATAGGTTGTCGGGGGTAGAAGAAATTTACCAGAGGCAACTTTATCCAACCACTTTGAAACTAGGATCTAGCCCTACCAGTTTCAGAGAGGGATCTCTCTGTAGGATTTAACTTTGTTTTAGTTTTCAGATATTAGGCTAGTTAGATTAAATGATATTGGGTTGTTTGTTTTTGTATGTTGTGTTATCACTCCAAGAAACTCTTTGGGTTTGTAGGCCAAATATGCTCGGTAACTCAAGAATATGGTAAATTTGGTATGCTTGGAACAATGGGATAACTCAATGACTAATGAAATGGACAACTCCTCATACATTTGAATAAGACAGTGCTTTTAGAAATCAATAATCAGACAAGATAGTTTAAATAGGGGATGAAGAATACCAATATTCATAACCAAATACAACTAGGTGTAGGGTCAATACAAGATAGCAAGAAGTCCTTCAATTCAAGTTTATGAGCTTAATAAAGAGATGCCAGTCTTTAGAAGCTAATAAAAATTGAAGTAAAGTACAGAAAGATAAGATGCATGAGCAATTCTGATATTGAAGACAAAAGAAGACTGTGATTCTATTATCAAATAAGAGTCTATAATAGTAGCAAAATGTATCCAAGATTGAACCCATAGTGCTCCAAATGTCTTTGACTTTATAGCCTTACAAGATGAAATCTAGATCCTTGAAAGATGGATCAGATTTGCTAAAAATAGTCAAATCAAAATAGATACAACAAGTGTAGGATGAGATCCTATAAAAATGGATCTAGAATACTAAACATGGAAAGTCAAAACAAAATAGGAAAATATCCTATCTAAGGAGTCAAACTCTATCTTGATAGCCCTCATATCCTCCAAACTCTTTGACAAATGTACAAGACCTTCCAAGGTTGATGAATCTTCATAAGAAAATTGAATTTGCCGCCTTTGGCAAAAAAGACAATATTTTGCTCGTGAACTAGGTCACCATTTTCACTTTTCCACCTTAAACATTTAATACATCAAGATAAAACCTTAAATCTAATCTATTTAATTATTATGCATCTTTAAAACCAACCTTGAAAGATTTGGTTGAGAAAAAGTTAGATCTGGCCAAAAATATGACCTTCCTACCATGTAACAGGTTTCGGTGGTTAAGAGATAAAAATCTGGGCATGTTAGCCACCGAAAAAATCTGCTTTCGGTGGTTAAGAGAGAAAAATCTGGGCCTGTTAACCACTGAAACCTGTAACTTTCTGGAAATGTTTAAAATCTTCAAAATGTATTACCTGGATTTGCTTCTATCTTCACCCTTTTGTTATCTCCGAAGTTGGATCAAATCCTTGGTCAAGATCCTGCTTTGCAACCATTGTTTCAACTTGGTTCTAGGTGCTCATAATTTTTCAAATAAACATGACCACCTAACACCAATGCCTTTTTGTTCTGAAACATTTGTCTAGGAAACAAAATATGGGATCCATTTTGTATTCAGGTGTATTGAAACAAGAAGAAATATCCTCTGCCCTATACTGAAATATTCTAGTACTTTTGGAAGTGTAACCACAAAGCCTCCTGTAATAAATTGCAAAGGATCTAAGGTGGAAAAAATGGTGAACAAAAACAACTTCATTAGTATGAACATGATTCTTAGAGACTTCACAAAGAATCATCTATGTATCTTCGACAACAACAATAATGTTTGATATATCATGATAAGATCGATATCTTCTTCCAATAGCTGGAGATATCCATAAACATGTGGAAATATATTCAAACATCTATTCATTCGAGCTCTTTAGATCTTGCCATGATTCTCCACTTTGGATTCAAGCTTGAATGAATAATTAGTTGATACTCGCTTTACACATGTGACTGAGCATCCCATAATCAATCCATGTCTGTGCACACCTCTGACCTCTAAGACAATCAAGTCTTTGCTATAAAAGTCTGCAAGCTCAAGAAGATCTTCTTGCATATCTTCTGTCAAGCTCCCAAGATCAATATCATGATCATATATGATGGAAAAGGAATCTATAAAATGAAATTGTTTCTTGTTTGTGCTGAATAATATTGGGTTATCCATCACAACAAAACATAGTTTAGATCTTTTCTGTATTGAATCTTATGAGGAGATAGAGCCTCAGTATGCACTGAATAAAACAAGTTATGATAAGCTCTGATCAATCTTTTCTAGGATCAGTGACTATTCAAAGGTGTAGATAAATCATCTGGATGAAGAATTTCCTTTTCATCCCCAACAATGCTTATAACATGCACTCTGTGCATAGTCAGCTAAACAAGGTGTTTCCAGACCATGATAGAAAACCAAATAGATTTCATATATAGGTTAGCTAAAAAATGTGCTTGCTTATGACCGAAACAAGGCCATTGGAACAGTTGGCAATATTGCTTGACACCTGCAAAATACTTACAGTATGCTCATCGACAACTGGATAACAACTGGAAAATTGACATTTTGATCACTCTATGTTCTGCATTTAAGGGTTTATATATATGAATATTTCCTTATATAATGTTTCACAAGAGAAAGTAGATACTGTCGTGTTTTGTTTTAATGCCACACATCCAGATTCCACAACCATATGTTTTACAACAATGGGGTAAAGGAATTTGCTTCCAGCTAGCAAACTTGGGTTGATGCTTCTTTATTTCCTTCATCTCAAAAACCTGCAACTTCAGACCTATTGTACCTATTCAACATCTATACCAAGTTCATTTATATTTTCTTGACGAGATGCTGCATCTACAAAACTTGGCAATTTGAGTATTCTGAAATACCGCATTTCTGAAAACAATACCTCATCTTGCAGGGAACTTTTGACTGCCTTCCCAAGCTCTAAATTCATATCTGAAAGTACCATTGGAAATCTTAGGATGTCTATTTTTCAATCGACTATTTGAGTGTGTGAAACAACCTTTCCACGACTGATAAAATTGATTTTTCCCGAGGCATTTTATTTCTGGAAAACTTGCACTTTCGGTGGTTAAACTAGCCCTGAATTTCACCTGTTAACCACCGAAAGCTTTGTTTTCAGTGGCTAATGAATGCCTATGGGTTCACCTAAGCCACCGAAACCTGTAATTTCTATTTCTTGAAAAGAAGATCAAATGCAATGTTTATTTTGAACTTATTTACAAACAACAAGCTTTCAAATAAGCCTAGAAAGAATTCCAAATAAAATTTTCAAGTATTTTCTATCACCTAAAATGACAAAACTTGACGATGCTATTTTAAGAGATAACAAATGGCTCCTAATCGGGGATTGAATCCTCCCAAAGAGGTTCCAAGAACAAGAAGACATGTGCCTGTCCATTTAACCTAAAAAATTTGCCACCTGCTCAGCAATCATTCACGATTTGTATTGTGTCTAGTCCATTGGGATATGGAGTCATCTGGCCTGAGCAACTTATATTCAGACAACCTGTAGCCTACTTTTCTTATTCAACCAATAACTAAAAACAATCTAAGTGCTCATATGAAGAGCTTATTCTTCTACCTATCCCTATTGCTAACCAAATCTAAAATTTGGTCAGGTAAACGCAGATTTCCATAACAGCCATTTGAGCAACTTCAAAATCGTGATGAATTTATCTCTATCACTTCTTAATAGAAAATAACTTAAACATATTAGCAGTAGTAAATAATCTCTCAGAAATTCATACTCACCCGTGGAAATTGATGAATGAATGAAATCTAGAACTTTCATAGGGTCTGAAATAAGTAATTCTATCAAATCGGCCACCGGGTCTCTAAAATCAAGATCAAAAGCATTTTGATATATGAAAAATGACTGCCCTTCCATGACTGGCTCTCTGTTTGTAGATAGATGTATTCCTTGGAAGTCTTCTTACTGTCCCAACTAAGAATTGAATGTGGACTGTTCTTCCTCTATCAAATGAAAATACAAAATCAACTGCTGATTAGAAACTTTCTGTTCTTCACCTTCCTCCTCATATCTGCTGAAAATTGCCTTGGTCTGCAAATCAAAAAGATGATGGTTGCCTTTAGAATCTGCTACAGTTCTGAGACTGCCACCTGCTAATGTGTCAATCTGATAATCATCTTTGGGGTTTTCAAAGCGAACAATCTCATCTTCATGACAACCTAAGTCAGTAGATGCATTTAATACAATTTCAAAAACATCAATGCTATGGTTATCCTCCCGAAGATCATCAATATCTTGGTTACAATGATAGATGTCCCCTATTGCAACATACTCTTTGAATCTATCATTAACCACATCATGTATACATTTATGATCATCTCTCTGTGTAGCTAAAGAAACCAGCTCTTCCAATTCATAACAATCAGACTTAAGGATCGTAAGAGAGCGTTTAGTTTCTTTATTATCCATTTGTAGTTCATGTTGATGGGAAAACACAACATATTGAAGATCATTTACGGGATGTGGCATATTATGAGGGAGATATCTTTCTATATTTACGTCTTCAAGCCTACAATGTAATTCATATTCATCACAACAATTATCAAATGCAAACTCATCTGAAAAATACCTTTTGCAGTGCTCAGTGAATGCTTTGTGAAAATCCTTCAATGATGAAATGATGGAAGGAGGTAAAGAAAAATACCACTAACGTGCATCACCATACAATGAAAACATGACCATCTTCATATGAACATCTTCATGCTGTAGATCTAATAGATCCATGCACTCATGAAACTTGAGGAGGTGTTCTACAGGATTGTCTTCTTTCCTCTCTTTGAAGCTAGGTAGAAAATCTCCCCATTCTGACATATCAGGAATTGGATGTGGGAAACCAAGAACTGAAGAAAAATTGAGATGTGCAAACCTCTGAGCCAAAAGAGTAGCAAACGCCTTTGACATTTGAATATCGTGGAGTCGCCACTGAATCTGTCCTTCATGGAGTCGCCAGATAGATGATTACAACCAATGTAGTGTCCAACCTTTTTCTATCATCAAAGATCAGATCTATGTTGTCTCCCAAGTAAGTTGAGCTTCAATATCCTCTCCCCGGCAACGACGCCAATTTGTTATCACTCCAAGAAACTCTTTGGGGTTGTAGGCCAAAGATTCTTAGTAACTCAAGAATATGGTAAACTTGGTATGCTTGGAACAATGGGATAACTCAATGACTAATGAAATGGACAACTCCTCATACATTTGAATAAGACAGTGCTTTTAGAAATCAATAATCAGACAAGATAGCTTAAACATGGGATGAAGAATACTAATCTTGATAACCAAATACAACTAGGTGTAGGGTCAATACAAGATAGCAAGAAGTCCTTCAATTCAAGTTTATGAGCTTAATAAAGAGATGACAGTCTTTAGAAGCTAAGACAAACTGAAGTAAAGTATAGAAAGATAAGATGCATGAGCAATTCTGATATTGAAGACAAAATAAGACTGTGATTCTATTATCAAATAAGAGTCTATAATAGTAGCAAAACATATCCAAGATTGAACCCATAGTGCTCCAAATGTCTTTGGCTTTATAGCCTTACAAGATGAAATCTAGATCCTTGAAGGACGGATCAAATTTGCTAAAAATAGTCAAATCAAAATAGATACAACAAGTGTAGGATGAGATCCTATAAAAATGTATCTAGAATACTAAAAATGGAAAGTCAAAACAAAATAGGAAAATATCCTATCTAAGGAGTCAAACTCTATCTTGATAGACTTCATATCCTCCAAACTCTTTGACAGATGTACAAGACCTTCCAAGGCTGATGAATCTTCATAAGAAATTCAAATTTTCCACCTTTGGCAAAAAAGACAATATTTTTCTCATGAACTAGGTCACCATTTTCACTTTTCCACCTTCTTAAACATTTAATACATCAAGATAAAACCTTAAATCTAATGTATTTAATTATTATGCATCTTTAGAAACCAACCTTGAAAGATTTGGTTGGGAAAAAGTCAAATCTGGGCAAAAATATGACCTTGTTGCCATGCAACAGGTTTCAATGGTTAAGAGATAAAAATTTGGGCTTGTTAACCAGCGAAAAGCTCTGCTTTCGGTGGTTAAGAGAGAAAAATCTAGGCGTGTTAACCACCAAAACCTGTAACATTCTGAAAATGTTTAAAATCTTCAAAATGTATTACCTGGCTTTGCTTCTATCTTCACCCTTTTGTTATCTTCGAAGTTGGATCAAATCCTTGGTCAAGATCCTTCTTTGCAACCATTGTTTCAACTTATTTCTAGGTGCTCATCATTTTTCAAATCAATATGACCAACTAACACCAATGCCTTTTTGTTATGAAACATTTGTCTGGGAAACAAAATATGGGATCCATTCTATATTCAAGTGTATTGAAACAAGAAGAAATATCCTCTGCCCTATACTGAAATCTTCCAGTACTTTAGGAAGTGTAACCACAGAGCCTCCTACAACAAATTGCAAAGGATCCAAGGGGGGCAAAATTGGTGAATAGCAATAGCTTCATTAGTATGAACATGATTCTTAGAGACTTCACAAAGCTTCAACTATGTATCTTCGACAACAACAATAATGTTTGATATATCATGATAAGATTGATATATTCTTCCAACAGCTGGAGATATCCATAAACATGTGGAAATATCTTCAAACATCTATTCATTTGAGCTCTTTAGATATGGCCATGATTTTCCACTTTGGGTTCAATCTTGAATGAATAATCAGTTGATACTCGCTTTACACATGTGACTGAGTAGCCCATAATCAATCCATGTCTATTCACACCTCTAACCTCTAAGACAATCAAGTCTTTATTGTAAAGGTCTGCAAGATTAAGAAGATCTTCTTGCATATCTTCTTTCAAGTGCCCAGGATCAATATCATGATCATATATGATGAAAAAGGAATCTATAAAATCAATTTGTTTCTTGTTTGTGTTGAATAATATTGGGTTATCCATCACAACAAAACATAGTTTTGTTTTTTTCTGTATTGAAACTTAGGAGGAGCTAGAGCCTCAGTATGCACTGAAGAAAACAAGTTTTGATGAGCTCTGATCAATCTTTTCTGGGACCGGTGACCGTTCAAAGGTGCAGAGAAATCATCTAGATGAATTATTGCCTTTTCATCCCCAACAATGCTTATAACATGCACTCTCTGCATAGTAAGCTAAACAAGGTGTTTCTAGACCCTGATAGCAAACCAAATAGATTTCATATACAGGTTAGCTGAAAAATGTGCTTGCTTATGACCGAAACGAGGCCATTGGAACAGTTGGCAGTATTGCTTGACATCTGCAAAATACTTACAGTATGCTCATCGACAACTAAATAGAAACTAGAAAATTGACATTTTGATCACTCTATGTTATGCATTTAAGGGTTTATATATATGAATACTTCCTTATATAGTTCTGCACAAAAGAAAGTAGATACCATCCTATTTTTTTTTAATGCTACACATCCAAATTCCACAACCATATGTTTTACAACAATGGGGTAAAGGAATTTGCTTCCAGCTAGCAAACTCAGGTTGATGCTTCTTCATTTCCTTCAAATCAAAAACCTGCAACTTCAGACCTATTGTACCCATTCAAAATCTATACCAAGTTCATTTATATTTGCTTGACGAGCTGCTGCATCTACAGAACTTGGTAATTTCAGTATTCTGAAATACCACATTTCTGAAAAACGCTACCTCATCTTGCGAGGAACTTTTGAATGCCTTCCTAAGCTCTAAATTAAGATCTGAAAGTACCATTGGAAATCTTAGGATGTCTAGTTGTCAATCGACTATTTGATCATGTGAAACGACCTTTCCACAGCTAAGAAAATTGATTTTTCACAAGGCATTTTATTTCTGGAAAACCTGTACTTTCGATAGTTAAACTAGCACTAAATTTCGCCTATTAACCAACGAAAGCTCTGTTTTCGGTGGCTAATGAACACCTACGGGTTTTTCTGAGCCACCGAAACCTGTAATTTCTATTTCTTGAAAAGAAGATCAAATACAATGTTTATTTTGAACTTATTTACAAACAACAAGCTTTCTAATAAGCCTAGAAAAAATTTCAAATAAAATTTTCAAGTATTTTCTATCACCTAAAATGAAAAAACTTGGCGATGCTATTTTAGGAGATAACATGTTTGATGAAATAGGGTTTATGCCTCCATTGGGTCATGGGGTATGTTTTATAAAGATATATATCATAGAATAGATATAGATATTCTCTTCACAGGGAAGGATAATGACACTATTGGATTCTTTACAAATAATGTGATGGATAGCAGAAAAGGCGAGATTGTCAATTAAAATAAGGAAGCAATTAATAATTTCTTTATTGTAACATCAGAAGATAAACATTTAGATATTTAAAATCTCAAAAATAGATTACACAAAGGTAAATTCTACAACTTTAACTCCCTTTAAATGATCAGATCAGAAAATAGGATGATAACTAAGAAATATAAGCATTCAATGAAGAAAGAGAAAAACTTCACCAACAGTTAACATGCAAGAATCCTGTGAAACGTGTCTTTGTATTACTAGAAGATATCTTGATAAACATTACATTGATTACAACTTGCTAGGGCGTAAAGATCAATCCTCATTACTTCAAAGTTTGAAGTATATATAATCAAAATTACAAAATACCCTGTCATTAATGATCAGGACGTGACAGATTCTGAATCTAACTAACTAGCTAACAAGATACAAAAATTTAGGAACTGTCGATGATGTGTCAAATTCTTCATGTTGATTCTGGGGAAGGCCGTTGGTGAGTCACCCACATGACTTTAACATATATGCATTCTGACTCAACTTAGACAACTCGTCTCCTACTCGATCAAATTGCACAACTCTTCCCATCTTAGCTGACTGGGAATGGTCAGTTTGAGCAGTCTCTGGTATATTTCATCCACTTCTGTGTACTTGGAAAAAGTCAGTTTGACCATGAAAATATACTTGATCTCATGCTTTATGCTGAGGTCTGGCTTCAAAGTCTCCAAGAATGACTTGCTCATTATACTGTCTTATATCCCTAAGAAATTGGAACTATCCTTTCCCATTGTAGCTATCTTCTGCTTGTAGTCTGGAAGGGTCATCAACTTGTCATTCAGAACCATTAAACAAGGAAGACCTTTCTTCTGTAAGGCATCAATATTGCTTAAGAACCTCTGAAATTCAATGTCCATGTTTCAGACTTTCTCCTCCATCTGCAACATCAACTCCTTTTTGGTTAGAGCCTTCTTGATTTCAAGGATGGCTTCTGTCCTGTCTTCGATTTTCAGGTGTTCTAGATCTTCCTTGGTCTTCAAATTCAGAAATCGAATGATTTCATTTGATTTGGTGGGCATTTCCCCCAACTCTCCTTTTATCTTGTTGATAGCCTATTTTATCCTTAGCACCAGTTCATTTTGTTCGAACATGATCTACACCATAGGCCAGATTTTGTTTACGAATTTGGAGATATCCATCCAAACATTCCCCTTGGCTTCAGCAAGTGTTTTTCATGCCACTGTTTTCTTTTTGCAGCTGCTGCAATTCATGTTTGATATTTTTTGTTGTTTTCTTCTCCATGTTGTAGCTTGTCTCGTAAGAATAATTGAGCTCCTGAAGGCTCTGAACTTCCTTTTTCAGTCTGTTGATTTCCGTTCCTTGTAGGTTCATCTCCTCCATGGATTTTTCTAACTCCATAGTCTTTTCCAGAGCGGTCAATGGGTTGGATAATGTAATTTATGTTGTGGTATTTGTTGCTATGGTTATTGTGCTAACTCTGGTGAGGGGAACTACACTCAGTGGAATGAATTTCATAGGTGTTGCATGTTCCTTCTCTTTTACCAACCTCTCCAGCTCTGCTTCCATCTCTCTTAACTGTGCATTATGCTCCATGATCCATTTGAGCATCTCATACTTCTCACCTTCTGTCTCAGCAATCTCTTTGGCATGTGAGTCTTCTATAGGTGTCAATTTCAGTTGCTTTCTCAAGGATTCTATGTCAGTATTCTTTCTCTTGAGTACCTCCTCAGTGGCTTTCACATTTGAGGGGTCATACCCAATCTTCAACACCAATTCCTCTAAGGAATTTATTATGTTGTCGTTTGCAAAAGATGATATCTTCTCCAATTTTAACTGAGTCTGAACATTGTTTAGAGAAACTTGTAACTTAGAGGCATAAGTAGAAGCATTTTCCAATGTAGAGAAAATCATTTCTCTCATTTTCCTTTGCAGATCCATCTGATCGGCTGGGTGTACATCTCTAGTGTTGAACTCAAACGTTTCCCTTTTGTAATCAGTTATTTCTTTTGGATCGGGCACTTGTGCCTACAAAAAGGCCATGTGAATTCTACCTTTCTCTGTATCAAAATATGATAAAAGTCTATGTTGTGCCATGGACGTTTTCTTTCAAAATTGAGCATAGGTGTTGCTGGTCAGCATCTGATTCTTCTTCTTGATCATATCCTATTTCTCAAAAATACTCAATTTTGCACCTCCTTTATTTGGCTGGTCGACTAGTGAAGTGTTAGTCTACTTCTTGGATGAAGAGGTAGACATGATTTGTTGGTTGCTTGATATAATAGGTGAATGATCACCTTTCATAACTATAGTGGACTGGGTTTCCTTTTCACCAGTCGTGTCAATTGTATGACTGGATTTTGGCCTTTTGTTATGTACCTAGAAATCCTCAGCCAAGACTTCTGTGACTGAAGGGGAAGTGTTCTTCCTAGGTATTTTCTCCTTTGGTACATGTGGTGTGGTTGTTTGCGAGATAATAACTGAAGGAGACTGATGTCATACCTCATCTAGAGTGTTCACCTCCCACTTCCTTTGATTCACAAACTTATTTAACTTGGGCTTAGGTGTATGAACATACAAGATATTTTTATTATTCACTCTCATCTCTGAGATGATCCCACATAGATCGTAGTGCCATGAGAAACTTGTTTCAAACTTCATTTCCCTCAAAGGTTTATTTTCCTCTTCCTTGAGAGCTCGACTATTGAAGATAAACGATCCTATCTGCCCCTTAATCCTCAGTTGTTGTTTCTTCTTCAGAGACACAAAGTGTATATCATCTGAATTTATCATTTGTCATATATATTCTAGGGAAAATATCCTAACAGGAAAATACTTGGGCAACTTGTATGGAGCTAATTCACACCCGTATACTTTGATTTGTATGTGATTTTTATATAGGTACCAATATCCCGTATTTACGAGATTTGAGAGGTGTAAGATTCTTTGGATCTCTTCATTTATCCTTGGCTCTGGTCTCCCACTGAGCATGCTCACCACTGGATGGTAAAACTGCTCGATGAACTGTTTGAAGATGAAATATGTGGAGTTCCTTCTGAGAAGTAAAGTCCAATATGTTATTTCCTGTGGTTTGTTGTCCTTTTCCATTTTCTGCATCAGGAAGGAGAAATTTTTTTCTTGAAAGAAGGTGAACATGTAAGCCAACATTGAGGAATACCGGAACATGTCCTCTGTGGCAAATTTAGAAATTTTATCGTGGATGTTTTCTGCTAGGAAAGTGTTGTAGTCAAACTGGATGGTGGCCTTTTCCTCAGCAGAGAAAATGGATAGGAACCCCAATATAGGTTCATCTACCCATTCATCTAAAAAATAACCAAGTAGACAACAAAGTGATGAAATTACTTGGTTTCCCTTTTCTGAGAATAGGGAAGAATGATACGGGGGATTTTTCTTGGGGATTTGAGCATCTCGTGGGAGGAAAATCTCAAAGATCTGGGTTCTTTGAGGAAAAGACAGATTCTGGTAAAAATCTATTAGGATTCAAGGTTGAAAGGGGAGGTAGATTCGGCTCTAGATATTTGCATCCTCTGATCAATGGCCTCTAGTGTGATAAAGAAAAGAGTTTCTCTGGAAGAATAAACTACAGCTCTTTGGTCGAGGAGGTAAAGAGCTTGACATTTGAGGGTGAATTCGGTGAAATGATGGACTTAGGGAAAGAGATACAGAGGAAGATTGGAATCCCAGAGCCCAATATCATCGCTTTGATCTAGGAATGTGTCTTTAAACTATCACTGCAATTTTGCGAAATCAAATTCGCACCTGGTCTCTAAGATCAAATAATCCTTGTTGGCTAATGGGATCTGGTCGAGGTCGACATGAGGTGGGAGGAACATATTTTCCTCGACCTATGATTTTTTAGAATTTGGTGCCATTGCTTCCAACGGTACCTACAATTGAAACAAAAATGTTAGCGGGTAATGGCTATGGATGGGTTGATGACTGGATCAGTGGGGGGGAAAAAGTTGTCTGGTGTGCGGAGTGAGTGAACAGTGTGCAAATGGCAGAACAAGGGCTAGTTTTCAGTGAACGGGTATCCATTGGGTGCAAGGGAAATGTCAGCAGGCTAACGAATATGTTAGTTAGTAGTAAATGGCCCACGAATCATTTGAAGTGTGAGATGGCAGGTGAAGGATGGGTGACGGGTGTGACAGGGTGATGTGGGGGTTGCTGATTAGAGAATGCAAAGTGTGAGGTAACTTGTGACGAGTGACTATGTAGGATGAACTAACAGAGTTATGAGATGAGACCTGTAGGGGAAGGTAGTGGGGTCTGACATCATGAAGCGACAACGTTATGTCAGAAGGGTGGTAAGTGGTAAGTGGTTTTGGAGCGGAGGGCTTCTGATGCAAACGATTCATGCCACATTAGGGTGGGGTCCACTAGGAAAAACCACTTCATTCCATACCCCCCCCATCATTAAAGGAATAATGGTCAGGGGGTCTAGAAACTCTTGGTAGTTGTTCATCTGCACGTCGTGTGTTGGACCATAGATCTATGTGCTCTTGTTGATCATCATTCTGGACCCCCCTGCCCTCCCCCACCATTAAAGGTAGAATGGTCTAGGGGGTCCAGAAACTCACCTCAGCCATAGATCTAGGCGCCAATAGCTCTACCATAGATATACGTACCATCTTTAATCTCTAGGCATGATTTAATATGTGCAAAAAAACTTAGGCTTAGCATTTTTTTGTGGGTTTTATGCATTGTTTCCCTTTCTTTTGTCAACATGGGGTTAGGAAAACACCTCAAACTTCAGAATCATACATTTTCTTCGAACACCATACAAAATTTATTGAAATAAAAGTTGGCTAGCCTATGTCCTATCCTACCTACCTACACCTTTAGCGCAGATTAAACTGTTGGGATAATAAATTACTCTATCCTGGGGTTGTTTGATCAAGATTGAACAGTCTCATCAAATTTATTCACTAACTAACCTATCTACTTGGCTAAGATTAAAAAATTTAGCCAAGCTTATTCACTAAGCCTATCAACATCAATTCAAAAGGAACTAACCATGTTTAAACAATATGGATCAAGTCATTGTTATTTCATGGGGCTTTGTTCATTTTTTCTTCTATTCCCTCTTTTATTCTCTTTTCATTTTTTCATGTTCTTTTTTCTTCTTTTTTCTTTTCTTTTCTTTTCTTTTATTTTTCTTTTCAAATCATTTGGAGGATGAAACATTATTTAAAATCCAAATAACATTACAAGGATAAAATTTTCAGTCACCAGTTGATCATATAAATTATAGGGTTATAACAACGGCTCCACCCAGTGACGGTACTCTCCTTGTGAAATACCAAGAATCCTTCTTCGTGATGTCTTGAAAAATTTACTCTAGAGCTTCTTTTGCTACTTGATTTGTTTAAATTTTGAAATTTTTTATGGCATTGTCCAATGGCTTAGGGCCTTCTCTACATGCTTCAACCATCTGATCAACATCACCCATTCATAAACTGCAAGTAAAGGAAAATGGTTTGTACAATGAGAATGGGTGGAAAGTGCCTTTACTGAGGTGGTGAGTAGTGCTTCAACATCCTGCCATTCACAGGTTCGCATGGCAAGTCTGTAGCATAACTATTCTTGAGAAAAAAATTGTTGTTTCCTCTGAATGCCTAGATCATGAAGGGGCCTCTCCATAGGCTATCAAACTTTCCATGTTTACCCTTGTCTTCATTCCTAGCATCCCAACTCAGTATGAAATCACTATTCTTGATGTTCTCCTGGATGACCTGAGTTTTGTTGTATACTTCTTCCCTGGACTGTTACAAATGGATCATCTGGTTTATTCTTTTTTGGGAATCAGTCGACTCAACTTGCATCTCTTACAAAAGTTTCATGACTGGGACCACCAAAGAGGTAGGAAAAATGGCTTCAGTACCATAGATCAACTAGTATGGAGACATACCAATTGACCCCTTAGTGGTTAGTCTGTCGGCCCAAAGCGCAAAAACCAACTTATTATGCCATGACTTCTTATTTTCTTGCAGTGTCTTCTTAATAATATTCACCAGGGTTTTATTGGAAGACTCGGCCAACCCATTTCCTTGAGGGTAATAATCTATGGAATGTCCCAACGTAATGTGATACTGGCTACAAAAATCTATGATCTTTTTGGACCGGAAGGCTACTACATTGTCAGCTATAATTTTTCTAGGGTATCCGAAACGAGGCAAAATATGATGTTCTAGAAATTTCATGATAACATAATCAATAGCTTGCCTGCATGGTACAACTTCGATCCATTTCATAAAATAGTCAGTAGCAGTGAGAATCCACTTGTGTTGGCTAGAAGAAGGAGGGTGTATCTCTCTAATGAAATCCTAACCCCATTGTTGGAAAGGAGATTCAACATATATGGGTTTGAGAGGCAAGGGCAGGAGCTTATTTTTACCTTCAAACACTTGACATTTATAGCACAAGGTGACTTTATGATGTACATTTGCGAACAATGTGGGCCAGTAGAATCCAGCTCTGAGGATCTTATTTGTTGTATTCTTCCAACTCAGATGCCCACCACACTCTCCTGCATGAAAATATTGTAAAACCTTGTCATCTTCATCTTTTAATAAGAAATTTAATAAAATAACTCCAGGATCTTTCCAATAAGGATTACCTTCTAGAATACAAAATTTTAATGCTTTTAATTTCAAAAACCTCACTTTGGTTTTAGTCAGACTAGGGAGAGCATGTAATTTGAGTAAGACAAATATCATGTCTGCATACCATGGAGAGTCTAGAAATACCTCCTTCATGCTTGGAGTCACCTGCTCTCCCTACTCATCAACTGCAGCTAAGAAATTAATATCTAGAGCATGGAAATTAGATTCATCCATCAACTTTGCTAGACCTTGACCTTTGATCAGTTTAGTAGGCTTAATATCTAAATCGTATTCTAGAATAACAACAATCCACTTTCCTCTTCTACCATCTGGATTATCCCGAGTCATAATATCCTTTACCACTGCATTTGGAACATAGGAAATTGTATGGGAATGGAGAATATAGACTCTGAAGTATTTTATGGCTTTCACCAAGGTGAAATCTTGTTTCTCCATTATTTTATAATTTAACGTAGCATCTCTCAAAGATTTACTGAAAAAGGCTATGGGTTGTTCATACCCTTCGTTGTTTTTCTGCAATAGTACTGTTGCGATGGTGTGTTTGGATGAAAAAGAGAAAAGGTAAAAATCTATGATAAAGTCTAGACTAATCAACAATGGAGCTTGTGTGAGTGCATGCTTAACCTATTCAAAAGACTACTTGGATTCAATGTTCCATTTTATTTTTTTGTCCTTTTTCAAGATATTGGTGATGTTCTTGAGAAGTTCGTCCAGTTTGGGTATGAATCTCCTTAGGAAGTTTATTTTTCCAATGAAAGATTGTAGCTCTTTAATATTCCTAGGGTGTTCCAGTTTTTGGATGGCCTCTATTCTGCTGGGATCTATTTTTATTCTGTACTTAGAGATTATGTGTCCCAACAATTTTCCTTCTTCTAACCCGAAAAGGCTATAAATAAATGAAAACAATTATGTCGTCCAAATAAATGACTATAAATATGCCAAGCTCATCCACAAAATCAATGTCCAATACTCTTTGGAAGGTGGCCCCAGCATTCATCAAACCAAAAGGTATCTTCACATACATGCAGGTTCCCCAAGGTGTGGTAAAATTTCTTTTCTCCTGGTCATCTGGGTCGACGAAAACCTAATTATAGCTTGAGAAACCATCTACTAAGGAAATTTTTCTTGCTCCAACTACCTTTTGTAATATGTGGTCCATTTTAGGCAACGGGTAATTGTCTTTTAGGGAGACCTTGTTCAAGTTTCAGAAATCAATGCAAAGCCTGATTTCTCCAGTTTTATTTCTTGTCCAAACCAGATTAGAAACCCATTTGGAAAATCTTAGGGGAACCATGATTTTAGCATCATACATCTTTTTGATTTATTTCTCTATCAGGGGGAGTAACTTGGGATTTATTCTCCTAAGTTTTTGCCTGAAAGGTTTGTGTTCTTCTTTTATAGGAATCTGATGTTGTATGATACTTGTGTCGTATCATTTTAAGTCTTCATAACCCCAGGAAAAAACATCCACATATTCCTTAAAAATTTCAATGTACCTGCATTTTTTCTCAGGGGGTAGATATTTGGAGAGTTTATCATCTTGGGTTTTTCTTCTGTTCTTATGTTGCATTCTTCGACCTCTTTACCACAAGCTTCATTTTTTTATTTTTTTTTCTACATCGTTAAAATTGAACAAGTCTTCTAGCGGAACTAGACCTCTAGGTAACACATTACTTTTCAAATGTAGAATACCAGAATCTATCTCATTTTCATTCAATTCATCTGCATCTATTTTACTTTCATTGAACTCTTTGGAATCTATGTTATTTACACTACCACTTTCAGAAATAGATTTATTTACAATCTCGTCATCATTTTCTAAATCTATGTTTGTACATTCGAAATCATTCTTACACTGTAGGAAGTCTTTAATTTGATCGTCATTTCCAAATACCTACCAGTATCTAATGTTGTCAGGAACAGTTGGTCTGCACTTCACCTCCACCATGTACTTGCGTGTGGGATGAAAAGGAATTTTACAGGTATATGTTGACGTAGCCAGCCCGTGTGCCAGTATGTTTTGTCCTCTAGGCATCACCTGCAAGTCAATTTCAGTAAAGCATTGAAGAGAATCCAAAACAACATTTCTATAAGCCTTAAGTCTGGGGTGTTTAGCTGCATACTCACCTTTGATTTGCTTGATAATTAGTTCAGAATCACCCCTTACCATGATCTATTTGGCACCAACTTTCTTTAGTAGTTTCAGGTCGAGCATTAGAGCCTCGTACTTAGCTACATTATTAGTGCATTGGAAATTCAGTTTGTAAGAATGACTTTCAGAATACCTTGATCTGTGATTATGCAACCAAAATCCATCTCTAGCTCCTTCTTTACTCACAACACCATCGAAATCCATGCTCCAAAAATCCGTTGGCAGTTCTTCCCTCTCTACCATTTCCACCCTTCTTTCCTCAATGATTGCTTTACTTTCTTTCAAATCATGTGTATCATCTTCCAACTGAGCAATTTGTTCTTCCACATAACCATCATTGTATAGAATGAAAGAGTCTAGATCAGAGTGTGTAGAGTACAATGGATAGTTATCTAACATTTCCTGACTACTGACCATATACTTCATCAAGGTTTCTCTATACAGTCTCCTTTGTTGTCCGAATATCGGGATGGTGGCATAGGACATATCTAGCCGTAGGGTTCCTTTTAGCTTAGCCCCCCATGATGTTGACAGTAACATACCATATTTTTGGGGAATATCTGCAACTACTATATCCATTACCATACTCTTTGCTGGGATTTGAACTAATGTAATGCATAAGTCTTTGATCAGGCCTATACATTTAACCTTGATGGAATTGAAAGAATGCAAATCTTTGTAGGATCTAGTGACCTCGAGCCCCAACTTTTCCATCACGACTTTGGGCATCAGGTTGTGAGAAGCACCCAAATCCAACATAGAATTGTGTAATATGAGATCGTGGATGTTTAGGCTGATGTAAAAAGGGGCCACGACACCATTATCAGTTTGACCATCAACTTCAAGACCAAACAAGAGCTCTGGTCGGTCATCAACAAGATTTATTGTGTCTGAGTGATTTACCGATCCAACATTCAAAGCCTTAGTACCTATCTTGGGTTCAATGCTTTAATCACCTGAGACCTGTAAGTGTTCTTGTTCATCAGCTCGGAGAGGGGAATGGCAATTTTTAATTAGCTAGTTCCCCTTCAAGGCTGAATGTAGTGGACGGTTTGCTTAAGGTATGTACTTCTGGTTTATCTATCAGAATTATATGGTCGGGTGCACTTGGTTGACTGATTGATGAAACTTCAGCCTGATTTTCTCTTTGTAGTATTTCTGGACTTTTTTGTGTATGAGGTCTAGCCTTGTTTCTCACAGGGAATTTCTTGGGAAGGTTTTTCGAGGCTTTCTTATTTTCAATAGCATTTTTCGGAGAGTACTCATTTGTATTCTTTCTCCTTAGGTTATACTGTCTGTGAACCTCCATTATAGAATTCTCAAAGGCCTGTTGCTTTGATTTCTTAGCTTCTTCATTTACCTCTGTTTGTGAAAGAAGGAACATCTCGTGCTCTTCCTGGGTGAGGAAAATGGATTCATGATTGTGATCGTGATCACCCATTAGGTTTATATGAGTGTCATCAAACTCCTCGATTTCCTCCTCCCCATCATTGGCGTAATTCTCCTAGAGGGGAGGTCAGATCTATTGATCAGGCCCCCTTTGCTCTCTTTGATCTCTAGGATCTCTTTGCCTGATCTAGGGTGGATTTCTTCTGAAGTTTGGGTTTCGAATTTGAGGAGCGGCTTGGTTCTTCCTAGGTGGTTTTCGATTAGTTACAGTGAGGATCTCCATCATTTTCTCCATAGATCTGGCTAGAGAATCTAGTTTGGCATATGATGAGGAAGTAGAAGGATATTCTTTGATAGTGACTCTCCTTTTTGTTTTCTGCCTGGCCCTTCTGGCCAAAATATTTTCTTCTACACTAACAACACTTTTTGCATGTCTTCTAGATTTTCAACATTTCTCTCTCTTAGTTGATAAGACATATCTGCGTCAATTCCATTAGGGAATTTTATTAATGCCAAACCTTGTGGTGGTTTGATATCAGTTGGAATTGCATTGTACAAATTGTTGAAACAAGTGTAAAAATCTTGCACTGTCCCTCCTTGGTTTTGTCTGATGTTCTCATATTCTGACAGGATCTGGAGAGGATTTTTCTTCACCTCCCACCTGTCAAGGAAAGCTCGATGAAAAAAAAAAATGTCAATTATGGTAGCAACAAGTAAGGCCTTGAACCATTTTTTTACATCTCAAGTCAAAATCTGTGCAAATACTCTCATCTGTACATTAGCTTCATCCACTTCTTGTAAATCAAAATAATCATTCATTTTGTCAACATGTTGCTGCGCATTTAGAGTACCAGTACTATCAAACTGAGGGAGCTTGGTTTGATAATTTTCAGGCATGTCATGTAAAGGGGAAACCAACACCAATGGATCATATCTTTCTGCCATGATTGGTGGAGGGGTTTGAACCACAACCTGTGTGATAGGAGAGGTAGCGACTGAAATGGTACAAGAAGAAGGGTTGGGAGGAATTGAATGACCTAGTTTAGGTTTAACATAAACTGTTGCAATAGTTAAAACAGGAAGTTCGACCGACTGTTAGAGGTGGATTTTGTCTAAGTCTTGAGCAAGATTCACAACTAGGTATTCAAACTTATCATATTCGGGGAAAAAACATTGATCAACTTCAGCTCTGGGAGAGAGTATTTCAGGGGTCCTGGGCTGAAAGACCGTTTGATCTAAAACTATTTCACTGACAAAACTGTTAGAATTTGTCCTGAAAAGGCTTTGTTGAAAAGATATATCAAACTTGATATCTTGAAGAGCAACTAACTTCTTTGGGAGAGAAGGGGACCTTAGAAGTGGACTATGACTCCTAGAAACCTCTGCAGTGTTTTTATCCCTGAGTAATTTTGCGGGATTGTCTATTACTACTACAGGTTCTGGGTCTGGATGAGATCTGGTAAAAACTCTTTTGGGAGCCAGAATTCTAATTTTTATTTTGTTTTTATTTGTAAGAGAATCTTAAACTAATTATATACAAACTTTAAAAACCTCTTAACATTATCTCATTATATGTTTGGATTTTATGACTTGTTCAGAAATAAGGTTTTCTTTGTCTAAGGAAAAGAAATCGTAGGATTGAAAGATTGTTCGTTCCCTAGTATGGTCGCCACTATGTTAACACTCTGTAAATTCCCAGAGGTTATCGGGGGAAAAATAAATTTACCAGAGGCAACTTTATCCAACCACTTCGAAACTGGGATCTAGCCCTACCAATTTCAAAGAGGGATCTCGGTGTAATATTTAACTTTGTTTTAGTTTTCAGATATTAGGCTATTTAGATTAAATGAGATTGGGTTGTTTGTTTTTGTAAGTTGTCTAAAATAGGGTTTACGCCTCCACTGGGCTATGGGGTCTATTTTATAAAGATAGAGATCAAAGAACAAATATAAAGATTCTCTTCATAGGGCAGGATAATGAAACTATTGGATTCTTTAAAAATAAAGTGATGGATAGCAGAAAAGGCGAGATTGTCAATTAAAATAAAGAAGAAATTAAGAATTTCTTTATTGTAAAATCAGAAGATAAACATTTACATCTTTAAAAGCTCAGAAATAGAGTACACAAAGGTAAATTATACAACTTTAACTCCCTTTAAATGATCAGATCAGAAAACATGCTAATAACTAAGAAAGATAAATATTCAACAAAGAAAGAGAAAAACTTCACCAACAGTTAACACGCAGGAATCCTGTGAAACATCTCTTTGTATTACTGGAAGATATCTTGATAAAAATTATAGTTCTTACAACTTGCTAGGGCATAAAGATCAACCCTCATTACTTCAAAGTTTGAAGTATTTATAATCAAAATTACAAATGACCCTGTCAATAATGATCAGGATGTGACAGATTCTGAATCTAACTAACTAGCTAACAAGATACAAAAATTTAGGAACTGTTGATGATGTGTCGAATTGTTCATGTTGATTATGGAGAAGGTCGTTGGTGAGTCACCCACATGAATTTAACTTATCTGCGTGCTGACTCAACTTTCACACCTCATCTCCCACTTGATCAAATTGCACAGATCTTCCCATCTTAGCTGACTCGGAATGGTGACTTTGAGTAGTCTCCGGTATATTTCATCCACTTCTGTGTACATGGAAAAAGTCAATTTGACCATGAAAATATACTTTATCTCGTGTTGTATGCTGAGGTCTACCTGCAAAGTATCTAAGAATTCCTTGCCCGTTATACCTCCTTGTATCCCTAAGAACTTGGAACTATCCTTGGCCATTGTAGCTATCTTCTACTTGTAGTGGTGAAGCTTCATCATCTTGTCATTCAAAACCATTAAACCAGGAAGACCTTTCTTCTATAAGGTGTCAATCTTGTTGAAGAACCTTTGAACTTCGATTTCCATGTTCTGGACTTTCTTCTCCAACTGCAACATCAAACCTTTGTTGGCTGGAAACCTCTCGACTTCAAGGATTTTTTTTGTCCTGTCTTTGATTTTCAGGTCTTCTATCTCTTCCATGGTCGTCAAATTTAAAAGTCGAATGATTTCATTTGCTTCGGTGGGCATTTCCCCTAGCTCTACTTTTATCTTGTCGATAGCCTAGCTTCTCCTTTGCACCAGTTCATTTTGTTCGAACATGATCTACACCATAGGCCATATTTCATTTATGGATCTAGAGATATCCATCCAAATATTCTCCTTGGATTCAACAAATGTTTTTCCTGCCACTATTTTCTTTTGCAGCTGCTGCAATTCATGTTTGAGATTTTCTGATGTTTGCTTCTCCATGTTGTATCTTGTCTGGTAAGAAGACTTTAGCTCCTGAAGGCTCTCAACCTCCTTTTTTAGTCTATTGATTTCCATTTCTTGTAGGTTCATCTCCTCCATGGATTTTTCTAACTCCACAATATTTTCCAGAGCGGTCAGTGGGGTGGTTGATGGAGTTTCTGCTGTGGTAGTTGTTTCTATGGTTGTTGTGCTAACTCTGGTGAGGGGAAATTCACTCAGTGGAATGACTTCCATAGGTGTTGCCTATTTCTTCTCTTTTACCAACCTCTCCATCTCTGCTTCCATCTCTCTTAACTGTGCATTCTGCTCCATGATCAATTTGAGCATCTCATCCTTCTCACCTTCTGTCTAAACAATATATTTGGCCTGTGAGTGTTCTGTAGGTGGCAGTTTCAGTTTCTTTCTCATGGATGCTATGTCAACATTATTTCTCTTGAGTACCTCCTCAATGACTTTCATTTTTGATGGGTCATACCCAATCTTCAGCACCAATTCCTCTAAGGACTTTATTCTGTTGTCCTTTGCAAAAGATGATATCTTCTCCAATTTTAACTGAGTCTGAACATTGTTCAGAGAAACCTATAACTTAGCAGCAGAAGTAGAATCATTTTCCAATGTACAAAAAACCATTTCTCCCATTTGCCTATGTAGATCCATTTGATTGGTTGGGTGTACATCTCTGGTATTGAACTCAAACATTGCCCTTTTGTAATCAATTATTGCTTTTGGATTGGGCACTTGTGCCTGGAAAAAGGCCATGTGCATTCTGCCTTTCTTTGTATCAAAAGTTGATAACAATTTGTGTTGTGCCATGGACATTTTCTTCCAAAATTGAGCATAGGTACTCTTGGTCAACATCTAATTCTTCTTCTTGATCATATCATACTTCTCAAAAATACTCAATTTTGCACCTCCTTTATTCAGCTGCTCGACTAGTGAAGTGTCAAACTGCTTCTTAGATGAAGAGGTAGACATGATTTGTTGGTTTCTTGAGATAAGAGGTGAATGATCACCTTTCATAACTGTAGTGGACTGGGTTTCCTTTTCACCAGTCGTGTCAGTTGTATGACTAGATTTTGGCCTTTTGGTGTGTACCTAGAAATCCTCAGTCGAAGATTCTTTGATTGAATGGGAAGTGTCCTTCCTTGGTATTTTCTCCTTTGCTACCTGTGGTGTGGTTGTTTGCAAGATAATAAATGAAGGATATTGTTGTTCTACCTCTTTCACAGTGTTCACCTCCCACTTCATTTGATTCATAAACTTCTCTATCTTGGGCTTGGATGTATGAACATACTGGATATTTTAATTCTTCACTCTCATCCCTGAGATGATCCCACATGGATCATAGTGCCACAGGAAACTTGTTTTAAACTTCATTTCCCTCAAAATTTTATCTGCCTCTTCCCCGGCAGCTCGGTTATTGCAGATAAAAGATCCTATCTACCCCTTAATCCTTAGTTGTTGTTTCTTCTTCAGAGACACAAAGTGTATATCATCTAAATTTATCATTTTTCATTTATATTCCAGGGAAAATATCCTCACAGACGAATACTTGGGCAACTTGTATGGAGCTAATTCGCACTTGTATACTCTGATTTCTGTGTGATTTTGATACAAGTACCGATATCCCATCTTTACAAGATCTGAGAGGTGTACGATTTTCTGGATCTCTTCATTTATCCTTGGCTTTGGTATCCCACTGAGCATGCACACCACTGGATGGTAAAAATGCTCGATGAATTGTTTGAAGATGAACTTTGTGGAGTTCCTTCTGAGCAGTGAATTCCAAGATGTTACTACCCGTGGTTTATCACCCTTGCCCATTTTCTGCATCAAGAAGGAAAAATTTTCTACTTGAAAGAAGGTGAACATATAAACAAACATTGAGGAATATTAGAACATGCCCTCTGTGGTGAATTTAGAAAGTTGATCGTGGATGTTTTCTGCCAGGAAAGTGTTGTAGTAAAAATGGATGGTGGCCTTTTCCTCAGCAGAGAAAATGGATAGGAACCCCAATATAGGTTCATCTACCCATCCGTCTAAAAAATAAACAAGTATACAAAAAAGTGATGAAATCACTTGGTTTCCCTTTTCTGAGAACAGGGAGGAATGATACGAGGGATTTTTCTTGGGGAGATGAGCATCTTGTGGGAGGAAAAGCTCAAAGATCTAGTCTCTTTGAGGAAAAGACAGATTCTAGTACAACTCTATTAGGATTTCAAGGTTGAAAGGGGAGGCATATTCGACACTAGATATCTGCATCATCTGATCAATGGCCTCTGGTGTGATAAAGAAAATAGTTTCTCCGGACGAAGAAACTACGACTCTCTAGTCGAGGAGGTAATGAGATTAACATTTGAGGGCGAATCCAGGGATATAATGGACTTGGAGAAAGATATATAGAGGAATATTGAACTCCCAGAGCCCAATATCATCGCTTTGATCTAGGAATGTGTCTTTAAAACATGATTGCAATTCTGTGAAATCAAATTCATACTTGGTCTCTAAGATCAGATAATCCTTGTTAGCTAATGGGATCCGGTCAAGGTCGATAGGAGGTGGGAGGAACGAATTTTCCTCGACCTTTTCTATTTTAGACTTTGGTACCATTGCTTCAAATGGTACCTACAATTGAAACAAAAATGTTAGTGGGTAATGGTTATGGCTGGGTCGATGACTGGATCAGTGAGGGGAAAAATGTTGTCTGGTGTGCGGAGAGAGTGAACAGTGTGAAAATGGTGGAACGGGGGCTAGTTTTGAGTTAACGGGTATCTGTTGAGCACAGGGGATAGGTCAACAGGCTAACGGATATGTTAGCCAGTAGTAGATGGCCAATGGATCATTTGAAGTGTGATATCGCAGGTGAAGGATGGGTGACGGGTGCAACAAGGTGACATGGGGGTTGCTGATTAGGTGACTTGTGATGGATGACCAGGTGGGATGAACTGACAGAGTTATGAGATGAGACCTGTAAGGGAAGGGAGTGGGGTGTGATGTCATGAAGCGGTGGTGGTATGGAAGAAGGGTGGTAAGTGGTAAGTGGTTTTGGAGCGAACAGGTTTTGATGCATTTGATTCATGCCACATTAGGGTGGGGTCTGCCAGGAAAAACCACTTCATTCTAGACCCCCCCCCATCGTTAAAGGCATAATGATGGGGGGGTCTAGAAATGCCTATCAGCCATTCATCTGCATGCCATCTATTGGAGCATAGATCTATGCTCTCTTTTTAACCATCATTCTGAACACCNACCCCCCCCCCCCCCACTGTTAAAGGTGGAACGGTCTGGGGGGTCCGAAAACTCACCTCAGCCATAGATATAGGCACCAATAGCTCTATCATATATCTATGCCCCATCTTTAATCTCCAGGGGCGATTTAATATGTATAGCAGAACTTAGGCTTGGTGATTTTTGGTGGGTTTTATGTGTTCCTTCCCTTGCTTTTGTCACCATGGGGTTAGGAAAACACCTCAAACATCATAATGATACATTTTATTCCAACACCATACAAACTTTATTGTAAAAAAAGTTGGCTATCCTGTGTCGTATCCTACCTACCTACACCTTTAACCCAGATTAAATTTTTGGGCTAAGAAATTACTCTATCCTAGGGATGTTTTATCATGATTAAATAGTCTGATCAAATTTATTCACTAACTAACCTATCTACTTGGCTAATACTAAACAGTTTAGCCAAGATTATTCACTAATCCTATCAACATAAATTCAAAAGGACCTGGCCATGTTTAAACTGTATGGATCATGTGATTGTTATTGCATGGGGCTTTGTTCATTTTTTCTTCTATGCCCTCTTTTATTCTCTTTTCATTTTTTCATGTTCTTTTTAATTCTTTTTCCTTTTCTTTTCTTTTTCTTTTCAAATCATTTGCAGGATGAAACATTATTTCAAATCCAAAAAAAACTACAAGGATAAAATTTTTAGTCACCAGTTGATCCTATAAATTATAGGGTTATAATAGGAGAACCAACAACTGTGAGAAGGCCACCAACCTGAGAGGATGAGAGAGTATTGAGACGAGTCGAGAGGAACCTAACATATCTCACTCGTGCAAATTCAATGGAAGATATTGAGGACTTAACCCTGGCCATACAACCGCATGTTGTAGTGGTACCTAATACTTGGGTTCAGTTGTTCTGACGTCTTTTGAACATCGTATTTCATTACACTAAGGCCAAGAGGCCTAGGCCATAACTATCACTAGACCTCATATGTGCCGAGGGAACTCTTTTTGTACTGTCTTATGTAGTGAGGGCTTGATCTCAACGATGTATACCGACTCTATTTGAGGCTTTACGACCCAGTTTTGTACTTATGACATTATTTTTGGACATATTATTATATATTTACATGTTTTTTCCTTATGGATAAAACATTTTGTACAAATGTATTTACATATGCATGTATGTGTGTGCTTTTACTTTTATGCATGGGAAATATACAATTCTAATACATTATTATCCAATGTATCAATTAGTTGATTAGATATCCTAGGAACATTCATATAAGTAATATAAAAAAATAGAATTCTAAGAGAGGTACATGTTGATGCTTGAATCCGTCAACATCAAAATGACAACCTCATGAGGATGTAAATCCTCCTGTCTTTTTAAAGAGGTGGTTCTCCTATTTAATTTTAGATTTTATAAGGATTCTAAATATTCAGAATATGTGACTTTGCATAAGTCCATCATGGTAATCAAATAAACAAAATATTTCAAGATGTGGGACCAGTACAACCAGCTAAATTCTCCAGGACCATGTGTCATCCTCGAGAGGATGTTGGGCTAGCTGTAATAGGAGGAACAACAACCATGAGAGGGCCACCAACCCGAGATGCTAAGAGAGTATTGAGATGAGTGGAGAGGAACCTAACATCTCTCACTTTTCTAATGTCGATGGCGGAGATTGAGAACTTAACCCTTTCCATACGATCGCATGTTATAGTGGTACCCAAGACTTGGGTTCAGTTTCTTGATGTCTTCCAAATGTCATATTTCATTACACTAAGCCCAAGAGGCCTAGGCCATAACTATCACTAGACCTCACACTAGTACATTTGGGTCAAATTCCGATGGTGCATTCGATGCAATTGCCACTTTATATTGTCGGGAGAACGATAAAAAACGGACCCCCTCAAACGTCATTTCACATGATGTCTCTTTTCCGATGACATAGATTTCATCGTTATTGCGACGTCTTGAACGTGGAAATACCAACATCTTGAACGTGTCAAGAGAGACGTCTGAAACGTGGAAATAGAGACATCTAGAACATGGTAAGACCGACATCTTGAATGTGGCAAGAGAGACATCTTAAACATGGCAAGAGAGATGTCTTGAACGTGGCAAGACCAACGTCTTGAAGGTGGCAAGAGAGACTTCTAGAACATGGGAAGAGAGACATCAGGAACGTGGAAAGAGATTCATCTTAGACGTGGCAATAGAGACATCTTGAACGTGGCAAGATGGACATCTTGAAGGTGGCAAGAGAGATGTCTAGAACGTGGGAAGAGAGACGTTAAGAGGTATCATCTCCGATGTGGTTGCTATGGGAGCGAAACTCCAAGATGTCGCAATAGCGACCTTCTTGTAGGTATTTAAAAAAAAATACAATATCAGTACTAAGAGGGACAAGTACATTAACCTTTTCTAAGATACTAGCCATATCAATATTTAAATCTATATCATCGGTCTATATTTAAGAAACTCAGATTTTTTTATTAACAATTTATCCTCTTAGTTTATGTATCCATTAGATACAGTGTTCTTAACACTTTCATATCTCTGTAGCCACTAGATGGCATTGGTTCTTTTATTTCAATCTTAAATAATGACCTAAGATTTTTTTGCTAATATTTAGATAAGACTATAACAATTGATTGTAATTCCATGGTTGCTGGTGTGCAGAGATGTTTTTTGGGGTCCATAATTTATGAGTCAAAGAGAGAGAATAGTCTCTATTAGAGACATCTGATATTGGTCACCTACTTTAGTGTGGGTAGGAGAATAATCACAACATCATAGATGAAAGATAACATGAATTAGAAAAAGATTTCAATATACAAGGAGACATGCTTTTCCCTCCATTGAAAAGAACCATTTGATTAGGTAAAATGTTAATAATTGCAAAAGAAAAGGCCAATTTTCCCTCCATCGAAGGGCATCATTTCATTGGGTAACACCTCATATCAACATAAGTGAAAASMTAAATTRCACATTKCCAACCAACTATTAAAAGCCAATAGCACCACTAGAATCCAAAGAATTTAGGGAAGCTTCATCAAGCAAAAAGTAAAAAYGAACAATCTYTGAATCCAACCCCTATATATTCCAAAKCCAAAMTCCTCTAAAGMATMAACAACTTCAAGTTCTTGTCTTGCATCTATTTTCCATAATCAACCATCAATTCCAATACACTAATGCATTTCCAACCACGGATAATTAACAACTTGTCTACACAACCATTTTTGCCATCATTAGCAGCTAACACACTCTTTTTACATTGCCCCTCTTGAGAATAACATTCATCCAAAGCACATTAATAACACCTTAAGTACAAGACAATATCCTATAACCTTGTCTTAAGTGATCCCCCTCTATAACATCACATATCTAAGCCTTGAAATGCAGAGGTTTATCTAACATTAACTGTATAGACACAACTATCCTAACACTACCTCAACTACATCTCACTCACATTATTAATCAATGTAAATATGTGTTATCCTCACCTTTATGCACTCATTTGGTTAGTAAATGTAACCTACTAATCCCTATCACTTGCTCACTTCTATTATTACACCTGATTAGCACCCACAATCCTGATATATAAACCCCCTACCCATTTAAGTATGGGGGTTGCAGTTCACAAGTAGCATAATTTCTCTTAGCATATTTTCAAATTGTATTGTTCCTATCGTCACAGAATCACATGCCTAAAGAATTCAAGGAACAATCACTTGAAATACAACCATTAATTTTCTAGCTATTGTCTTCATTCTGCATGCATTTGGAGTTGACTTGCACCATGCTATATGAGTGATGAAGAAAGACATTTTTTTCTGTATACAATTTCCAACAAAATTAGTCACTATTTTGCAAGCTTTTAATGGCCCGCAGTCAATAGCATATATTAACTACAACTATAGGAGAATTCTTGTGTACATTTGATGAGGGTATTCTCATAGTTGACTAGTCTAAATTTAGCACACAGGGAAGCCATACAATACTTAGCCATAATGCCATACAATTTACATTACACAACACACCAACATATCTGCAAAGTACTTTATAAATATATGACAAACAACTTTATGAATATACAAAAATAGTATATAAGAGGTTTCAGAAAGCAAAGATGATTACAATATCTAGCAAGCTTCCATAGAATATTTTAATAAAACGCAAGCAACTTCTACAGCATTTGGTATTGAAAAGGACCAAACAAGGATAACACCAAACAAACCAAAACATTCAACATACTATTTTCAAACATGAGCCCTAATTCAAATAGTATCCTTCTCAACATGTCAAAAGTGCTCAGACGCAGTAACAAATTCCTCATAATCTGCTCCAACTTCCTTAAATGCTGAAACAAGCTTTGGAATAAGCTTAGCCAACATAATCTTGAAACCAATCAAGCTGGTGCTTTGAGTGTCTTCTTTGCCATGCACTCCCATCAGTGCCTCTCCTGAAAGACATCCAACTTGAGCACCCATCATATAGGCCTTTCAGGCACCAAGAATATAATGGCCCCATTGATGGAAGTGCTCTCTCACAAATGATTCAAAATGCTGCAAACAATGATAAGGAACAATATAAGGTTTCTACAGCTACATCTATCAACAATCCAATGAAAACAGAAATAACCTATACCTGCATAAAGACAATAACTTTTGCAGTTTAACAATGAGATTTTCATGAGAGATCTTAATGCATCATACCTTTGGAGGTTTACGTAGAAAATATAACATTGATTTATAGGATAACAAGAAAGAATTTTCATTATATGCTAGAGAGTTATTCTCCCCTTCATCTCTACCAATCTGTTTATCATATCCAGCCTTGTTGAAGTAAGGTTTTGAATTTAGTACAAGACCTTGAAGTGAAACAAGGACTTGAAGGATGCTTGAATTCAAGGGGTCCCTGTTATCACACAGTTTGTATTTTAGGTCACAGGCTATAGGATAGTGGAAAAACTGGTGTAACAGGAACCTTTCCCACCCACTGTCACTTCGATGGGGAGGTTCTTTCTATTTAGGGAGGTTAGCACAGGGGATATGTCCCCGGTAACCTGGGGTTTGAAGAGGAAAAGAATATAAGGTCAAGAAGTAAGGTTTTCCCTCCTCTCAGGTTACCACCGGTATCAGATAATCAGGCTAATCAGCCAATAAAGAAGTGATGTCCCTATTGAGAACACCTGCCTAGAACAAGACAATGACAACATAATATGTATATTTGCAGGTTATAATTCAAAGGGTTAGTACTTCTTAATTATCTGATTTCATTTAATAAGCAATATAATAGACAAAATGAGGTCAACGTTTTGCTAAATAGCCTATGCAAGATCACCAGTTCATCAATGCCTATAATAATGACTAAGCCAACAATATTTTCACTCAACAATAGCTCAATAAATGCTTGATGTCATCTTTAATTGCTTATTTGCTAGTTATAAAGGTTGATGTGTCAAGTATGATGTCAGCCTAGGTTAGTAGTGTTAGGGTTAGTTAGGGTTTCAAGAATAAAGTTGTAAAAGATGATTTTTCACACTACAAGCTCAACGTTGTGAGTCTAACAAGTGCCTTAGGGTGAAATGGAGCCAAAAGCAAGGGAAAAAGAAATCCTGGGAGGATTTAGAATTCAGAGACTGGAGGGTAGGGTTCTATGGTGATGCAATGGCAGGGCCCTAGAATCAAAACCCTAAGGGAAGGAGGCTCATTCCGGTGTTTCTTAAGCAAGGCCTCATGCTCCTTCCTCTTTCTCTAAACAAACTTGGAAAAACAACTAGCTTCAAAGTACATATCTAAGTGAGAAAAGTGTTGCAGGAGCAAGGCTTTTCAAACCCTAGAAGGTTAAAACCCTAGGTGTAGATTCAACTAGGCCTAGGTCGTCTCCTCTCTTCAACCTATAACTTTAATGCTAACTCAGAAAAAGGGAGAAAAGTGTAGCAACGACTAGGCTATATCTTCCTTTATCAATGGATAAAACTATTTCTCAAACATGGGGACATATAGCAATGACCTACTAGTGTGCTTGCTACCTAGGGTTTCAAGATTGAGCAATATAATAGCAATATAATAGCAAAATGTAAGAAATGAAGCCTACAACCATTCACTTAAGAAGTTTTGCATGAAAAATTCACTTACATATCATGAAGAATGCATAATCAAACCCTAGTTGTAAACCTTCCATATATATGCATGTATGTGTGTGCATTAAATTTTATGCATGGGAAATATACAATTCTAATACATTATTATCCAATGTATCAATTAGTTGACCAGATATCCTAGGAACATTGATATAAGTAATATAAACAAAATAACATTCTAAGAGACGTATCTGTTGATGATTGAATCCGTCATCACTGAAATGACAACCTCACAAGGATGTAAATCCTCTCGTGTTTTTAAAGAGGTGGTTATCTTATTTAATTTTATATTTTCTAAGGATTATAAATATTTAGAATATGTGACTTTGCATAAATCTATCATGGTAATCAAAGAAATAAAAGATTGAAGATGTGGGACCAGTATGACCAACCAAATTGTCCAGGACCATGTGTCATCCTTGAGAGGATGTCGGACTAGCTGCAATAGGAGGACCAACAATCGTGAGAGGGCCACTAACTCGAGAGGTTGAGAGAGTATTGAGACAAATGGAGAGGAACCTAACATCTCTCATTGATCCAATGTCGATGGCAGAGATTGAGGAATTAACCCTGAACATATAGCCGCATGTTGTAGTGGTACCCAAGACTTGGGTTCAGTTGTTCCAATGAATGTCATATTTCATTACACTAAGGCCAAGAGTCCTAGGCCATAACTATCACTAGACCTCATACATGTTGAGGGAAGTCTTTTTGTACTCTCTTGTGTACTGAGGGCTTGAGCCCGACGATGTATACCGACTCTATTTGAGGCTTTATGACCCAGTTTTGTACTTATGACATTATGTTTGGAAATATTATTATATATATACATGTTTTTTCCTTATGGATAAAACATTTTGTACAAATGTATTTACATATACGTGTATGTGTGTTCTTTTATTTTTATGCGTGGGAAATATACAATTCTAATACATTATTATCCAATGTATCAATTAGTTGATTAGATATCATAGGAACATTCATATAAGTAATATAAACAAAATAGCATTCTAAGAGACGTACTTGTTGACGCTTGAATCCATCCGCACTGAAATGACAACCTCACGAGGATGTAAATCCTCCCATGTTTTTAAAGAGGTGGTTCTCCTATTTAATTTTAGATTTTCTAAGGATTCTAAATAATCAGAATATGCGAATTTGCATAAGTCTGTCGTGGTAATCAAAGAAATAAAAGATTGCAAGAAATATAAAATAATTTTATTTCTTTTTTATTTTTAAAGAAAGTTCCTGAGAAAGGACAAGGAATCAAACACTTCACACATTTAAAGAAAATAAGCAAAATTTCCTCACATCCATCATAGTTTAAGATAAATGTCTCTGATCACAAAAAAATAAAAAGAAGATGATCTACATGCATAAGAGAACTTTAACGGAGTGGAAACATAGGAAGTTCAAATAAAGATAATGATAGATCAACTGCAAATACGTTATATTATGAAGATAGGGTTACAAAGCACAGTCAGTATTATTCCCAAAATAACTCTCTTGAAATTTCTAAAAAATATATAGTATGTTACATATTCTTTGAAATTTAAAATGTGTTTTTCTTAAAGACAAGGATCAGGGCTCCCGTGGACCATAAATAAAATAAATACAAGAAATAAGCTCTTAGAAGGAAGATGATGGGAAGTAGAAGAAAAACAAGGCTTGGTAGAAGAAAGAGGAGTTATCAGTCTTTGGTTAAACCTTTCTAGTGAAAGAGACGAAATAACTAGATGAAGGACTTGATAAATAAAAAGAAGGATGTGATCAACATAAACTTACTATGATGGTCTCTCCTTCTTTTCACTTTCTTGTCAATGTACTTTTATTGTTCTCATCAAAGGTTAAAGGAAATGTCACAACTTTTTCTTTCCCCTCATTAGTTAGTTTATCGATATCTTTATTGAACCATTCTTCGATATAACTTTTCATTGGTGCCACATTGATTTCATGCTAGATTTGTTTGTTGAACAAATTGACCTCCAAGTCCCTCAGATAAATGCAAATTCCATTTAATTCTTCTTCAATGTCCTGATTTTTCACGGAGTAGTCCACTAGCCAATTATCTTTGTATTCCTCATCATATTCAAGAATACCATAGAACGTTTCAAATGACAAGCCTTTAAAAATATCAACTTGTTAATCAAATTGTTGTTTTGTTATGAACAACGAGTAGAGGATTAATTTGGGGTATTGAACTTCGTTAGTGACTCTAGATAGATCCACCTCTGTGAGAATTTTGAATAATTATTCCTTCCTTGATATAGCTTGGTTTCACGCTTGAACAATATTATTCATTTTTTTAATCTTTTCTTTCCAGAATGCATTCAACTTCTTTATCTGACTTGGTGAGGGGATATCCTCCTCTCTTCTCCTTAGTTCTGTCATATTGGAAACTTTGATTCAAAATGGTACCATGATATCAAGGTAAAAACATTCTTCATTATTGAGGTCAAATTGTAAATAATCATGGAAGTCATGCACCCTTGATCCAAAAGAAACAATGTTATTCAAAATATCCCAATCCTCTATGTTCAACTCCATTCTTTTCTTAATTTTTTTTTCCACATAGCTCCTGGATGATGCAAGTAGGTTTGAGGATCCTTTTAATTTAACAACGAATGGACTGGAAAGAAGTGGAAGAGGAATTAAGGTGTATTCCAATTCGTTGATCCTTTGTTTCAATTTCATGTTTTCCGCTTCAAGACCACCAATGGAGTTGTCCAGAGCATCCCCAATTTCTCTGTGAACTTTAGAAATATGGACAGGCTACAAATTTCTTAGGTCAAAATCTAAATGAGATTTCCCTTTCTTATTCTTGACATCACTTCCTTCGATAATCAATTTATTAGATTTTTTGTCAAAGACAATGCTCTAGAATGCAAATGACTCTTCTTCATCGAAGGTCTCATTATCAATAATTTCCAATGATGGATTTTTTTGGGTTGTGCTTCTCGGTTGATTAATGTTGGGAAACATTTTCTCTATGTCTTCTTCAAGTTCCATATATTTGAGGGAGAATCTATTGATATCACTCTCTATACACTGGTCTTTTTTTCTCTTGCACTACATTTTTCCTCTTTTTGCTCAAAGGAAGTTTGTGCGAGCTTTCAATTTTTCCCGGAGGGGGATTCTTTTCTCCTCCTCTACCTGAACTAATATTGATCACTTTTCTATATGCACGGGCTGCTGGATCACTACTTCAAGATTTTTTAGTCTTAGGAGTAACAGTTGGGGACTAGGAACTCTTCCCATTGGGGACCTTTCCTTTTTGTTTGTAAAATTCATTAGTACTGAGTAGCATCACCAAGTCGCCAACATTGTGAGTAGGATAACCTAATTTATTATCTTATTCTTCTCCTAGAACATTATGGATATATGAATTGTTGAATCCCACTGCTAAAATATGTTCCAAAATCATTCCATTAGGTTCAAACCCTTTAATCTTTTCATCATATTTGAGATTCATATTGTGGAAGTGGTTTGCAAATACATAATTTTTCTTCATATTTTTTGAATATAAATCCCCAATTTTCCAAGGTAAGGGTATGAATTTTTTTTTTTTGTTTCGCATGAAAAGAGTGCAAACAAAAATTTATTTTTCTTGTGACTTCTGTAATAAAAATTCTATCAGATATATGGCATGGAAGAAAGGAGCGATTTTCTTTAGAACTGAAAATCTTGATAACATTGTAATTCTTGATTTTCTCCAACATCCCCTTTTTATCCACGAATTTAGTTTCATGGTCAGTTATTCTTGTGGTATCTTTTTCGAACAACAATCGTTTAAAAACCAAGAAAAAATCATTGAAAACTTCATATAAATGAAAAGAATCTTTGTGTCTCGACAATGCTTGGTACCAGAAGGTAACTGGGTTAAATTCATAGTTTACCTTCTTAGAGATAGATAGTTTAGGAAATTGACAACAATATGCTATCACAAACACCAAATAAGAATCCATACAGATCTTCTTATCCTTTTTGTACTGTGAAAATATGGAAGAGATTTAAATGGAAATTGGTTTTCCCCAATTGAAAATGGATTGCTCCATGATAATAAAATATAATATATAAAGTCATATGGGAAATTTTGGCGGTATTTTCTTGGCCTGTCACCCTAGTGAATAACTAAGAAATTTCCCAAAATGGGTTTTTGAATGAATTGACTTGCAATCTGGTAATATCTTCAGGGATGGTTGCGAGAATCTCCTAGAACTCGGGTAAGAGTTCCAAGATGTTGTCATTCTTTTTCAGGGAATCCCTGCAATCCTCTCCTTTGAAAGTAAGTGTTGGCTCGAGGAGATTCAACAATTTATAGAACAATTGAAGTGAAAGAGAGATCGTAGAATGGACTTCAAGTTCAACAATCCACTGACTTGGTATATATTTCTCAGTGCACCAGGCGACCAATTCCTTGGAGTTGATGTAATGAACCTCAAATTTACCAATAAATTTGTTTTTCTCTAAGGAACATTAATCTCCAATTCATTTAACAGACTTGTAGTTAAGAGAAGGTAGCATTTATCTCCATTGTTAAACTCTGCGAGTTTTTCTTATATTCTGATTATCAATGATGACATTTCTATCCTAGCCTAACACAGATTGAATAGAGTTCCTAAGTGGACAAAACTCTACATTCTAACATTTCCCTTCAGTCCTAACGTTATTCTAACATTCATATATAT